>VFIW01000037.1:0-397841 GCA_006386115.1 Globisporangium splendens
CCTAAACCCTAAACCCTAAACCCTAAACCCAATTTTTCTGTTTTTTCGTTATATCTCGAGAACTAGACCTCAGCCAGATTTGTGGATAGCGGCATGTTGCTGTCCATGTTTTAAAACATAACCTCACAAATTTCTACGAAATTTGTGGGGTTAGTTTTAAAACAGGACAGCATCTAAACCCTAAACCCTAGACAATACATCTTCCAATACAAACAACACTGTTCACTTGCTTTCAATATACTCTATTGGTATACAGACACAAACAACATCACGCACTTGCTTTCACTATGCTCTATGTGAATACCCATACAGATTAAGCACAATAATTATTCACCTTTTGCTGAGAATAGAGTCTAATTCGGACTTTGATTCTATCCTGTCCCCATTCGGAATACTTTAATCAACATATTTTTAGCAATGAATGTTTGGCGATACCCGCAACGAAGGGAATCGTGGATAATACGTGGTTCCGCACGATACCCCACACACGGCGATTAATGTGTGTCGCCTTCGGAATGTATTTACGGTTTCATACACAACAACCCACTTCGAGGAGGAACTGATGTTTTATTTTTGAATGACATGCATGGCTCAAGGCCCTTCTCCTACTTTTTTTTCTCTTTTCTACTTATGCAAAATGTACTTCACCTTTATTGAGTCATCCGAGCTTCATACTCCTTCTCTGCTTCTTGAGTTGCCCTCACCAGTTGGTCGTAAGAAACGCTGTAAAACGGATCGTCGTCGCTCATGTCGATCTCCTCCACTTCAAAGCTGTTGACTTGGACGCCGGCCGTGTTGCTGTCACCAACATCTTCATCAATTTCTTCCACACGAACGCTGTTGCCGTTCTCGATCTGAAGAGCGGGTTCGTCTTCAACATTGAGATCCTGCATTGCTGCATTCAAATTCAGTTGATTCCAAATCTTCACACCATCAATCGCACGATCAGCACTGAGTTGACTTCGATACACGCGCTGCTGGACTTGCGGAGAATGATACATTCGGTTCGCCAACTCATTCAACTGAGTAACCGACAACACAGTCGAGGCGTACGTGACATAGATTGATCGGCAATCGCGAATCGACACCACCTTCTTGAACTCACGGTAGATTGCCGCCTCAAACTTGTCGGTCAGCCGCTTTTCTTGGATGCCGCTCTTGTTCACAAACAGACTTGGACACTTGGCGATCAACTGTCGGATCTCAAGGTACTGATCGAATGCAGGCTTGAAAACCGACGGAAGAACTGTCACCACGCTCCCGTAGATGTGTCGAGTCTTGTGTTCAGCGATCGTGAAGACCACTGAGTTGTGCACGATCTTGAAATTGTCGACTCGGAGCGCGTTGAAAACTTGAAGTCGCTGCGGAGGGTACCCAAACAACATTGCAACAAGCAAGTAGTCGCGCAACGCAGAGTACACGAGGATCGCATCCGCCTTCGTTGGTGCTTCAATAGTCTTGTAGACGGCGTATGCTTGTTCCGCCTTGGGACACAGCTTGTCGTTCATCAGCTGCAAAATGTCAGGCATGCTTGGCAAACTTGCGATGTATCGGGCTTTCTCATCCGGATCGAAGCTGGCGTTCCGGTCCTTGGACACACTCTTCACCAGCGCGTCAAACTCGCTCAGATTGCCACCGAACTCAACGCATCCGTCTCGCTTCACCTTCCACTCGAGGTAGTTTCGCAGAGCCGAGCAGTAATTGTACACCGTACTCAGAGACAATTTCGTCACGCCGTTGTCAGCTTTCGTCAAATAGGCGACAAACTGCTCGAGTTTATCGCGCGAAAAGACTTCACAAACTCGCCGGTTGCTTGCGAGGATGAAGAGGACGGCTCGGGTTGGCTTGTCGAGGAATTTGGACAGACGTCCAATGACGGTTCGGAGCTTGGCAAGGTGTTGGTCAGACTTTCGCACCTTCGTCCCACCCATCGTGAACGGTAAATTGAGATGCGCAAGGTATCGCGTCAAGCATTCCTTCACCAACTTCTCATCCGGCGCGCGCCTCTCACTTCTTGTCTTCCCTTCACGCTCGATGAAAACTCCAGGCTCAATCAAGTACTTCAACTGAGCCGACACCAACTTGTCTTCGATTTCATCTTCGACGTCTTCTTTTTCTTCCTCGTCTTCAGCTTCAAACGATGCAGCATCTGGATGACGCTTCATGTGCTTCTTCAGATTGCGCGGCTTCACCATTGTACCACAGCTTGAGCACGCGACTTGTTCCGCGTGCACCTTCGCCTTGTGATCCCTCAACGATTTCACGGACTTGAAAAAGACGAGCGTCTCGCACTCCGGACAGAAGATCTTGTTCACGCCTCCATGATGGTTCTCAGCGTGCCGCAGCATATTCCGATGCTGGGCGAAGACTTGGCTGCAGAGCGGAGCGTACACACAGGGATGCAATGCTTGACTCATGGTAAACTTTGGAATGACATTGAGAATGCAGAGCAACAACGTGTTCAATCACAACGATTTTCTACACCAGTCATTCTCACTCCCAACGTATGTCATAAAACTCATCTGAACGTACTTCCAATCATTTGCCTCATCATATCAATCTCCCACTCGCTCCTCACCCACGTTTGATTTCTCCACCCATTGAACCCAAACAAACATCCAATCATTTGCCTCATCTAATCAATCTCCCTCTCGCTCCTCACCCACGAATGATTACTCCACCTGTGAGATCATCTGATCATCCCATCATACAACCCGTGTAATCATTTCATGCTCTTTTTGCTGCGTTTACGGCAACCAATACAGTGGATACCATCAAATTATATGGTTGTACAGTATATACTCCTCAATGTAGTGCAATTACAGTGAGTATCTTTCCATTTTGCAGTTGTACATTGCTCCTTCTCTAAACTGTATTACAGCACAAGCATCAGTGCAAGACAATAAAAGTACAGTTAATACTCTCTCTTTTCATATGAAACACTCTTCCTTTTCAAAAGTTGCGACTCACTCCAACAAATGAACAGTATTGAAGGCAAAGTATTCATTTCGAGGGGTATATTGCACTTTTTCTGTACACAAATGGTACGATCGAATAGCCCACTTTTTTGTCTACCCGAATATATGAAGGTTGTCGAATCAATGCAAAAACTCGCGACAGAAGCGTTGTTTACCCAGTCGGACGAGGTTTTTTGAAAAAACCAGACTCGGATCACACTTTTTTCACATTCCGACTTCATATTCGGATTCACCGGATAGTTTCACATCCTACCATGTGTTTGTATGAAAGTTTGTATGCACACCCATGATACCGTCAACAGCAACGCGAACTATCGGTTTCGAGAGGTCCTGTGTACTTTTTCTGTCCGGAAAACATACACTCCTGTGTCCCGCATTTTCCTCTACCAGAATATATGACGGACGTCACTCAACTCGCAAAACTCGCTTCAGCGTCGTTGATTTACATGTGCGCAAGGTTTTTTGAAAAACCTCGAGTGGGATCGCACTTTTTCTGAAATCTGACTTGATATTCGGACTCGCCGTATTTTTTTGGCATCTTGTACCCGAAGATCAGCCTGTTTGGAGTATGTTTGTATGTGGCCGTTTTCTGCACCGAACACACTTACTTTTTGTATGGTATACTTTATTCAAGCATACCGACCCATTTTCAGGTTCGTATCTGCTACAGATGTCGAGTTATGACAAACAACGAAATGCTGTGTTCTGATTGGCTTACGTGTAGCCCTAACGGAAATTTTTTTGTATCGGATTTATAATAGCAAAGTAGTTGACTTGAAATTTGTAGGGGAGTCATTTCCTATTGTTTTCCGATACAAAAGAGGCGCCGCTTTGCGCTCCGGCGCCGCCGGGAGCAACTCCCTTAATGTTTTGTATGGGAAAGAGGGCGCCGCCGAGCGCGCTCCAGAAGGCTTCTCCCTTAAGTATCGGAAAACATTCCTGGGCGGCGCCACTTTAGGGCCCAAAAACCCTTGTTCAATTTACATTCCGTCCATTTTTGCAACGCACGATTAGGGTTTGTTTATCCCAGTTGCCTGAAAGCAGACCTCTCACCCTCTATTTCAGGAATGCTGGTGCAGCATTGACCAATAAAAAGTTGTAATGGGGCTGTTTCAGCGTTGGAGTTGGGGAATTGGTGCTAATCTTGAGACTTCTCAAAAAATTACGGCGAATCCAAAGCTGCGTTTGCCTGTTTTGAATGATTGAGAGTGCTGTTTACGAGACTTCAGATGATCCAGAGCACCATTTTTGGGATCTTACATACCATTTTTTAGATTCTTTGTCAGGAGCAGTGCGACATAACGACTTTTTGCTATACGTATACTAAAATGCTGATCGTCACTCCTTGCGGATCCTAACACTTCTCGCAGCTTGAAGCGAGTGTGAACAAATGCTCGCTGAGCATTGCTCACTGAGCAAGTAAAAGGGTGATGTGGAAACAACCATGTGCAATGCAACCGTTGACTTGTGCACCTACGTTTTACGCACGAATGAGTGCATTACTGTCATGTCGCAGTTGAACATATATGTGAAGTTGCTGCAGGTAAGGTGTTGACAAACCTTTATCGGGGTCCGCAATACACACCACGGTTTTGTACATTGCGGGTCGTGATAATGACTGTAAAGAAGGGCCGTTTCACTCTGCTCTCGTCTTTTGTACGTTGGCTGAGTTATGGGATTCTCATCATGCATCAGATAGCATGTGACACATGCTGTCTTGAGTGCATCCTTATGCTCACCAATGCAACACCATTCACACCATGGTAAATTCACTTGTATGCATGCTATAGATTAATTCTGCCTGACGGTCATGATGCAAGTCTCGTAGCCAGTCTATTGTCTTAATTCTTAATAGTGAATGCCGTGTACAGCCGCATCAACGCACTCAGACTAGCCGTGCTTCGTTAGTGGATCCACTTTTCCTGGCCGTACTGATCATGAGTAGCGCTATCATTTATACCATTGCGTTTTTGTTTGCAACGTACACTCCCATGTGCGGATGTGGAGAACGAACCTGATCGCTACTACAATACATCAACTGAAATTGCATCTACACAGCGAAAACGGATAGAATCCAGAGCTTCACCACGCCTAGCACGGCATTCGTAATAAAGCAGCTCGATTAATGTATTAGCCGGTTTGATAGGTTCTCAACAGCTTTCGACTCAATAAATACAGAGTGTTAAGTCTGCGGGCAAATAGACCGCTTCAACTAGTGACATCAGCGGCCACTCCCAAAGAGGTGTCGTAAGGTCTCCATTGAAACAAACCTTGTAACTTCTCGGATCGCAAGCAAGTGTGAGAAGCGATAGAAGATGATCTCACCGCTGCCACCTTGCCGTGAACGGCTGACAATGCTGGTTAGGGATGCGCCAGATCGATATAGGTGCTGAAGATGCGCGGAATGCAGGGCGGCCGAGGAGAGGGTGGGGAAGAGAATGCAGCGATTGCCACGAGTGACGCCGACGGGATGAAACTGGGGATGGTTGGTTCCACTGGAGTACAGAGACGCGATGGCAGCAGCAGGTGCCTCAACGCGAGTCAAAATTCGGGACACTTCGCAGTAATGACTGCGCAACCAGTTGCAATGGCGCCACATGGCGCGCTTGTTCCACTGCGTTGGGGGAATCGATCTTGGAACTCGGCTAGCAAAGGTAGTGTATGGGAAGTCGAGAAGGCAGCGAGTCTTGTGGCTGGACGCGTGTGCGAGTCGAAATGCGCGTTGGGCACCAACAATTTGCTTTACTCCCGGTCACGACCCCGCAATCTGGATCTTCAGTCTGGATCTACCACATACTCCAAGGCATGCATGGACCACGATCAAGAAACACATTATCGGATACAAGTTCTCCAATGAACATCTCCAAGATCACCTCTATTCCGTCGCACACATGCTGTGGCGATATATGAGCGCGTCGCTCATACAGACCATTTGGTGTGCGCATCTGCGACGCATGGATTCGGATCCAATCGAATCGACTGCTGAGATGGCGATCATGATGACCAGATTAGAGGCAGGAATGCGAAACCTCACACGACTCGCTGAAGCGCAAGCTGGAGACTCTGATGGTCACACGGCTGCAGCAGTTCTCAAGGGCTATGTCGACTGCTTTCTCAGCCAAACCGACGCCATCCCCTTGACTCCAAGTGATACTCGCGGCGTTTACCTGTTGTTTTTCGATGGTGGATCACGCGGCAATCCAGGACCAGGAGGGACTGGATCCATTATCGTGCGTGTCCATAAGGACTCGCACACAGCCAGTTTAATTTGGGCCGCGAGCATGGCATATAGCAGGAAGGACACGACCAACAACTTTGCCGAGTACTGGGGTCTCATACACGGACTCCGAGAAGCCCAACGCAGTCACTTCGAACCGTTGTACGTGATTGGAGACAGTGCACTCATTATCTCCCAACAGCGAATGCATCGGTCCCCTCGACAGCACCGATTGGCACGTTTATACCAGACAAGTCGACGACTCGCGGATTGCATCGACATCCGAGGATGGTACCATCACTACCGTGCCTTCAACAAGATGGCGGACTCAGCCGCCAACCTAGCCATGGACACCAGAACCTCAACGCAGGTTCACTTCCCAACTCATCGAGCTGCTTTCAACAATCTCACCCAGGATCTTGACAACGACGTCATGCATTGGCTTATGCGAAGTTCGGAAGACCCAAGGTCATTGGACAACACAAGGCAGCCTCACATAGGACCAAGAGAACATGCCATCCTGGTCAAAGATTATTTAGCAGTCAGAAGTGATCTAGTGCAATCCGCACCATAGACACATTTACACTCCTAGATGAAATTCGCAATGAAGATTAGGTAGGAGAATGGATATTGTAGGTCACGACAATGAACCTAAATATACCTCACCTTATAAAGATAAATTGCATTCTTCAAACGTGAGTGAAGGGTTGCACGAAATTCCTGTTTGTTCTGTGTGGTGTCGTATTCTTTCATATTGCTTAAAATATTCCAAATCAACAGAGGGTTTACCTGTTCAGCTTGGAGGTCGTCTTTCCCCTACAAATTTGCTGTCAGTGCATGTCACGAGGGTGGACCTGTCCACACTCAAAACATATTTATTAAAGACATTTGGGTCGTCTGGGGTCGCCTGTTTCCGTGACATGCACGTGCATGCACGCGAACATAGATCGACGCATGCTACACTACCCCAGTGTGAAATAAATAAAAGCATTCGTGCACACCCACAGAGTCTTCGTCGTCGTGTGCTGTTCGACTGCTCAAAGTGCATGGTCAGTATACTAATTTAGGTTATTCCTCTCGCTGGAATGGATAAACACGGTTTAGAAAGGGAGCTTTCAATCGCTGAAAGAGCCAACGGACGGAGCCGCAGGATGCGCGCGCTGATGGCCGTTGAGGCGGTATGTCGCGAACGCAGCGCACTAACAGGACTCCCACACGTGATTGCTCTCATTGACGCATTCGTCGATATGTCGGTATCGCTTTCTCTTGAGAGAGCGGTCATGCTAGGAGATGTGGTGCTCTTGGACCGGATATTGGGACATTATGCTTCAGGAAACGCGAGGGTGCTGAAACTCATCGACCTGGAATACCGCGGTGATGAAGAGTACGACACGGCGATGAGATTCGAGCATGTCCTGAAGGCTGCAGCACAGCGTGGAATGATGAGCGTGGTCCGGTGGGTTTTGACGGCGCGACCAGATATCGAGGTGGCCGATTCGATGTTTGCAGCGGCGTGTTCTGGTCATCTGGATGTGCTTCAATGGCTTCATGGAAATGCAGAAAATATCAAAGGCTTCAAATCGTGTCTTATGGACGGCGCTGCAAGGCATGGTCAAGTCGACGTGCTGAAATGGCTGCACATACATCGCCCGAGAGAGTGCACAGTTGAAGCTATGAACCGCGCAGCCCAATTTGGTCATTTAGAGATTGTACAATGGCTTCACGAGAATCGATCGGAAGGGTGTACAACGGCAGCAATGGACTATGCGGCTCAGAGTGGCCACCTTGATGTCGTGAAGTGGCTGCATGTGAATCGCACAGAAGGTTGCTCGAAATGGGCGATGAATCGCGCAGCCCTCGCTGGTCACATTGACGTTATCACGTGGTTCCATGAGAATCGTACAGAAGGATGCACGTCCGATGCGATGGACTCCGCAGCTCAAGGAGGTCACCTGGAAGTGGTTAAATGGCTGCATGAAAATCGAAGCGAAGGCTGCTCAAAGCACGCCATGAATCGAGCAGCTTCGAATGGACATTTAGAGACTGTGAAGTGGCTCCACGAGAATCGACAGGAAGGGTGTACGGCACTGGCAATGAATAGAGCGGCTGCAAATGGCCATCTTGAAGTCGTTAAGTGGCTACATGAGAATCGAAAGGAAGGGTGCACGACGGCTGCGATGGACGAAGCAGCTAAAAACGGTAACTTGGAGGTGCTAAAATGGATGTACGCGAATCGGAATGAAGGATTTTCTGAAAAGGGAATGGTGTATGCTTCAGAAAATGGTCTCTGGGAGTTTTTGCCGCGGTAATTACGGACGGGATTTCTCCTGATGTGCACAGGTAGTATGCAAACTAGAGCTGGCGTCGCGTGCGAGTCGTAGGGAATTGTGTTTTATCATCAACAACAAAAATGTCGTAGTAAATATACTTGCTTTTTTTCTCTCGTGCAGCCGAAACTACGGTGTCGCAGCTGGAACTTTGGTGACAACTTTAGCAGAGCGCAAAATTCATGAGAGAATAGTCGATCACGGATCAAGAGGTCTAGCAAGCTGTCAGACCTTTGCAGTTCTCGCATAGATCTGAATTATGCAAACTCTCTTTTTCTACAACGGTACCTCTTGACAACTAAAATCGGTTTATTTAATAGTATTTCTCGCTTAAAACTTACATCTCTTCACTCAGCACACAAAGCACTCCGTTGCATACTTCGGCTTCAGTCAGATCAATGCTCTTGCCAAGGAAACCGAGTTCCGGAGGGGTGATATCAACAGCAAACCCAGAAAAAACTGACCAATGCCACAACGTATTTGTGGTATTGCGCAAGCGTATTGGTGCACAGACATCAGGGTATGAAGCGTCAAGTGATGGTTTTGGAGGGCGTAGTGCTGCGGCTGTGGGTGTTGCTGCTTTTGCTACCGTTTTCTTTCGAGTTTGCCGCTTGTGTCGAGATTGTTGTGTGATCTTTTTAATCTGCTGCACGCGTTCGAGCATGAGCTTCAATTCACGTTCACCCACATCATCAACTTCTTCTTCTCCGTCGTCTTCGTCAGAGGATGCGCACGTTGAAGTGTCTGAGTGGCAATCGTTGCACAACAGTGAACTGTCCGGCTCACTCTTCTTCGCTAGCTCTGCAACAGGTTGGACTTGCTCTTGTGCTTGCTCTTTCTCTTGCTGGATCGCTGCCTCCAACGTCGTGTCTTGTCCCTTCTTGCTAGTACGTAGGGCTTGTATCTCCAGCTGCACAAGATCCGCATCGCAGGATTCAGCCACAACAGGTTGCTCGATTTCGTAATTGTATGGAAAGACGTCCACTTCGAGAGCGTCTTCGTGCGAGCACCAAAGGTGGTCCACTGCTGTCATCCTCGCGAGTGCGAACGTCACGAACGCGAATATCACGAATGCGAGCATGAGGGAGCTCGTGGGTGCAGCGCCGCGGATCAGTGCTTCGAGTGTGGAAAATGAGAGAATGCTCTGCAAGACGCTAGGATCTGTTTGTGGCGACAGACAGGCAGGCAGACTTGAGTGCTTCAGCTGTTGCGGTTTGCTCTCGCTATCTCTTGCCCCATCTCAACTCGGATGATTAGCGACGCTCTCTATTTACCTTGCTATACTGAATGTACCAAACACCTCTTAAAGAGTAGAAACGATCCGGAGCACCTATGATCTGCAATCTCATTAGGTATTTTATGTATAATAGCCATTATGTAGGGTCTTGCAAGATGGCTCAGGTCTCGTCGGATTGGACAGTGAGTTGTCACGTTGTAGCAACATTTGGATCTGTGATTGGATGATACGTGCAGGGGTAGGCTTTATGCAACTTCTTCAGGGAGTCTCCCTCGATGAAACCGAGCCACTGACGCGTTGAAGCACAGGAAGGTTTTTACACGAAGACACTGTGAACTGATCAAGAAATTCTGGCCAAGGATACGGCTCTGCAGATGGAAAAAAAGACCACCTGAACCATTTGAAACAAATTTACGTTAATCACGTCACATGCAAAGGGCTTGCACACAAGTCACTTCAGCAGCAATGCAAGCTATCCCTTTTCGACACCTCAATCAATGCAAGAACTCTCATAATTCATACTGCAAGTTATGAGCGGACAAGACGCTATAATTTGGTTTTGGAGATGCATTAATTTCATCCAATCCGACGCCGTACAGAGAATAATGACTGGATTGGTCGAAAACCTAATTAATGTGTGGGCCACACTATACCAGACCGAGGCGACTCCATTGGACCAACGCGACTTGGAGCCCTAACACGCAAAGAGCAATTCGAGTCGCATCGCCACTCAAAGCAATTTCGTCCAAGTCATGGACGGACACCACCAGCACGAGCACCAGCATGCTCGCAATGAGCAGCCCTCCCATCAGCGCCCAGAGTACGTTGCCTATGCTACTCAACGTTACCTTGTGTGAAATTTACTCACCATGATTTTTTGTGCTGCTGCATCCTTCGCCAGCCGTCTACGCCCGCGTCGACTAGAGCCGGACACGCTCTCCTATTTAAAAGAAGTCACAGAGATGATGGCGCAGCCAGCGGAAGACACGACAGAAGAAGAGACCGAGTTGCTTATGTGGAACGTTCTGGAAGAATTGGCGCCGCGAGCAGCAAGTGCGTCGTCGGATCGGCATGCGGGTGAACTCATTGAAGTGTTCATGCCGAAGATGAGTGACGGTCAATTGCGATACTTCTTCAGTAAAATGCACGGATACTTCAGTCATTTGTGGACGAATCGATACTCTTCCCACGTGTTGCAGAACCTTCTCTCGAGGTCGAGCAGCATCGTGGAAAAAGAGCAGCAGGGGGCGACCGATAACCCGAATGATGACGACGATCGCTTGAAAGAGACGCCGCCCATGAGCCACCTGATCATTACAATGGTGAAAGAAGTTGAGAACGAGTGGTTGACCCTGATGAACGACGTAAGTGCAAGTCATGTCATGCGCTCCGTGCTTGCAGCCCTTGCTGGTAAACCTCTCGTCGCTGAAAAGAGAGGGAAGAAAGCCAAGCATCGCGTTGTCACTTTCGGCGAAGCTCCCAGTTCGAAAGACGGTTCTGTCATCAAGTACGAAGTTCCTTCTGCTTTTGACGATCTGTTCAACGAGATTTTGATGTCCTTCATGTCTTCGCATGAGACTGTCAATCTCATGTTTGATCGTAACTCGGGACCCTTGATCGCGAGCGCGTTGAAGCTTGCCCCGGTGAAGAGCAAGAAAATGCTCGTGGAGCGCGTTTTGCGTTGGGACGACGAAGAAGCGAGTATCAAGGCTTTCAACGACTTTGCTGGCGATGCAGTTACGAGTCATTTCATCGAAGCTTTGTTCACCAGTATTGATGACAAGTTTTTTACCAAGATATTCAGACGCTGCGTCAAGGGTAAAATAGTCGAATTTGCCCAGCACAACATTGCAAACTACGTCGTTCAGAACGCAATCGAACGCGTGTCTTCTCTGGAGCTGGCGAATGAAGTTTTGCAGGAGTTGCAGCACTCTCTGTGGACTTTGCTGTCGATGGGTCGCCCCGGTGTCGTGTGGCGTCTTGTTGAAATGTGTGTCAAGTTCAAGTTGCAGCAAAAAGAGATCTTCGGCTTGCTAGTTGAAGCCGTGAAGAAACAGGAGAGCAAAAAGCCTGAGGCTGTGCGGAAGGATTTTGTCCCTGCCCTTTTGAACTTGCAGCTCTCTACCAGTGGTACCGCAAAGATCAACCTCAACGTCATGGGTGCCAAAATCATTGCCGAGCTGATGAAGTTCGAATATGCTGATTGGGTCGCTCCCCTTTATAAAGGTGTCCTCGGTCTCAATATCGCTCAGCTGGTTGCATTGGCGAAGGATTCTACTGGTAGCCGCTTCTTGATTGAACCGATTTGGGAATCAGATACGGACGAAACCAAGTGGGTCCGAGATGCACTGTACGAACGGTTTGTTGGAAATTTCGGTTCACTCGCTATGGATCGACTCGGTGCCTTTTCGGTCATGAAGTGCTTTGAGAAGCTCGAGCTTCCACAGAAAGTGGTGGTGGCGGAAGAGCTTCTTCAAGTCGAGAGCAAGCTGGCAGGCAGTCACTTTTCGCAGTTGGTGATGAACACATGCAATCTGTTCGAATTCCGGAACAATCGCGAAAAGTGGGAGGCGTTGTACGAAAAGAAGACCAAGATCGCGGAACTTTTCAAGGATGTGGTTGACGATGAGAATGACGCGTCTGGTACGAAGAAGAAATCGAAGAAGAAATCAAGAAAGAGCGCAGATGATAGTGAAAAAGACGAGAAGAAGAGCAAGAAGAAGCGAAAGCACATTTCAGCGGACGACGACGAACGCTCGGAACAGCGCAAAGAATTGGCTGAGAAAAGTGCAGATGTGGCAAGTATCATGGACGCTTTGCGGGGAGGGACCGCTTCAACCAAGAAAGCCAAGAAAAGCAGCAAGAAGCACAAGAACGAATAGGTGAGTGGGGTGTATGCCAACACTCAGAAATTCCAGGATAGAACAGCAATAGAGAGTGTGTGTTGTGTTTTTCATGACAATTCCGAGTGTCTCGATCACTGTTGTTTTGTGTGTTCTTCTTGCCTTTCCAAAAGTGGCTATTTGGTGTAACCACTTCACGTTTGGTGTGATCCTAATTTGGGCTTCGTACGTAAACGGATGTATTCGTACCTAAACGAAGGATCTGGGTCGTCGAGGATTTGGCGCCAATTCGGCTGGGAGCGGTTGGAGGGCTTCGCTTCGGTCAGTCAAATAGAAGCGGGAGAAAGAGAGGGAGCGCCGCGTGCAGGGGACCGACGACCAGTACACGCCAGTGTCTCGTCCAGACAACATCAGTTACCGACACGATGAAGCGCATTGAGGACGACGACAAGAGTAGCAGCAGCGGCGCCAGCAGCAACAGCAGCAGTCCAAGCAGCAGCCCTAGCAGCCCCGCCGAGAGCGGGGGAGCTGCGTCCCCTTCTGCCGCAGAATCGAAAAATGCGGCCGATGAAGGAGAAAATGGCGACGTATCGATGGACGAAGACATGGACGGTGATGACGCAGAAAACGAAAATGATGAGGATGAAGAGGGGGATGATGCCGACGCCTCCGAGTCGAAACCAGAGGAGGCAGCTTTGACGAAAGAAGAACGCGTCGCGCTTCTGAAGGAGGAAGAGGCGGTGTTTCAGCATCAGAGAGACCTGCAGTCCAAGTCGCTGGAGGCGGTCAAGCAGAACTTAGCGGCGGATACCGATTGGGCCAAGAAATCTACTGCAGAGAAGAAAATGGCTTTTCTCATGGCGCAGGTGCGTGTATGCGTGTGGATTGCTCACTATTGTCAAAGTGTCCCATGAATGTTAACTTATTGTCTTATGCGTATCAGTCCGATGTATTTACGTCGTTCTTAATGGGTGGTTCTAGCGCGCTTGGCAAGGAGATGGCAAAGTCCAAGACTGCCGCCAAGGACAAGTCCAACTCGCGCAGAAACAAGAGCAGCAGCAAAAGCGAACTCGAGGACGCGGAGGCCGTCGCAGAAATGGACGAGTCTCGGTTCACGCGTATCACACAGCAGCCAAATTGTATCAAGTTTGGCACGATGAAGCCATACCAATTAGAAGGTCTCAACTGGATGATCCGTCTCCACGACTCGGGTGTGAATGGGATCCTTGCCGATGAAATGGGTCTTGGGAAGACCCTTCAGTCGATTTCTCTATTAGCGTACCTTCGTGAAGCTCGTGGTATCGAAGGTCCTCATATCATCATCGTTCCAAAATCGACGGTAGGCAATTGGATGCGTGAACTTAAGCGATGGTGTCCGTCAATCCGCGCGTTTAAGTTCATGGGTGACAAGGAAGAACGTGCTCGCCAGCGAGAAACGGTCGCCAAGCAAGATTTTGATGCCGTTGTGCTTTCGTACGAAGTCGCTATCATTGAGAAGGCAGTTCTTCAGAAAATCAAGTGGAAGTACTTGCTTATTGATGAAGCTCATCGTGTGAAGAACGAGCACTCGAAGCTCTCGACGGTTGTTCGAGAGTTTAAAGTAGAGCATCGCTTGCTGATCACCGGTACTCCGTTGCAGAACAATCTCCACGAGCTATGGGCGCTTCTCAACTTCCTGTTGCCAGACGTTTTCACAGCCTCGGAAGATTTTGATTCGTGGTTTAACGTGGATGAAGAAAAAGGGCAAGAGAATGTGATCAAGAAGCTGCATACCGTGCTTCGACCATTTCTTTTGCGTCGCCTCAAGGCTGATGTCGAGCACTCGCTGCCGCCAAAAATCGAAACCAAGCTGTACGTTGGTCTCTCCGAAATGCAGCGCGAGTGGTACATGCGCGTTCTTCACAGAGATGCCACTCATTTGAATGCCATCGGCGGTAGTGATCGAGTTCGTCTTTTGAACATTTTGATGCAACTGCGCAAAGTGTGTAATCATCCGTACCTGTTCGAAGGCGCCGAACCGGGTCCTCCGTATGTAGAAGGCCCCCACTTGTGGGAAAACTGTGGGAAGCTGACGCTATTGCACCGCTTGTTGCCAAAGCTGAAGGCTCAGCAATCGCGGGTGCTGATTTTTTGCCAGATGACGTCGATGATGGACATTCTGGAAGATTACATGCGCTACCACTCGCACGATTACTGCCGTCTGGATGGTTCAACGAAGGGAGAAGATCGTGATTTCATGATGGAAGAGTTCAACGAGCCTACAAGTACGAAGTTCTGCTTCTTGCTGAGTACCCGAGCTGGTGGGCTTGGTATCAACTTAGCGACCGCCGACATTGTCATTCTCTTTGACTCAGATTGGAACCCGCAAGTGGATCTGCAGGCAATGGATCGTGCGCATCGTATCGGTCAGAAGAAGACTGTCCGCGTGTTCCGATTCATCACGGATGGTACTGTCGAGGAAAAAATCGTGGAACGTGCTGAGCGCAAGTTGTACTTGGATGCTGCTATCATTCAGCAAGGTCGTCTTGCTCAACAGAACCGCAAACTATCGAAAGACGAATTGATGACGATGGTGCGCTTTGGTGCCGATGAGATTTTCAATGCGAAGGGGTCGATGATTACTGATGACGACATTGACGCTATTCTCGCGAAGGGTGAAGAGCGAACTGAAGCCATGAAAGCGAAGGTGGCTGCCGATATGCAGCACAACCTGGCCAATTTTTCACTTTCAGGCGAGAATGCGAACGGTGTGTCGAGTCTGTACGAATTTGAAGGAGAAGTGTTTTCAAAAGATGCGAGTAGCAGTGGAGCTATCCTCCCATCGACTTTTATTGCGCTTCCGCAGCGAGAGCGCAAAGCCAATTACAATGAAGACGAGTACTACCGCAAGCAAGTGGGAATCGTAAAGGCGAAGAAGGTGAAGAAAGATGATGCGCCAAAGATTCCAGTCGTACACGATTATCAGTTTTTTAACCAAGAAACGATGGTCGCGCTTTTGACAAAGAAGAATCAGATTGAGATTCGCCGTAAAGAATTGATGCGACAGATTAAAGAAGCGAAAAGCGAAGAGCAGCGTTTGAAGCCGAAGCCGAAGAAGAAAGCTGGAGAAGCAGGCGGAAATGAAGAGGCTGCATCGGCATCCAATTCTGCTGGCGAGGAAGAAGTCGATGAAAATCTGAAATCAGTGCAACTTGAGAAAGAACTGGAGGAGACTGAGATGGATCCAAAAGACGCAAACGAGCTGGAACGATTGGAAACCGAAGGATTTGTGGATTGGACGCGGCGAGACTTGAAGCAGTTTATCACGAGCTGTGAGCGTTATGGGCGTGCTGACAAAAAACGAGTGTGTGGAGAAGTCGCTCAGTTAGTTTCGAAGGACGTGGCACAGGTGGAACGCTACTTTGATACTTTTTGGAAGCGATACACGGAGCTGAAGGACTACGCCAAGTACATAGAGAAAATCGAGCGGGGTGAGAAGCGCTTAGAGCGCAATGAAGTCGTGAAGCAGGCGCTGGCGCGCAAGTGCAGTCGCTACAGCAACCCACTTCGCGACATGAAGCTTCATTACCCAAGCGGGTACAAGAGTAAAGGGTACATTCAGGACGAAGACGTGTTTTTGGTCGTGATGATGAACAAATACGGTCCGCTTGAACACTGGAGCGAGATTCGCGACGAGATCCGTAAGGCGTGGCAATTCCGATTCGATTGGTTTTTCAAATCCCGCACGATCGGAGAGCTCCAGAAGCGAGGTGAAATGCTGACGCGCATGATCGAGAAGGAAAACGAAGAGCTCAAAAGCAAGAATTCAAAGGACGAAGAGGACTTGGCGAAGAAGGCGAAGAAGCCTAGTTCATCGTCTTCGTCCAAGTCCAGAAGCAAGAGCAAGTCAAAGAGCAGCAGCAAGTCCAGCACGACGACGTCGTCCAAGAGCAAGAAGCGGGGTAGTTCGTCTGTCTCGTCCTCCTCTGCTGCCAAAAAGCACCGTTCCAAGTAGGACTTCTCTGTGCATGTTATGTGTAGCTCGAGTGCTAACTCTCTCTTACAAATACAACTCTTCATCTTTCTTTCTTGCTCATTTTCCATGCAGTACGAATTCTGTAGTGGCGCTGAAGAGGGCGACGTGAGTTGCTATTTCTGGTGTTGTCTTGCTAGTCCATCAACAAGGACCGCCCTCGTTCATCCTGTTGGCATCAAGCTCCGAAGACTCGGACTCGTTCCAAGAGAGCCATTTGAACGCCAGAGGATGGAGCGCAGGTCGCTCGCGAGTACCGTCGAGGACGATCTGGACGATGAGGAGGAGGAAGACGAAGACAACGAGGATGCCCCAACTCTGGAGCAGCAGCCCCATCGCCAACAACAGCTTCAACAGCTTCACCAGCCACAAGCCATACAACAGAATCCTCCCCAGGTCCTGTCTTCGTCCGCTTCTGTGGCAGCGCAGAAGTATCAACGCCGACGATCGTCTTTTATCACCGCAAGATACGATGATCCACCTGAGGAGCAGAGCGCCATGGAAGTAGGTGACGACAAGTCTTTGCGACCTCGGTTTCTCAAAGAGCGCTCGGCCACACACGCTGATCTCTCGGTTGGGGCAGTGTCTGAACCACTGACGGTGCCGCAGTCCAAGGCAGGTGCGTTCCTGCTCAGTGCCATGGCAAAAGCCAAAGGGTACAACTTCAACGACATACGGAGAGTGCCCTTCTATCCGCTGCGTGGCGCTAACACCAACACACTCAGCTACGCAAATCGCAAAAAGGAGCAAGGCGTGCCATTGCGCATGACTTCTCCCAGTCGGCGCCTTGGAATTATGTCCGGAGGACCATCGCGCTCGCTCCTCGGAGAGCAAGTGGGTGTGAACAAAGCAGCCGATGAGCCGCAAGAGCAACGCTCAATAGAAACTCTCATTCACGATATGGGCTCCCAAAGGCAGCAAATCCACAAGCAAATGGAGGTTCTTCATGAGATTCAGCTGCGGCTCACCGAAGTGGAGTACGACCACCTTGCCCAAGCGCAGCTCTGTAAAGAGCTGGTGGAAAAGAACTTCCTCGGAGAAGTGGTATCAACTGTGCGCGAATCCCGGTTCCACATTGGCCTTCAGGTGCGCTTTTCAGTTATAGCGCTTCGAAATATGCTTTTTGTTTTTTTTCTGTTGCTCGAAAAAGCTGTGAGTGCTCACGCTTGTTTGTACGTGCGTGCCAAGCAGATGTATGCGATCAGCATTCTATCCGTCATTGCGGAACATTCCAGCCTGCACGCCTACATGATGAGTGAGGTATTTTTATGTGCAACAACGCATTTCTGTGTTAACTTTCTCGTGATACCTTCACCAACTTGCACGTTGTTTTTTTTTCTTCCTGTGTAATCCGACTATCAAAGATCAACCTCGAAACCATCCTCCAGAAAACAATGTCAGTTCATTCCGCGCAGGAACGGCTTGTGGTACTAGCATCAGCATTGCTGCATGCAATTGCGGAGTCGAAAACTACAGCAAATATGCGTGCGTACAAAGAAGGCGAAGCAGAGAAGGCGAAGCGGCGCAAGACGACATTTGTGGAGGCTGTGGCAGCAGGACTTGTGCTGAAGCACAAGCATCACCCACTTTCGGGAGCACCTGCTGTAGTGCCTCCTCACTCTGCCCACCGCTTTCGTCAACTGAAAGCTGCCACGGAGTTTGATGGTGGGAGAACTGAGAGACAGGATACGGCGCAAAGTACAGAAAGGGGAGACGACGAAGGTGGTTTATGCGGTCTTGCAGAGGGGAGTCGATTTCCCAGTCGATCTGGAAGCCGATTGAGACGAGCCTTGGCCGCCAAGGCGGACCCTCCTGTGCTTAGTGCAAATTTCAACCTTCACTTTGTCAAGGTAAACGACGCAGATTCAGGGATGATTACAACTTCTGCCGACACAGCGCCACCAACGAATAAAAGTGGCCGACTGGATCTCAATTATCCGCTTTCTCATCTGCGACCAATGTCTTCGCTCGCAAGAAGCACATCGAGCTGCCTGCAGCTTGGTTCCGGTGCACTTGCTGTTGCGGCGTGCGCCAGTGCTCCTCTCTCTGTGGAGCCATCTCCATTGTCCGAGCGAATGGCAAACCGAGGTATCTCCAGCGCAGGTGGGACACGAAGACGTGTAGGTTTTAAGAAGAGACCACCAGTACGAATACCAACCCAAGTTGTCGCGATCGAATCGTTTGATGAACCTGAGAAGCAGTCGTCGTCAGAACCTGTTGAAAATAATGCAGCCAAGCCAGCCTCAACCGTTGTAAGCAATCCAACCAATGATAGTGATGATTCGTTCGCGAACAGATCTGCTGGAAATTGCGACGATTCTGATGACGCGTACGAAGATGACTTTGTGTCTCTAGACGACAGCGAGCCGGGGACAGGCCAAATGAATGATGAGCTCAAGCTTGAGTCCGATACGGAGCTGATCGATTTGCTGCATGACATTCCGCTCCAAGATTCCAATGATGCCGACATCAAGAGCAAGCTCCATGGAATAGCGGCACAAAATGGACCCCTTCCAGAGCACGAAACAGCACGCGTCAGAGAAATTGAGACTAGTGCAGCAACATGCATCCAACGCCATGTGCAAGGTCACGCAGCTCGTCGATGGCGGAAAAGTCGAGAAACGTGTTGCTCCAATGTCGAATTCATTCCTGAACCAAACCCTTCCACCTGTAAACCAGAGAGGAGGAGCACAAAAACGCACCAAACAAAGTCTCAAGGAGGGGTTCATCGTATAGACCGTTTGTTTGGCAAGGAACCCGGGTGGATCTATGCTGCAGGGGGGTATGGTGGCAGCGTGCACAGCAAAATGAGCAAGTCGATCCCGCGCAGTGCAACCAACTCTGACGCCAGGCATGCAACTTTAGCGGCGACTTCGCAAAACGGGATATCAAACATTGCTCGAAGCAAGAAGCCCCGATCCGCGCCAGCGACGTCTTTGCGGACAATCGAACACGCCAAAAGCCCTTTATCTCTTAAGCACGGCGCGTCTTCAGAACGGAATCAAGATGTTGACGAGGTTACGTGTGACCCGATCAGGCGTATTCAAGCGTTGTACTCTCAAGGGTTGCTGTATCAAAAAGAAAACAAACTCGAGCTCGCGATAGACTCCTACGAGGCAGCGATTCGCATTCCAGCATCAGGGCGAGAATTCGCGTCTTTGCACATCAACTTGGGTTCGGCGCAAATGGCACAGCTCAGGTTCGGCGATGCGCTAGATTCGTTTCAAAACGCTGAGCGGATTCACCCCACGAACGTCAAGGCAGTCTACAATAGCGCGCTGGCGTCAATGCACTTGGGGATGCAGCCAAAGCCGAAGAACAAGTACGAGTTTCGTTTATGGCGACAATTGTGTGCTGCCTTGTTTCGTTTGTTTACCATGACACCAACTTGACGGTTTTGGCTCGATATATTTGCGTACAGTTCCGAAAGGCGCTGGCACTTGAACCAGCTCATCACAAGGCATTGGAAGCACTGAGAGACATCTTGGGTGCCATCCAGCAATCGAAGACGAAGGGCGTCAAGCAAAAAATAAAGAAATCGTTCATTATTCATACAATAGCTATCAACAATAGATGCGTCGATGCGATGCGATGGGGAAGGGGCTTCAGTGCACGTGGCGGTCCAGCAAATGCAAAGAACAGAAAGCGTGGAGGCTGGAATCTAGCGTGGATTCATTACGATCAATAACACACAAGCATATACTAGCTCGCATCATAAACATAGAAAACGCCACACACGAGCAAAACAAGTCGAGCTGGATCCACGATTCCTTTTCCGCCGAAGGACTATAAACTTGGCGCTTCATCGTCTACCGTTGCGTGACCAGGCAATGCTTCTCTCGCTCAAATCCTGCAGAACGAAGCAAATGCTGATACTCAAGGCGCCCTACACCATATCCACCGACCGCCTGGCTTTTCGTGGACTCAGTTGCAAATCCACATGGTCGTCTTCGACAAAGTCGTCTTCTTGGAGCTTCTGAGGAGTCATGACACGGAAGACAAATGATTGAGCGACAATATCATGCTGTCGAGGACTGCTCAAACTGATTGGCATGGCAACGGAATACTTGACACGGTTGCCGAACTTCTGGTGCTTTGAAATCAGGTAGATTCCAACCAGCACAAAACCGATAGCCGAAGGGAACATCATCCATTGTGCCGACGTGAAGCTGTGGGCATGTTGGAAAAACACCACACCACTAATGTTGCTCATGCTGATCCAGAACGCTTGGAAAACTGGGTACGCCGACATCGTGTCCCCCGTCATCGTCGCCATGTTTAAGGTATGGGTTTGAGTCAGCAAAGTGGCAACCATCCCGCCCACGAGTACGTATGTACCAAAGTACGTAAACTGGTTGTCACCACTGATAGTCGACGAAATCATTTCAGCCACACACTTGGCAAGCAGCACTGACTGCGCACCGATCGTTCCAGAAATTGCAGCCCAATACAAAGGCAATTTAGGGTCGATAATCAGCGTGTGTTTCTCGATCTCGCCTTCGTACTTGCGTTCCGAGAAGCTTCGGAGCTTTGAAAGCGCATGCTCGATGTCGTCATTGTCATCCTCTTCACCTGGGATGCGTCCCATCGGCGACAGGTGAAGAGTATCACCCCAAATTGGCGACGGGAACGGAGACATCATGGCTGATCGGGACACATGCTCCTCTTCCTGCACATCAACTTCTGGCTTCGCTTGCGCTTCCGAATCCTGCTTGTTCTTCGCCGCGATGGCAGCCAACTCGATCTTCTTCATCTGCAAGTCCTCCACTTTTCCTTCGTCTTTGTCGTTTGCGGCAACACGCAGAGCAGGGGCCTTGGAGCGACGCACGCGCAAGTACAGTGTCATGACGAACGCGGTCGTAATAAAGCAATAGAGAAGAAATGGCGCAGCCTCCATGAGCTTGTAAATCTGGTCCATCTTGTAGTGGCCTTCCTCTTCTTCACTCGCCGCAGTCAAGATGACGACACCGACAGTCACAAGCGCCACTCCCGTAATATCCGTAATGTAGAGACTCTGCTTGAGCCAAAAGCGCGACATGAGGCAGTTACCGAGAATCGTCGAGCCACCACCTAAAGACGCGACGAGCGTCTGCGGCGCAAAGCCGAGTGCAAGGAAATCGCCGAGCGACGCCGCGACGACGCAGATCATGCCGACCCACCAGATCGGGCGGAGGTGGTACGGACGTGGCTTCGCGCGCAGCTCCTCCTTGTCATGCGAGTACTTCTGCAGGTTCACCCCAAAGATGGACGCAAGCGCCGCCAGCACGGCGATCGTGCCGCCGATGAAGTCGCTCTTCATGACGAATGTATCAACGGCGCGCGGGTTCTCCTCGGACCTTGTGATTCGAATGTATCGAGAGAACAACAACAGACGAGAGAGGGCGAGGGAGAGAGTGGGCACCTGACTGACTCGCAGTGGAAGAAAGAAACCACGAAGCGACAGGGGAGTTTATGCGGTATTTTACAATCAACCACGCCTCTGTGTGAAAAAAGCAGACGAAAGTTCACAACAGGTTTTCATTCCATGCCTGGCGCCAGCAAGAGAGCAGAAAGACGAGTTCGTTGTCTTGTCTGAGCAGACGGTTAGGGCAGGGCAGGGTTTCTGATGGCAGCGCTGGGTTTCAAAATGCCAATTTGTTTAGTCGCCCTACACCTACCCTAGCCTCACGCTAAAATCTAGCCAAAAGTGGTCTGGACACATCGTCTCCAGCATAATCTCCGACCACTTGCTGCTTGTACTCAGTTTGTCCAGTCAGCCGACGTGTGATGTGTTGGCTGTGTGCTCCCTCCTTTTGTTCGAAAACATGATGGATCTTCAACACCAAAGATCCCTTCGTCACCAAAATTCAACTGATTCGCCTAAAACTTTCGAGTCGAATCAGTTGAGAGCGCAGCTGGAAGATCCGGAAGAGTCTGCCTGCATCGATATGCGATGATAGCTGGCGTCAACATGCATGTGCGCAGGACGGAGGGCAGTGTCGTGGACAGTCAAGTCTGGCCATTTGAGTGTGTGCACAGGGCAAAAAGTCAGCGCCTCGATGTCCATATGCTTTCCAGAGTTTCTGAAATCTGTCACGCACAAGCCCTTCCGTTTCGTCGTGCGACAGATGTTCATTTGCTTTCTCAAGAGCAAACAAGTGTGGTGTGGTCCACATCTAGTCACAAAACTGCTATTTTGCTCCAAACAGATGCAAATGCCGGTTTGACTTCGGGACCAAACTCAGGAAAACGGTCACTCTTGGCAACTTGAGGATTTGCTCGTCTATCGGATACATCCGAGTTGGTAAAACCTGTTTCAACAGAAACGAGTCGAAACGACCATTTTCTGTTGAAGCACGGACGTAAAAACAGCGAAGCAACAAAACCTGTTTTGTGTTTTCGAAGGAGCCTTTATACCGTCGTTGAGTTACTTAATTCTCCACCGTTCTGATTGATGGCAACAACACCGTTCTACGCACTGCTTTTATGTATTTATGACCACCACGAAAAAACAGGAAACTGGTTTTTGTTTTACCATGCATGTGAAACCTTGGTTTTTGCCTCCACTGGACACATCGGCAATCGAAGATTTCAAATCAAATCACCTATCGTATACATCGACGTTGGATGAGAAACGGCTTCCACCGCGAAAGTTCGTCACCAGGTCATCGACGATCTGGTGAATGGCTCGCAGAGTATCCGGACGATGTTGAAGCATGAGATTGGTGCGACAAAAAAAAGAAGTCGAGAATCGATGTCAGCGATTACCGGTATAGCTCAGTTCAGTACAGGAGTTGCTTCAGTTACAGCCAAGCTACCGGTAGTTGTCAAGCAACTGCGCTTGTTGTGGTCCACATTTGCCAGAATGCATGCATTATTGTTCCTAACACATACCCGATTGATCGAGTGTTCTGAGGCGTCAATTTGAGGGTGTTCCTAACAGACACCTGACCAGTGATCTACTTGTTATCTTACCATGACCACAGACTCCTGTGTCAATACCGGTTGACTTCGGTATCAATGATCTGAAAGACCCACTTCCTTGAAAGTTTGCTCCCTTATCGGATTGATATCTCAACGATGGAGGTGGCAGCGTTGGCGCAGCAACTGCGTGCGGCATCCACTGCGAAAGCTCAGCACCAGGCCATCGACGCGTGCATTGAGCTGCTCATATCTACCCCGTCTCTCGCGTCTTCTCAGCAGATCGTCAGCGGTGCGTCCCTTCTCCCATTCACTTGTCGTTTTACACTGAGCTCTCATTGAATTATTGCTTGTGCAAATGTCCAGAGCTGGGTCGACTCGCGAGCAAGTGCGGCACGAATGGCTCGACCTTTTCCCAGAAGGACTTTATTTTGCGACTAAAGCAGGCGGCTGCTGTGTGCTCCTCGCCTGTTAGTAAGGCGGAATACCTTGGTTTTGCGCTCTTGGATCAGATCTTTCGGTCTCTGATGAAGCCGGAGAGCAATAACGTGGCTGAGATTCAGGAGCTGCTCTTGGATGTGTACAACGGCAACCCAGATGTGGTCAGAGGTGTTTTCGCTGCGTTGGAGAGCAAGCAAAGTCCATTCTTCTCTCCGTCTGCGGCTACCATGAACCCTCTAGGTGCGCTCAAAGTCGTCTCTCCATTGTTCGTTCTCATTCTCGCCAGCACCAAAGGTATGCCTGTCTACCCCTGCGCATCAGTTGAGTATCCTATTATTAATTCACTCTTTTGTATACGCCATGTATTGATCTACAGCGACATCCCAGGTAAGGTTGGCACTGCTTCATACGCTTCAACGCATCGCGTGGCAAAGTGGTCAAGAATCGATCGCGACTGCAGTTGCAAGCTTGCTGGTGGTCGCTCTCGGCGTCTTCCCTCGAAGTGTGGATGCAATCCAGTCGTACGTGGTCCTTGTGTCGGTGCTCGCAGATCTACTGGTTTCGAGTGAGGAAACAGTCGAGTCAACCCGCATGATTGCGACAACGTGCACCCATGTGATCGGCCGGATGCGATTCTATGCGAAGAATCAAGTTGGCGTGCTTCAGTCAATGCAAGCTTTAGAGCAGCTGGCTTCGTTTGCGCCCGATGCGCTTTGGAGCTCGAGGTTTTTGTTCTCGTGTGGTCACGCTCTTGTCGCCAGTTATGACTCGCATTTGGAAAAACAATCGATCTTGAACATTCTGAGCCCGGTTTTGAGGTTCGGGAAGCAGCAACACGAGGGCAATCCAGTCCGACGCGTGTACGTGGAGTGCCTGATCTTGCCGCTTATTTCCGTCCTTTCTACCCACCCCGACGAGGCACCACGTTTGCTTCAGCTTGTCATGGATTTGAGAGCTGAGCAAAAATACGTTCCGTCCAGAGAGGCGGCTTCCAGTGAACCTCAAGATGCTGAAGACGAAGATTCGTGCCATTCAGTGTTTTTCTTGGATCTCATTGATCGAGAAGAGCTGTGTGTGAACTGGCTAGTAAGTCTGTTCACAACCACGGAAGGGAAGTCGTCTGGTGAGAAGAAGACACAGGAGAACACTGTTTGGTTGTTCTTATCTTTGGGAACTCTGCTTTTTGAAGAAAGGTCAGCACTTCGTGATCAAGCTACGATGGCTCTTGAGCGCCAAGTTCAACGCGACATCAAGTACTGGCCCGCGGCAACAACGAAACTCTTGGTGTCAAGCCTTGTGTTCCTTGTGTGTCATTGTCCGACCAAGCCATCTGCACCTATCCAATATGCCGCGTTCATGACCAAATGTGTTTACGTGCTTGGATCTTTAGCTGCAACAACGACCGATACAATGAAGATCATATTGCGTCTGATCAAGCGAATGAACTCGGTCGTGCAGCTGCAACCAATGGCCCTGAAGATTCTCTATGCAGTTTGGGAAAGAGAATCTAGAGTGTATCCTCGCTTGGAAGCTCTCTTGCACCAGGAACTATGTGAAGAAGCCGGTACAGAGCACCAGATTGTAAGGATGGCGACAATCGACTCTCTTTGTGGGAAAGATCCGGAGGCTGGTGTCGAGTACATCAGTCAGATTCAAGCATGCTTAGAAGCTCAACTTGTGTCGGTTGTCGCGATGGCAATCAATGCTATTGGATCGCTGTGTAAAGCCGATTGCTTGGACTTCTATGCTGCTTTCAAGATCATTGCGTTGAAGATGAAAAAGAAAAAGATTCAGTGTGCCGATGACCCACTGTTTCGAGAAGAGTTATGCGTCTTCTACAGTCTTGGAGTAGCAGAAATGGATTCCAACAAGAAGCAGACTGCGAAGCTGCTGGATCAGCTTTGGGAACTCACAGAGGACGGTGCTGCCAGTGTGAGAAAGCGTGCTTTTGAATCGCTCAATGCATACCCTTTAGTGTCTTTGGGTCTTTGCGTTCAAGATCGTCGTGAAGCGATGGCAGTCAATAGCCATGACGAAGATAGTGAGGACGAGATTACGGAAGAAGATGTCGGGGAGAAGTTAGACGAGCTGCTCCATTTGCTCAAGTCGGAAGAATCTGAAGATGTTCGGTTTCAGATCGAAAGACTTCTGACGCGAGTTCTTGAGTATGAAAGCGCTAAGATCAATTCTGGTCGAGGGCAGCCTGTCATTTCTTCAACGTTGAATGAGCAACGGCAGCAAAGAGTTTCTGCCGCTGCAACCAAAGAGCTGAAAAAGCATTTTCCGCCATTGCAAGAAATTACCGAAATATGCTCGCCTCCAGACAAGACTGTTGACTGGGACGCGTTTTTACTCGCGTATGAGACGGAGAAAATCGAGTTCTCGAGCGTGAAACGCAAGGATAAGCTGGTCAAGCTGGCAACGCAAAATGTGACAGATATGGAAGAAACCATGGTGAGAGCCTTGTCACAGCAAGTTGCACCCTGGGAGTCAACAGAGAGTGAGGACATTGCCTTTCTTCGGATCCAAACCGTCATGGAAAGCTGGCAAGCATTTGTGTACAAGTATGTGAATGCTGTGGAGAATTTAAGTGCTTTAAAATTGACGACTGGAGCTGACATCGACACTGGCAACGAGCACTTTGCGGAACACGTGATGAAGCAAGTTGAGTTTTTACAAGATCACAGCGATGGGTCAAAGAACGAGTTGCTGTGCTTGATTGCTGTTGGAGCACTAGTTGGACAACTACGAGATTCCATACGTTGGGCTTCGTCATTTGTGCAGAAACCAATTGGTCAAGGCATTGATATGCTGAATCGCAGATTAGCGAGAGCTGTCGAGGAGGTCAAAGTGTTTCCGGACAAGAACCATCACAAAGCTGTCATCAGTGCAGTCGTTGGGCTTCACTTAGCATTCGGTCGCCGTTTTGCAGACTCTGAAAAAGAGACATTGACCGAAGCAAGTCTGAAAAGGACTGAAGCTACCCTTCAGAATCTCATTAAAGATACCAACCACACGCTGATACGAGGCGTGTCTCTGGGGGCACTCAGCCACATTGGCTCTTTGTACTCGCAGTCAACTGCGAGCATGCACGAAGGAGAAAAGCGTTTGAAATGTGTTGCGGGTTTGGTGCTCGATACTTTACTTCGCATTTCAAGTGAAGGGAAGCATTGCGACAGTGTTGTCAAACAATGCTTTTCTACAATCAAGGGAGATGGATCGCCGGTCGGTAGCCTGCACTCGCTGAAATTACCATCTCGTGTGCTTCCTAAGCCTGACGATGTTGTGGTTGTATGGGCATCGTTAATGGCTCTCGTGCGTTTGTCGCCTGAATTTGCTCGTATTCAACGTCTGAGATGGCTCTGGAACCTGAAATTGCTTCTGAGTCATTTTTGGTGCGCCAGTACAGATGCAAGCTCGGGCATTTTTGGTATAGCACTTGGTCCTGTACTACTGGAGTGCATCAAATGCAACCTCATGTCGGCAGCGGAAGGTGAAGAGTTTGCGGCGAAGTGCTTCGAGCGTCTCAAGTCACGCAGCAAACGTCATGACCAGGGATTTTTGCTCATTTCTTTGCATTACATGCTTTCCCGAATGCCTGCTCAAGGAGGTTTTATCCACCCAGACGAATCCAAGTTACTTGTGGAAGAAAGCCAGCAGGTCATTTGGAATGAGCAAATCCCTGATTTCCAGCGTCAGTTGGCAATCGCAAGTGTTGCCGATTATTTTCACCAGTCGTTTGGCGTTTGTAATCTCAGTGTTGGATTAGTTCAAAGTGCGAAGCCAGGGAGCGTCGAGACCAATGCGGAGCCTAATGACGTAAAGCTACTCGTTGAGATGGTGCGTTCAGCGGCTGCTGGTAACGACAGTGGCATTGGCCGGTTCGTTTTGAGTGCGATTGCGGTGACGAAAGACTTGTTCTGCGTTGTCCAAAAGAAGAAAACGTTTGATGCCGAGATTTTATCGCTTCCTTCAAGTGGACTACTCTTCAAAATTATGGACAGTCTACGGCAAAAGCAAACGAGCAAAGCGATTGAACGAGATGAGGGTCAACAACCTGTTGCAGTGCCAGCAAGTGTGTCGTTTGTCAAATCGCTGTTATCCTGTATGACAGCGACCGCCGCTGTGTTACCTTCGTTGGATTTCGAGTCGCTTGTGCATCGTCTCATCAAACGCTTTTGCAATGATGAGGTCACAATTGCGTCCATTCGCTTTGCGATGACACAAGGAGTTTGTGATGTGTACGCAATTCAAACTCTGTACGCACGTGATATGGTGATAAATTTGGACAGAAGAATCCAGCGCGAGTTGATATCTGGAATCGTGTTACTTGGAAAGAGAATTTCTCGTGACAACCTGGAGAGTTTACTCTCAATCTCAATGGATTTGGTGATCAAGGCGTGGCAAGTTGATGCGCGTGACGACCAGTCAATTCTGCTTGTTGAGGCATGGATTGACACACTCGGAAAGTTATCAAACAGTGGAAAAAATGGTCGAGTGTCGTCAGAATCCCGCGAGATGGTGAGAAGATTGGTGACTCAGCAATTTCTTCCAAGCCTTCCATTAACTCAGCACGACGGTCCAGTATCATCAAAGTTGCTTTGCAGCTTTACTCAACAAGTTCTAGTGCATCTGGATGGACTAGACGAATACCTGCTGGGCAGTTCGTCTCAAAGAAGTGCATACCAAGCATACCAATGGTGGCAGCGCGCAACCATCTTCGTTGAGCTCTTACGCTCCGGGGTTGTTTTTGCTGCAGACAAGCAATCATCTTTTGTACTCCAATGGGTTTTGCGTCAAGATTTTTCGCGATGGCACAATGCACCTTTGAAGATCCGTGTACAGATCTTGTACGAATTATCGTCGTTTGTTTCGATTGCAGGGTCAGACGAAAAACAATCCCACGACACAATATCTTGGCTGCTGGAGGCAATCGCCGCGCTCAGTCGATCATTCTCATCTTCCTCGAGCGAAGAATCCGTGACTCGCCAGGCTCTCTTCACCTTCCTCACTGGCATTTTTGGCTGGAATTGCACTCAAAGCTATGAGCAGCACGTAGCGCTGAGCTTGTCACCTGACGCCCTCAGTGTGTCATCATTCGCGAGTATTTTTCCGATCGGATTGCTGCGAGCGCTTGGCGTCAATAGTGATCTCAACACTGTCGTGGAGCGTCTGTGGTCGCTGTTTGAGCTCGTGCGCTCGATCGAATCACGCACCAAGTCGTCAATCGATTACTCCCAAATTCTTCGTGCTGCAAGTCGCCAGGCACTTATTGAAACCAGTGTCCAGGTTTCTCCTCACGTGAAGCAATCAATCCTGCACTTTTGTAGCCTGGATGGTTTCAAGTAAAAAGTAAAAAGATAGGCTTACGAATGTAGCAGGTAACGCAAATTGAATGGCAAAGCTTTGTGCTCACTTGAGAGGAAAATGCATCGTTAAAGATATACTTCCAAGTGCGTGTAAAGAAAGAACTCCATGGTCCGAGTTTCTTCAACTTGCCCCGGCGAGCTAAGCATTGGTAGGAGTGACAGCGATAGGAACATCGACGTCCTGCTGGATGGCGAACGAGTTGAAGATCTGTTCCAGAGTCGTCTGCGAAACGCTGTACTCCCGAATCGCCAGGCTTTGCTTCGCGTTTTCAATCAACTCAAACACGGATGCCAGCCGCAACGCAGGTTGACTACGTGCTGGGCTGCTGCTGACAGCGCTTGCGTAGAAATCATGGTTCGGAACAGAGCTGTGGATTTTGAACCAGCACGAGTCGTTTCGGCGTTCTAGGAGCTCCACTGAACCAAAACTGTCCGTCAAGAAGCTCGACACACGCTCAAATTTCAGTTCATTCAGCCACCAAGCAGCAAAAGTTGCAGCCAAGATGTAGCCATCGCGGTCCAGCGAGTGAGCGAGCGCGTACCCAGTTTTGTGCGTGCCGGAAACCTTGGTCTCCCATGCCACATTCCCGAGCCGCGCACAAATCTCGGCAAGTTCTTCGCGACGGATCCGAGCATCAACCGCGTTGAAGTGTTGCAGCGCGAAGGACCTGACATCTTCTGTCGTCGCTGGCTGCAACTTTGCGTCAAACATGAGACCCTTCCCAAATCGACTCTTCAGGTGCTGCACGCTGCCCAAGCACTTCATGTTACCGCCGACCATGATGCCAACTCGAGTGCAAAGTGCTTCGCATTCTTCCATACTGTGGGTGGTCAGCATCACGGTCGATTCTTTGTTGTATGTCGAAATTTCCGAAATCACGTCCCACATGAAGCGCCGCGAGACTGGATCCATACCGGTGGACGGCTCATCCAAGAACAGAATAGGAGGAGACCCGATCATTGCCATTGCGACAGACAGCTTTCGTTTGTTGCCGCCACTCAAACTTCCCGCAAGTTTGTCTTCAAACGCTGACAGATTCAACTGCGTCAGCTTCTCGCGAACAACAGCTTCAAGGTCGGAGTTGGGCACGCCTTTAATCTTCGCAAACAACTCGAGATGCTCCCGGACGGAAAGAAGGTCGATTAACGCGTCAAACTGAGGGCAGTACCCAATCTGGCGTCGTACATCGAGTTGCTGGCTCAAAATGTCGAACCCGCAGAGTGAAGCAGTGCCAGACGTCGGGATAATGTCTCCGGTCAACATCTTCATCGTAGTCGTCTTGCCAGCGCCATTGATACCGAGAAACCCAAAACACTCGCCCTTCTTTAATCCAAACGACAGATCAGCCACAGCAACTTTGGGACCTTTTGGATACACTTTGCGCAAGTTCTTCAGCCGGACCACGTCGCCATCTGCTGCGCCGCTAGCCACCCGCTCAACTTCCGCTGCCACATCTTGGTCAAGATCGTCTTGCTTCTCGAGCGGCAGTGGCGGGTCTTTCGCCAACTTGGCTTTGAAGGCTGGGAAAGTAAGCGCATAGTCGATTGAAAGTGCAATTGCAGAGTAGAGGCACGCGTTGAACACGAGGAAGATCATCTCCCACCCCATATTTTCCAGGGCGAAAGGATTGGTTGAGATTTCCTTGTCTGGCTGCGCTCCACCCGTGTGAGTGATTTCGATGATGGTTAGGTTGAGTAGCCCCGTGCCAAGATTGAAGAGTGGTGACAGACGGAACAGGAAGATCAGCACGTCGTTCAAACTCTTCGTGCTGTCGATCACCTTCAACACGAACGACGTCACCATCAGCGCGAGCCCCAAGATAAAATTGATCATGATCATGAACGTTTGAGATGACGGTGGATCCTTGAAGACAAACGACCAGCAATATGCGTGAGGGCAAATGGCCAATCCGAACAGCACGAACAAGATGATCACAGCCGGAAACGTGGAGCTCCCACACGTGATGCACTTGTCGGATCCATTGAGCGCAGGGACGTCGTACACCTGGAGTAGTATGAGTGCTGCAGCGCATGGGATGAGGTAGACTGCCATATCCCAAATGTAGTTCGCGAGCCAAAACGCGGGGATCCCGACGCCGGAGACTAACTGCTGGTGCTTCGAGTTGTGATCTGGTTGTCTTTCTTTCACCAGCAGCACAACTATGGAGGCTGGGTAGTAGCCAAACGCGATAACCACGAACATACACGCCGAGAACGAGAGATAAGAGCCGAAGAGAGCAGTCGTGGTCGCCGTCAACGGAAGTGGGTGGCTGTTCACTTTCAATGTCAGCTTCGTCGCATCCACAGACGTGCCAGCGACGGTGGACGCCATGTACCGGTACAACGATTGGTCAATCAATGACTTGAACACGACAGAGCCGTGAGGAAGAGTAGTGTTCACAAGCACATTGTAACCGAAGACTTGCTGGTTACTGTCAGCGTGAACGAGGTACCCTCCAAATTGGTCCTTTGTCCCATCTCGGTACGCGCGAGTGTACATGACTTCACTCAGCCGGAGCAAGTATCCACTTCCGTCCGTTCGATTGATGGATGGGTCATCGTAAACGACGCCAAACACGGAGGGAGAGTTGGTCGAATACGGTGGGTTGCCAATCAGTGCTTCATCCACGAGCGCAGGAGAAGCACCAATGAACGAAGGGTCCGTAATCACAGCCTCACACCAGTTGCCTTGAGATTGCTCACAATACGAAGGAAGCGAAACTTGGTGCGTCGTGACTTCACTTGCCAGGTTGGCAATGTCAAGACTCATTTTTGGATCCGATTTTGTGAAGGTTGCCGCACTCAAGATCGATAGCCCGAGTACCAGCCACGCAATGGGTAAGAACAGACTCGTGACGACCATGCGCTTGTCACGCTTAGCGATTCGGAAGCGCTTTTGAAGTAGAGCAACGAACTGGATGAAAAACATCGACTTCTCAGACTGGTTTGTCAGCGTCTTCGATGCTTGAGGCTGCTTGAACTGTTCATCCCCTTCGTCACTTGAAAAGTTGGTACCGGATCGATGGTCCGGACTGTGTTTCTTCACTTTGTTCACAAGGGTATGCTGCTGCTCATCGTCGTCATCAGCAGCTTCAGCGACTTTGATGAAGACTTCCTCCATCGTAGTCACGGAAATCCCGTAGGAAAGCAAAGCCAGGTGCTGGAGATTCTTGTCCAGATCCTTGAACATTTCTGCAAAACTAGCCGAGGCACTCAATGGCAACTGGAACGCGACTTCTGTCCCCACATTGCTCAACACGCTGCAGGAAGGCACGTGTCTCGTGACAAAGTCGATGACCTTGCTGTCGTCGCACCCTTCCTCCTTGACTATCGTCAAGTTGTACCCAGCACCGTAGCGGTTCTTGAGGAAAAGTGGAGACCCACAACATCGCAGCTCTCCTTCAGCCATGATGGCAATACGGTCGCCCAAAATGTCAGCTTCATCCATAAAATGTGTTGTCAAAACCATCACTCGACCCTGGCGATTGTTCATCAAGATCTCCCAGATACGTCGACGAGAGTACGGATCCATTCCGGAGGTGGGCTCATCGAGGAACACCAGCGAGCTTTCGCCCAATAGCGAGATTGCAACAGACAGCTTTCGTTTCATTCCACCCGACAGAGCACTTGAAAGAGTCTTGGTCTTGTCAGACAACCCGACCTCCGCGATTTTACTGGCGACTTCGGCTTTGAGCGCGTCACCAGTGTACCCTTTAATGCGCGCATAAAATTCGAGATGATCTTCGACCGTCAGTTCCGGGTACAGTACGTCATGTTGGAAGCATATTCCCAAAGATTCACGAATCTCATCCATGTCTTCTCGAAGTGAGAGTCCGCGAAACGTAGCACCGCCAGACGTGGCGTCGAGGACTCCCGTGAGCATCGAGATCAGCGTCGTCTTTCCAGCTCCGTTGTGACCAAGTAAGCATGTGATTTGGCCGGCGTACATATTCAGGCTCAGACCTTTCACGGCTTCTTTCTCGCCTCCAGGCACTGAAAACACCTTCCGCAATCTCTGGATCGAAAGTGCTTTGCCATTGTACTCCTGCTCTTGCAGATCCTCTCCAACAAGTTCAATATTCGGGTTCACTGGTACGGTGACACCTTCTGACGTAGAATGCTGGAGCGACATCGACCGAAGCGATGCAGCATGTCGTGCAGATTTGCGCCAGTAGGAAAGTTTGAATGGGAAGTACCATTTCTCCGTCGTCCCGTATGTCTTTGGCACTACTTTTTCCAGGTACAGCCCCATGAGAGTATACCAAATCGTGTTCAACGCAAAGAACCACAGCGACGTCGAGAACCGGAAATTGTTGACACGCAGCGATGCATTCCCAAAATTCATCCCGATGTGGGACGTCTCGACAGTCGCTAGCGAGTTCACACCGAAGACCAGTGCCACTGGCGTCAGCAAGCACGCGATATTCTTCGATGACTCCGATGACGAATCGGTGAAGGCATTGGAGACTGCGTACATAGCAAAAAAGCCGATGAAGCCGACATACGCGCCAGTGCGCGACTTGGAGAAGATGGAGCTCACGAGAAACGCGAAGGCGAGAGCGCTCATGCTGAACAGAAAGAAGAACAGGAACAACAACAATGGATCGGAGGCTTCGAAGAGACCTGCCTTCGCCACTGCCATTTCGCAAACGCTCGCCAGCACGATCACCACGGTGTACGTAATGTACCAAGACGTCACGATGCTTGCCTCCTTCACGCCAAGAATCTTCATCAGCTCACGCGACCGAGTCTCGCGCTCCGAGAGGAAGCTGACAAGCATCCTAGAGAGAGGATGCAGGAACGCGAGGATGAACAATATTGGAAAGACGTCTTTGATTGTGTCGTAGAAGCTCGACTTGGCAAACGAATCGACTGGATACGGTGAAGCCAACGCACCGAGGTACGGCTGTGGGGCAACACGAAGTGGTTGCAGCAAAGCCTCACGCTCCTTGGACCCAAGCGATGATGAATCCAAAGAGCTCCCGGCCGTAGAACTAATCGTATTCCAGACTTGCAAGAGTACCGGGTCCTGAGAGATCGCTTGGAGCAGCCGCGCATCAAGTTGGTCACTGGACAAAGCCACGGACGCGTTCGCCTGGCAAGTCGCTGTTGTGAACTTACTCGCAGCATCCCAATCAGGCATGCAGTTGGCAAATCGAGTAACAAGAGTCTGCAGCGTCATGAAGCCGTTCGTAGTGTACTGCTGGTAATTCGTGGTGTCAAGGTCTCTCTGAAAAGGGTCCCAAGTCGACGCGCCATCCTTGTTGACTGTCTGTGGAACGTAGCGGTTCGTGTCGCTGTCTCCAACAAACGTGGAGTTCATTCGAATCGTATACTCGATCGACGCGGGTTTGCCAATCGCGGGCACATCTGTTGGATATTCATTGAACACAATGGCTCCGAAGATGCGCGACTGGTTCGCAGTTTTGGCGTACGAGTCGGACGTGACGTACGCTTCGAGGTCCTCTTCGGTGTCGAAAAAAATCGTACTGTCTTCAAACGAAGGGATCACAAGAGTCGAGCGAGACGCATTCGAGGGCAAGGGAATCGCGATCGCCGGGTACCAGCTTTTCATGGTCTCGTAAAAGTAGTTGCGCGTGAACGTGGTGTCCGGAACAATCGCGATCTTGAATGGCGACACTTTACCCTCGCACTCCTGAGGCAAAGCGTAAGGAGACGACACGTTCAGACTGACTTTACCATCAATCGCCAGCTGAAGCTCGCAGCTCGCAGCGTTCGCGGCACTCAGGGTCTCTTTGTTCCGGGCTCTTTGGAATGAAAGCTCACCCAGGTGGAGAAAGAGCCCCGAGACCGTCGTCTCCGGCACGGCAACCGCGGGCGTCGTCAGCGGCGCCATAAGAGAATACCCTCCTTGCGCGAAGAGGTTCGTTGACTGCGTGTCGAGCGTGAAGCCCGCAGGCACGTCGTACGTGTGGCTCTGCGACTTGATGATGTTTAAGATGAGGATGAAGAGCGTGGGTGCGATGACCTCGAAGAGCACCGCGACGGGGTGTTTGCGCTTGAGCAGCCAGTTCTTGCGCAGGAGCGTCGGGATGAAGCGTCCATGGGATTTGTTTGTCGGATTCGGCGGTGCAGACCCGCTGCGGGGCGAGTCTACAGGCAGTGCCTCGTTCATTGTATTCAGCTGGATGGGTACACACTCAACCGCTAATTGGGTTGCTGAGGCTCTGGTCTGAAGCAAGAGGCTGTGGCTGTTGCTGGTTGCGTCGCTTGGCGTGTGCTTGGAAGCAGGCGGATGCTGCTGCTCTCGTCCTTACTGTTGCTTGAGTTTGAAGTGCGCAGACGACTGCAAATTGAAAAATGAGCTACAGGGTGGAGGAGTACGTGTCGAACGAAGACTGGTGTGGGTGGATGCAGAATGATGGTCTTTTTCCGATGTTGATCAGCTTGCTGTACGCCCCCACCAGAGTAATCGCGCTCGCCCTACCACCACCACAGCTCCGCCTCACTCAACAGTATCCAGCTGTCGCAGAGAAGGGACAGAGTATATAAGGTTTGAAAGGTTGTACAGCCTGGCCACGCTCACTTGCTATCGTGCAGGACGCGTCGATGGGTATTCATCAGCTCGCGCAACCTTTGCAGCATGCTGGGTAGTGCTGACAATGCGCATTGCATGGGGCGTGAACGCACGCCGTGCACCAAAATGGAGCCCATGTGTCAGGATTGCGTCTATCAGATTAGAAGGGTATTGTTCGCGCAGAGCACTCGCATAAAATCCCTCACTCTTGGAAAGAGACTGCGTTCGGGTACGTGCGAACAATCGGCAAACTTTCTGTTGCTTGTCTTTTTGTTTGGGACGTTGGACACTGCAACGAAAGCGTTACTCGACTCTGTACGCAGCAACCAATAAGGAATACTTGAGGATCTTTTTTTTGCTGTCCAGCAGCCACCGCAGTTATTGTGGATACATCAGTGTGCGCGCAGCGATACGCATTGGTGGGTTTAACATCAAAGCGCAGGTGCTGGAAGACAGTCTACATAACTGGTTTCCCTTCCAAACGCTCGCCATGATTGTTTGGCGAGTGGTACAAACGCAGAAGAACAATCAGTCATCGACTGATTATCCTTCTGCGTCTGTTGTATCCTCCAGAAGACTGGACAAAGACAAGGCGCCTCACCAACACTCTTGGTTATGCCCGACCGACCGCAGCCATCAGTGCGCCACGCATGTCCAACTGTGCCTTGTGGGTATGTGGATGCATGGTGTGTTGGAAACACTTGCGTGGGGTACTCGCTCAGCAGAATGAGTGCAGAATGCTGTCGCATTGATACTGAAGATTACCGCTGCTCAATCGAGGTAATCAAGTAATGTAATGTGGGGGCTTGCACTAGGTTCTAAAGTTGTGCGGACACGGGGATTTCCTCAGCAGGATGTGCACACGCACATTTGCTTCCTTCATCTTCAAGTTGCAGCTTCTTGAAGCTCGATGCTCTGCTGCAATCAGAGGATTCCTGCGCAAACTTGCCAGTAGACCACTGAAGTCCTACTTAGGTCGCCTGCACGCATTTGCTCGTACTGCAGCAAAAGATCATATTATTCCAATACAGTAGACAACAGCGTGAAGCAGATGAACCCTGTAGTAACTATCGGATGCATTGTGTACTCATCGAGCCAACAATTGTGTTTCCTCAACCTGCATGGCCTGACTTCCAATGCGTGCATTTCCGACGCGTAAGAATGTACTCACAACAAAATGAGAGTCATAGAACTCTTCGTTTTAATTTGGTGAGGAATTGTGTGTCAGGTACAGTTGTATTTTAGAAGTGGTGTGTGCTTTTAGCCATCGTATGAGCAGCGAGTCCTTCTTAAATGGACTCCCGCATCGACACGCGCACTTTTCGATGTTTCGTTAACCGAACACCGTAAATGGCTCACACATGTGGAAAGCGTCATTTTCGTGCAAAATGAAGCAGCGAACACGAAAAACGCAAAATGACGACTTGCTAACCTGTCCCTTATGCACAAATATTTCCCCGAGGCATGTCCATGACCAACAGTTTACACGAAAATGGAGGCGAGGAGGTCGCTTTGATGCTCAATCTCGTGCAAGTAGCTACATGTATACAGGATTTTGGTTTTACAAGTAGAATGATAGATTGTCGGTCTAGTTGACTGTGAAAGTTTTGCATTGAGATGTTTTACTGCGGTTTTCGTTGTTTGCAACGAGCCTACGCTTTTCGGTCTACTTCACAGAAAACTCCCGTGTATATCCAGCCAACTGGATGACAAATCATGCGTCAAAATTCTACAATCCGCCTTCTGTCCGCAAAGTGATTCCGAGGGTTGCCGTCTGGAACACCAAGCGACCTCGAGTGTCGCCTGATGCGCATCCAACGCAGAATCCCCCTCCCCTCGTCGGGATGGATGCGCTCGACCACAATCAAATTGCGCAATGCGAGGCGAGTGTTGTCCTCAGGATTTGACGCCGTCGTCACCCAAGAAAGCTCTGTGGCAATTGCAGACGCTTTGCACATTTGCATGTTTTTCGCTTCGGACTGTGACATATCATAATATAGAGCACCTCACTGAAAGAAAAATGGGCAGATTCACAAAAGTCTATGTAAAATACAAGTAACTTACCTCTCTCGAACAAAGTGCATTTTTCCAGTGAGAGTAAAATACAAATAACTTGCATCAAACGAACAAAGTGCTTTTTACAAAATCACTATTTGGGGTACATGTTGTCTGTCGTGTTTTGGGATCTGTGAGTATCCGGATGGGAAGGGGGAGTGATTCAGCCCTAACGCGGATCTGCGACCACGTAGCCTGCATCTAATCCCCATATTCCCACGAAGCAAGCAAGGGAGGACGCTCTGCACGACCCTCATCGCCCGCCGCCATGTTCCCCTCCATGTCCGGCCACATGAACTCGGGCTACCCGAACGGCCCCGGCGGCCCTCCCCCGCCGCCACCAGGCCAGGGCCGCCCGGGCGCCGGCTCCAACCCCAACTACTTCACGGACAAGAAGAAGGGCGAAGTGAACGAGCTCAAGAACGTACGTGGTAGAAGCGCTTCCGTTCTTTTGTAGACTCCCTTCTCCGCCCTGGTGCTTTATCTGATGCTCATTGCGCGTAATGATGTGCTGTGCAGTTGCTCCGTGAGGTGACGGTCGAGAAAGACGTGAAGCGCAAGCGCGAGATCATCAAGAAGGTCATCGCGTACATGACGCTCGGCATCGATGTGTCGCGCTTGTTCAGCGAGATGGTGCTGTGCGTGGACACGAAGGACCTCATCTCGAAGAAGATGGTGTACCTCTACCTCACTAACTACGCCAACAAGAACTCCGAGCTGGCCATTATGTGCATCAACACGCTGCTCAACGATTGGTACGATCTTACGATCTTCAGTGCCAAGTGTACACTCAAACGATCTTGCATCCTAACTTTTGCGTTTGTTTGTTCTTCTAACTGCAGTCGTAACGAAGACCCGATGGTGCGTGGTCTGGCGCTGCGGTCGCTCTGCTCGTTGCGCTTGGACTCGATCCTGGAATACATCCACGACCCGTTGCAGCAGTCGCTCACTGACACGAGCGCGTACGTGCGCAAGACCGGTGTCATCGGCATCTTGAAGGTGTACTCGCTCAACCCAGAGCTCATCAAGGAGAGCGACATGATCGACACGCTATACAATATGATCCGCGATCGGGACCCGCAGGTTGTGTCGAACTGTCTCGTGGCGCTGAACGAGATCATGGCCGACGAAGGCGGCATCGCGATCAACCAGCAGATCGTGATGCACTTGCTCAGCCGCATCTCGGACTTCAACGAGTGGGGTCAGTGCAACATCTTGCAGATCGTCGCGCGCTACAAGCCTGTGAACGAAGACGAGATCTTCAACATCATGAACACGCTCGAGCAGTGTCTGCGCGTCTCCAACAGTGCGGTCGTGCTCGGCACGGCGAAGTGCTTCTTCCATTTGACCGAGCGAATGGAAGGCATCCAGGAGCAGGTGTTCGAGCGCATGCGCCAGCCGCTGCTGACGTTGATGGCCGGTGGCAGCCACGAAATCAACTTTTGCGTGCTTCATCACATTTTGCTCATGGTCGGCAAGCGACCGCGCATTTTCAGCCGCGACTACCGCCAATTCTACAACCGATACAACGAGCCAACGCACGTCAAGTATGTGAAGATCGACATTCTGTCTGGAGTCGCGGATGCGGGTAATGTGGCCGATATCATCACCGAGTTGAGTGAGTACGTGACGGACGTGGACCAGGAGCTCGCGCGTCGCTCGATCCGTGCGATCGCCGATATCGCTGTGAGCAACAACTTTTCCGTGGGTCTCCCTGTCGGATACCCGAATGGTCCCGACGCGTACAACTCGCAAGCGGCAGCGCAGGCGATGTCGGCTATGCAGGACCAGATCGTCGACACGATGGTCGACTTTTTGGAGATGAACCTCGACTATGTGCGCGATGAGAGTCTCGTGGTCATGAAGGATCTGCTCCGCAAGTACCCCGAGAAGCGCCACGATGTGCTCGATGTGCTCCCGCGCATCATCAGTTCGGTGCAGCAACCGCAAGCGAAAGCGGCCATTGTGTGGCTCATTGGTGAATTTGGAGAGGATATGCGCCGCGCGCCGTACGTGCTCGAGAAGTTGATTGATGATTTCAGCGAAGAAACGTCTCCCGTCGTACTGCTGGAGTTGCTGACATCGGCACTGAAACTGTTCTTCAAGCGCCCTCCAGAGATGCAAAGCATGCTCGGTCGCCTGCTGCAATCAGCGATCAACGACTCGAACCACCAGGATGTACGCGACCGCGCGCTTTTCTACTACCGTCTGCTGGAACGCCAACCAACCGAGCAAGCGGCTGCGATCGTTGCGCAGTTCCGCACTGAGGAGCCCGTGCATCAATTCACGGAAATGGTGGAAAGTGATTTGCGCGAGAAGCTCTTCCACGAATTCAACACGTTAGCGGTAGTGTACAACAAACCGAGCGAATTGTTCATCTCACCCACGCACCTTGCTGCCGCCAATGCGGTGCTTGACGACGAAGACGACGAAGAGGATGACAGAGGTCGGGGCGACGAAGAAGACGAAGAAGGCTACGGCACCAACCAACAGCAGTACAACGCGCCATCCGCGGCGGCTCACAACGCTCCTCCCCAGAGACCACAGCCAGCATCGGCAGCGGCAAGCATGGATCTCCTCGATATGGACTTCGGCGGTTCCAGCGGACCCACTGGCGGTGCGCCTCCGGCAGCGTTCACGCTGATCCCAAATCCTGCGATCGACGCAGGCATTTTCCAGGCCAAGTGGACCAATTGCCCCGTGGTCGGCAACGTTGCCGTGCAGCTTCCTCAGATCCCATCGCAGGCCGAGATCGAGCAGGCGTTCGCCGCCAACCGCATCTTCACGATGGCGTCGGGCGACGTCGGCCCTCAGTACAAGTTCTTTTTCTATGCGCAGGACGCCCAGGGCAACTTCTATTTGTCGGAGACGCTGGTCGACAAGGCTGAGCGCGTGCTGCGCGCCACGATCAAGGGCGAGAACAATGCTGGCGGCGCGCAATTCAGTGAATTGCTCAAGCGCGTTCTATTTGGTTAAGGAAGCGGCGGTAGCTGACAGCCATTGTGTGCAAATGAAAATGCCAGCGAATCGTAGATTTTAAGCAACCAAATGGATCTGTTGTGTGTTTTTACAAGCAGTAGCGCGTAAATTCGTCTCGGAGACCCCGAGGTTCAGTTGACCATCTCCAACGGTCGCATCTTCCTGTTTAAAATCTTGTGGCGGCTTGTGACCGGTCATTCTTGTTTTGCGCAGCCTTTTGCTAAGCCTCATGACGAGCGGGAACAAGAGCGCGCTTGCGCGTGTGCACGCCATTTTAAACCGGGTCTACTCGCCATACACGGGTCCGTCATGGAAGCCCCTGCCGTTTGCTGGACGCAGCGCTCGGTACTTGTGGAGTGACGCCTTTGGGGTCTGCAATTACATCTCGCTGTACTACGCAGGCGCGCGTCAAGACCCCAAGCTGCTCGATCAAGCCGACGCGCTGATCCAAGATGTGCACCGAGAGCTCGGCTGCTATCGTAATTCGCAGCGGTACTTGGGAGACGCGAATGGAAACGAGCCGCTGCGAGGCGGGCTTCGCATTGGCAAGGAAGACGAACAGGAAGACGGCCAGTACTTCCATTACTTGACGAAATGGATGTTTGCATTGAATCGCATGAGCATCGCGCGGGGAGATCCAAAGTACAATGCATGGGCGATCCAACTGGCGCAAGCGGCGCACCGCAGCTTTGTGATCCACGGACTTGGCGGTCATGCGCTGCGCATGGTCTGGAAGATGTCGGTGGATCTGAAGCACGTGACCGTGTCAAGCGAGGGCAATCTCGATCCATTCGACGGGCTGGTGACGTACCGATTGCTCCAACACTACAGCGAAGACAACAGCGTCTTGCAGAGCGAAATCGCAGACATGCTCCATCTCGTGGAGCGCAAGTTGCCCACGTTCACCACGAGTGACGAGCTCGATTCTGGAGAAGCGCTGTGGCTGGCCGAGTGGTTTCGAGACGAGCTATGGGCGAAGACGCTGCATGATGCCGCGCTTGCGAGCATCGATGAGTTGTTCCGTTCGGGGCGCTTCGAGCGTCCGCCGGCTTACCGTTTGATGTTCCGCGAGATGGGGACTGTGCTGGGGGTGGAGGTTGCGTCGCGCGGGATGCAGCCGCAGCAGCGCGACCAGTGGGCGCGGTGTGTGGAGCGCCTACTGAGTTTCTGGAGCGACCGTGTGTTCGATCGCGATGGCGACATCTCGCCGCTCATGTACGCGTCGGCGCTGCTGCCAGGCGTGTGGGACCCATGTGCCATGGACTGATGCTTGCAGTCTGATCCGACTGACAAGAAACGGAGTCAGCGACGCAGGACACTTTTCAGCAGTTGTATCCAATCAGGCGTTCGAATGCATGCTATTGCATTTCCATTGACTAAAATTCTCGCGTATTTGTCCAATCATACCTTTCGTTGAACCCTATCTTTTGGCGGGTCAGAAATTGGCGCCAAAACCATTGCCGACAGACGATGGGCGGGTGGTGGAAGCGCGCAGCAGCAACCTCCTCGTCTCTGTCTTGCCTGCGCCGTCGCTGCGTTGCCACATTTCCAATTGTCCGCCTTTGCACTGACACGACCGCCACCATGAGCGCCGCTGCCCCCATCCTCCGCGTCAAGAAGCTCACCGACCTTGCGATCATCCCGTCACGCGGCTCGACGCTCGCTGCCGGCTTCGATCTCTCGAGCGCCTACGATGCCGTGATCCCAGCGAAGGGCAAAGGTCTCGTGAAGACCGACCTCGTGGTCGCCGTGCCAGACGGGTGCTACGCCCGCGTAGCTCCTCGATCGGGGCTTGCGCTCAAGAAGTTTATTGACACGGGCGCCGGTGTCATCGGTGCGTGCATCCTCTGCCTGCTCATATGTGGCTTGAATCTCTAACAATGTTGCATTTTGATGTCGCAGACGCCGATTATCGTGGCAACGTTGGCGTGATCCTCTTCAACCACGCAGATGAAGACTTTGAAGGTGAGCAAGTGGTGCATTGCGCTTTGCGTGGATCTGCGCAGCTTTTGACTCCTGAGCCTTGCTTCCGTTTGTCTTTTTGTTGAATCCTGACATGTGCAGTGAAACGTGGAGACCGCGTGGCGCAATTGATTCTGGAAAAGATCGAATACGCCGACATCTCTGTGGTTGAAGAAATCGAAGAAACCGAGCGTGGCGCTGGAGGATTCGGTAGCACGGGTGTGGAAAACCCACTCAAGCGCGTGCGTCAGCCAGACTCGCCAACAGCGTCCTCTGATATCGTCTTTGAAGCGTTGGAGCAGCTCTTTGCTAGCGGTGCCATTGACGACGCCAAGCGAGCGCAAGTGCAAAAGGCGGCGTTCGCAGCGAACGAGCGTCAGTTCAACTTGCTCAACAAGGCACTGAGCGGCTACCTTTCGTCCAAAGATCAAACGAAGGCTCTCGAGTGGATCGACGCATTCTTGGCTTAAACATGCAACAGATTAGACTTCAGACACCACAGAAAATCAACCATTAAATAAAGTTACAATACTACATGGAACAAACTAAACGAAAAATCGGAAAGCATTTTTCGGCAACTGCCTCCGTTCATGACGCAGAACGACACTGTATGCCTTGAAAGCTGATCTACAGAGAGGAGAAAGCCAAGGCTGCAGAGTGAATCACGCGTCATTGGCACAAATGCAACCCGAAACAAGATTGGAACAACAAAAGCTTGCATTAGACTTACGATACAACAGAAACGATCATAAATAGTCATGGAATCGCTTCCAAGACACTCAACTCTCATATGAATGGCATACCAACCACATCGCCCTTTCTAAAGCTTGGAGTTCATGGCCGGGGTGAGCGACAGCAACTCCTGCAAACTCGCACGTCTGCTTGGCACCGAGTGCAGCGTCTTCTCCACCAGCGAAATGTACTTTTCTTCAATACCTTGCTCGCGCAGAGTTTCAACCAGCTCATCCACTACAAGAGGAAAAGTATGAGATCCAAAGATGATACACACAACATTAGACACGTGGACCACCCACTGAGCCGCAAACAATGGTTCTCTACACTTACATGGTCGTGTCGCGACGCGAGGCTCTGGGTTCCCCGTGAGCATTGCAAATGCCAGCGCACCGAGCGACCAGATGTCTGCTTTCGTGTCGTAACTCACGTCTTCGCCCAGAAAGTATTTGCGCACCTCGGGCGCCATGAACGCGACGGTGCCAGCAGCATGGTGGGTGAGAAGATCGCTTTCCAGACACGTCGACACCCCAAAATCCGCAATCTTTGCGATGCCATCGCTCTGGAAATAAAGAGTGCAGGCAAGTGCGTGAGTGTGAATCAACCAAAAGATACCCTTCCAGGCCACAGCAAACAGAGCGAAACCTACTGTGAGGAGCACGTTGCCAGGCTTCAAATCCCGATGAATGATGCCATGCGCATGGATCTCCTGAAGTCCGAGACACAGCTGCCGGAAAAACGATTCAAATGTCGCAGCATCCAATGCCCCCTATAACATGCACAGAGTTCAAATTCAACAACACTGTATCAGCATACGCAATAAAGCCACCAAACTCCCAACACAAGGGGAAACAGAGGCTGACCTTTTCCGTCAACAACTTCACGAGATCTCCTCGGTCGCAGTACTCCATGTCGATGTACGCAAAGTGGCGATGCCCGACCTCTTCGATGAAATACTCAAAGATGCGCACGACGTGCGGGCTCTGAATCTTGGACAAGATGCGAATCTCGTTCACGGCTTCCTGCAATTTGTCGCTCTCTTTCAGTACCGACAGCTTGCCTTTGCGGTTTTCTACCAGAATCACCTCTGCGAAGGTGCCAATCCCTAGCGTTCGCACAAATTTGTACTTGAGCAATCGAGACGGCGGTTCGAGACCAACCACTCGTTTCTGCCATCGTATTGCGCCGTTCTCAGTCGTGTCTTCGACAGCTACGTTATTCTTTGCCAGCGTTGTAGCATCGCTCACATGAGAATCGTCTTCGCTTGCGTCTCCAACTTCGATTGCTGCATGCTGCGCTTTCTTCATGCGGTGTTTCGACTGTCGTGAGCCGATTTTTCCTGCTGCGAAGGCTAAAACTGCGACGATCCCACTGTATTTCCAGCCAGAAGAAGGAGAGACACCAGACAGCGCATTTGCCATCGCAGAAGACGCAGAGGTACGCACATCTCCTCTGAGATTGCCGCTGATTTTCACAAAGTCAGCGAGCGTTCTCACCATTGGCGCATTGATACGGACAGCGTAGTTGTTCATGAACACAATCGCTTCGATCGCAACGAACTCGGAGCACTGAGAGCATTCAAGAAAGCAAAATTCTCCTGCTTCGGCGTGGTTCATTGAGTGAGAGGACACGCAGGCTGAGCAGATCGGGTGGCCGCACGCGAGCTGCACGCGCGCGGACTGGCGCATTCGCAGACAGCGACTGCAGTCATACAGATGTGCTGGATTGCGTCCGATGCTTTGCAGCGCTCGTGTCTGTTGCTCTAGTGTCGCTCTCAGGATAGCGGATGAACTTCTAGGAAACACCGGCTGCGCTGAAATGCTCAATCGAGGAGTCACGTACCCCAAAAGCGGTCGCGACGGCTGCCCGCGGTTGATGAACGGGACGTGATCAAGCGGATGACCACCGATCTTCGTGGCTGCATAGTTCAGGACGTCGTGCTTCGTGATCTGATACGCTGGCGACGACCGCTTGCTTGACATTGCAGACCCCCACAGCAAGTCGGCTGCCGCTCGGAATGCTGCCGTTTTCTGCGGCTGGTGGATCTGCTGCCAATCCGGATAGAAAAAACGCTTGTGGTCCAGCGCGTGACCTCCGATCTTTGTCTCCACGTACGCAGAGCGTCGCGAGACGTCCCCATTGTACGCGTGAAGGTTCACCTGACGACTGGACGTGGCTTTGGAGCCGATGAACGCGGTGCGGTCCAGGTGGCGCGCGTCCGCGCTCGGGTTGTAGCGCTGGTGCTGAGTAGACTGCGCGGCGTCGTCCGCGAGCGAATCTCCGCCGTCGTCACTGTCGTCGTCTGCTGCGCTGACAAAGGCCGACGACACCTCGACGACCCACTTCGAGTGACCATGCGACCCGCTGGCATTTCGCACACGCTGCTGCTGCATGCTGGTTTTTGATTTGTTGACTGTCCGATTCGTTGAACCAGAGGAAACGGAGAACCTCTACAAACGAATACAAGCACCGCATACGGTTTGCATGCGTTTTTGTCGAATATTACGCTACGAAGGTGTGGATCCTTTTCCGTTCCTTCTTCGTTCACTTGCTCTCGTCGGCTTTTCTCATGCACTTGGCCACATGTGACACCGTGGAGTCGACAGGCAATGCAGTACCGTAAGCTGCAAATCCGATCCGTCCACTCGCATTGTGCAAGTTCAGCAGACACATTGTTGCGGCTGACGGTAGCAACTGCTTGTTTTTGTGGCCAGCGCGGTGACTGTTTGCTTGACATCGTGGCAGGTAACCCTAGTTGGTGGGCGACTCGGAAGCTTCCAGGGCGAGAGGGGACACAGGAAGGCAGAGGGTGACGCGCAACGAAACCCAACCTGCTGCTGCTTTCCCAAGTCAGAAGTTCGTCGGTTTGCAAAGCCCTACTGACAGATAACGCTCGAGTGGACAAGTGCGCTGCTCCGAAGAGACAGAGCGGACGCAGCGTCTGTCGCTGGCGCTTTGTGAGCCATCAAACATTAAACGCAGTGCAAGATGGATGGTGTGTGCGAAAAATACTGAAAAATATGGATCCATGGGTCGCGTACAGTGGTACGCGATACCAGGCGTTCTTTTGCGGCGCCTTCCTTCGTTCGTTCCACGATCGGCTCGCTCGGTTCTGCGCTTTTTGCTCCCTTCCGTTGGCTGAAGAACAAGAAGGAGGACGGGCGAAGAAGAAAGGGGAGGATGGGTGGGTGGCGTCCACTTGAATCCGCCAGTCTGAGTCTGTGTTGGTTTCGGCCAATCAGCGCGCGCATGGAGCGGACGACTTGTGTTTGTGCAAAGTGGTCGTGAACCGCGATCTTCCTTCAAGCCCAGAAATTGTGCTGTGCACACGCGGTTCGCCCTGAACCGTAACCGGTCCTGGTTTTCGATTTTTAAAACATTTTTTTGGATTCGAGCCTGAGTCCAAGTGAAACGGGGGAGTGGGTGGGCAGCCGAACCACTTGCGAAAAAGCCCCAGCCGCCGCGCATCAAGCCCCCTTCTTCCCTTCGTCCGCACCGCTTTTTGTTGTTGCTGTTTTTTTGCCGCTGTGGACGCCGCCGGTGGATGCGATAAGAGAGACCCGCTCGTCCCCCATTGTACCCGACATCCAGGAGCAGATAGACAGACAGAGCCGCCAGTCCTCCCCTCTCTCTCCGCCTCCATGGGTCGCATTTCAAAGCACAAAGCCGCTAAAGTCGTGACGAAGCGCCGAAAGTCGTCGTCGTCCTCGTCGTCGTCCAGACGCCCGCCCGCGTTGTTGTCCTACTCCGCAGCTGCAGCCCACGAGAGCGCCATGGGAAACGCGAGCGCTACGGGCTCCACGTCACCCTCGGGGTCCGTGAGCACAACAGGTACCTCGACGCCGTCGTCGAGTGGGAAAGAGTGCGAACAGTGCGGGAACTCGACGGTACTCGATGGTGTCGCGGCGTCGAAAGTGTGGACAACGAACAAGAAACACATGCCCGCGAATGGCTGCCAGATTTGCGATTTTGTGATGTATCGGAAAACGCTGCGCCCGTGTGTCCACTGCGAAAAGACCAACTGCGAACACTTCTGCGAGTGGTGCGGGAACGGCTATCACACGAGATGTGCGCGCATTCGAGAAGAGAAAGTGAACTCGCCAAACGGCTTCTGCTGTCGAAAATGTGAAGCCGAGCAAGCTGACGATGAAGAAGTCGATCCAGCTGTCGAAGAGTTAGGTGCACGATGTGGAAGCTGTCGATTGCCGTTCAACGGACTCGCGAAAGAAGAAGACGACAACGAAGAAGAGGAAACGAAGAAAAGCGAACTGCGACCGGAAGAATCAGGGTTCAAAGTGAACCAGTCCGTCCTCGTCGAAAACGAAGAAGTCTTGTACAACGCCGTGATCACGGATGTCGACACGAAAGGTGAGCGCATCAAGATTCACTTTATTCGCTGGAGTAAATCGTTTGACAATTGGTACGCGATGGACGACGAACGCATCAACGAAAGTCTCGCGTGCGACTGCTGCAACCACTGGTTCCACATTGGTTGCTTACCTCCGATCAAGAGCTCCGGCCGATTCAAGGACACCACGTACGTATGCCCGACGTGCATTGATGACGCGAAACACTTCCACAATGGAACGCGAGCGCCATCGAAATCGAAATCTTCTTTCCCGCAGTCGTCATCGTCGTCTTCGAACAGCAAATCGACGCGAAAGGGGAGTGTGTCGGAAGACGCGCCCGTCGCGACGTCCAAACGAAAGAGCTCCAAGCCGATCATCACGAGCGACGACGAGCAGCCAGAACCGAAAACGAAACCGGTCGAAAGGGAAAAATCGAGTAAAAAGAAGCGAAAGTTGTCAATCACGTCGGACTCGCCCGTGAAGAAGAAACCCGAGGTTGTGCGATCGTCGTCGCGATCCAAGTCGAAATCCCCCGAGCGATTAGTGTCCGGAGAGCCGCCTGCTGTCGCTCCAACGAATAACAAGAGCCAAGACGAAAAGCAGTCGTCCCCAAAAACCGCGCCAGCGTCCCCGAGACCAGTCGCTGTCGTGGAGTCTCAGGAAGACGCGGCAGTGAAAGCGAGTGCTAAGTCGTCGAAGCCAAAGCCAATGGAGAAGCCAGTCGATGAGACTGTGGTCGCGGCGGCGGTGTCTGAAAAGGAATCAGCAAAAGATCCCACTCCATCGGTGGAGACACCGGTGAGTAAACCAAAGGCGGCGGCACCAGTGGCGATCGAGAAGGAGCCGCATAAGAGGAAAGTCTCCTGCCACTCGGTGTCTTCGCTTTTGAACAGTCCGTCTCCGAACGAAAAGCCGTCGCCTCCTCCTGCCAACTCGAATGTGAGCTCTCTTCCGCTTTTGGACGACCGTCGTAATACGCGCAATTTGTCCCCATCATTCGATGTGCTCGTTAAAGTCGAGAATAAGGACCAGTTGCCGCCACTGCCATCGTCATTTTCAGTGCGCGCAACGTCAAAATCGTCCACTACCGTCGCAAAACTCGAACCATATCAGAACTCGAACTGGTCAATGCGTCCTCCTGTACAAAAGTCTTCAAACGCAGGTCGAGGGTCGCTGAGTGCGTTCGATATCCTTCGCGAAGTGGCGACACAGTCGATCGGTGGAGACCTTGATGTTGCTCCTGCACCGAAGTCAAAGAGACCGCGCACGACCAAACCAAAGGCCGAGAAGGCAGTCAAAGCCGACAAATCGACCACTACGACGACCTCAAGCGCAGCAGGTTCGAAGACGACGGCTTCTTCGACAGCTTCGTCCACGGCTGAGCAAGACCGTTTGCTGTTCCAGTCAAAAGAGCGCATTCATTTGAACTCGTTTGTTGATTTGCATTTCAATATCCGCAAGGAGATGTACCTTACGTTCTGCATGCTCGAGGAGAAAGGGTTGATCGACCGCGACACGGCGCAATTGCTGCGCTCACTGATTTACCCGACGTCCGAGAGGTTTCAAGATCTCAAGTTTGTGTACCTCGTGAACAAGGATCTGCCGCCCGTGTACCTGACGAAACGCCTGCTGGAAGTGGTGCCGACGGCGCTTGGCGGCACTGGTGGTGCGCTGCCCTTGGTATCTTCAGGCACCGGAAGCAAGACCACGTCACCAGCGTCGGCGAAAAGCCACACGAAGCAGCCTCTTCCGACGATGGTCCCGTCGGGTCTCATGATCCCGTCGTTCTCTGACATCATCGCCGCTGACAAGTCCATCGCGCTTCACCAGACGATTCGGACGCCGCCTGGCAGTACGCAGCAGAGCACGGCGGCTGCGAATCACTCGGTCGCGTTCGACACGAAGAAGAGCGCCGCGCGACCAGAGCTGGCTGCGCTCCACCCGCCCCCACCGTCCAAACCCAAACCATCATCCCAATCCACCCCTGTACCTAGTCAGCCTGAACAATTATTAACGAGATAGCAGTACTATAATGAAGTTAGCAGCAAGTCGGAGTTGCAGTCCCCATGCCCATCATAAATAAGCGCAGAAGCATCGCCGCGCACAACACCATAATGATAACCACAAAGCATACACATTCCCAGGGCAACATACAGTAGAGAGCGCCTTACATCGCGAGACGAACTTCAATATTGAAGCTCCAGGACGCCGACATAAACTGCGGAAATGCGTGTGCTTCGTGACAGGATTCGCGATCTTCTTCCTTCCTTCCGCATAGTGTAGTCCACGCTATTTCGGCTCTTGAGCTTGCTGCGTCGAACCTGCACTTGACAGAACGAAAGTCGTTAGGTATGCGCAAGTTGCCCGTCTCCATCATCGCTGCGTGCTCGCTCAACCGCGTGATCGGCCGCAAGGGGGTGTTACCCTGGAGTCTGCCGTGCGACTGGGCGTTCTTCGTCACCGCGACGCACGAGCAGGTGCTGCTCCTAGGCCGCAAGTCGTTCGAAGAGCTCGGAGCGCCGATCCCCAACCGCAAGACCATCGTCATCTCCCCTTCGCAGGCGCAGTCTCCGCCGCGGTCATGGGGGGACGTCCAGGTCGCGCGCAGTCTCGACCACGCCATTGATTTGGCCAACCACGAGCCACGCTATGCGCACTGCAAGCGCATCTTTGTTGGCGGCGGGCAGCGGATCTATGAGGAAGCGCTCGCGAAGGAGGACCTCGTCGAGTCCTGTTACGTCTCGCGCGTGCGCATGCACATCCCCGACGGCGACGCGTTTCTACCCGAGTGGACGCACCTGTTCCCGATGCTGTCGCACTGCAAAAGCACAAAGAGCAGAGACGCGAATGTGAGTTTCCAAGTCTGGACCAGGTGATGAATGGGATCATTAAGGGTTCACGGAGCCGTGCCGAGTCGCATTTCACCTCCCCAAATCTGTCTGTCGGACAGAGTCAGTTAGTTACCATGTCCTGTGGCCATTCGTTGCTTACACGTCATGCCTTCTCACGTTTTCCAGTGATGCGACCAGGTCCATAAACCATTACTTTTAACAAAAAATGAAGATTTGCAAGGGCAGTTTCGAAAGCAGCACCTTGTGGACTGCGACACGACTACTCATTTGAACGACGCTCGACCTCGAGAGATTGATTTTCTGAACAAAACGAGCCAACAACTCATCTGGCACGCAGAGTTTGGTGGTAGCTTTTACGATTCGATTCGAGTGTTTCAAAGTCGTTGTGCCGTGGCTCTGCCGCAACAGTTCGAGAGCGGGTGTTCAGTTTACACAGTCCTATCGTCCACACGCGTGTGATTCTCTCGCTGCGTCGCCGCTGGACGCACAACAAATTCCCTTGTCATGAGCTGCTTGCTGCACACTCGATGTGTGACATGGGGGGTACGACGCATCAACATAGGGGGGGTTACGGCTGTGCGTCAGATGGGTTCACTGCATCCGGATAACAAAATTGTTGGTTCCCTGAGCGTAACCGTAACCTTTTGTCCGAGCGTAGCCCTCCTCTTCCTGCCCAATCGACCATTTGGAGGACAACAATGGCGACAACCACGACAACCACGGGCGACGCGCCGAAGAAGCAGAAGGCGTCTCTGGAGCTCTACAAGCAGAGCTTCCGCGAGTACCTCGTACGTATGTCAGGCTTATGCTGCTGCTGGTGTGCAAATTTATGAAATATGCTGACGACGCTGCTGGATGCACAGAAAGAGACGAGCGCGGTCTGCAATGACGAGGAGCTGGACCAACTGATGACACTGCTGCACGAGCCGCTGCCCGTGTCGTTCCGCTTGAACCTGCATCGCCCAGACGCCATGAGGTATCTAGTAGCGTCCACATTGCTCTTTTTTCTCTTTTTTGTTTTTTTCTATGAGCTGCGCTGGTTGTGTGCTAACGGCTGTGTTTGTGAATGCAGAGTGCAAAAGCTGCTGACGACGGAGCACCAGTTCCCTGAAGACAGATATTTCCACAACGAGACCCCGGTCACTCCGCCAAAGTACGTGGTACACAAGTATCTTCGCTTATTGTTGCTCATCGCCAAAACTAATTGAGTAAACTTGTGGATAATAGACCGATTGCGTGGTACCCGATCGAGAACATCGCGTGGCAAGTGGATTGCGGCCGCACGGCGCTCTCCAAGAGTGGTGCGCAATCTCGTGACTGTTGCTAAAAGCTCTATCTCTTGTAGCTCCACTGACATTACTGCTTTTGTTTTCTCGCTGTTTCTATTTGAATGCAGCGCCAAAGCACGCGGAAGTCAAGGCTTTTCACGCCTGTTTGCTCGAACACACGGAAATGGGCACGATTGATCGCCAAGAAGCCGTGAGTATGCTGCCGGTTTTGTTCCTGGACGTGCAGCCAGCGCATCGCGTGCTCGATATGTGCGCGTCACCTGGCTCCAAGACGACCCAAGTCATCGACTTCTTGCTTGCATCGTCGTCGTCGACGACGGAAGGTGAGACGAAGGAGACCTCGAAGGGCATGGTGATCGCAAACGATCTAGACAAGAAGCGCGCGTACATGCTCGTGCATCGCTTGAGTCGCAACACGCTGCGAAACGCTGTGGTTACGTGTGGTGCAGGCGATTTGTTCCCAGGTCTGTACGACAAGGCGAGCGGGGTCCTTCAGCCAACGAACGTGTTTGACCGTGTACTGTGTGACGTCCCTTGCAGTGGCGATGGTACGCTTCGAAAGAACCAGGCGCTATGGAAAGAGTGGCACATTGGACAGGGGCTGACGCTCCACCCAGTTCAGCTCTCGTTGGCTCTGCGTGGTGCGGCGTTGCTGCGCGTTGGTGGCATGATGGTGTACTCCACGTGCTCCTTCAATCCCGTGGAGAACGAAGCAGTCGTCGCTGAGCTCTTGAGACGAAGTGGCGGCGCATTGGAACTAGTGGATGTGTCGCAAAAGCTTCCGCAGCTCAAGTACCGCAAGGGGAGAACGATGTGGAACGTCGGCTGGCGCTCCAAGTCCAAATCCACCCACAAGGGTCACATTTTCCGAGCTGCCGGAGGTGACGAGGAGGAGCAGAACGACAGCTCTAATAAGGCGCAGCTGCACGAATGGTTCGGCAGCTACGGTGCTATTCCGCAGGACTTGCGTGGACAACGGTTGCTTCGCTCCATGTTTGCGCCTGCAGCGACGGAGCCGATCTCTGCTGAGCTGGAGAAGACGCTGCGATTGATTCCAACGGACCAGAACTCGGGTGGATTCTTCATCGCGGTGCTGCGCAAGACAGCGAACTTACCCGGAGACAAGCAGAGAGGACTCGCGCCGTTGGAGGAGAATTTCGACCTCGTTCCTCCAGTGGATTACGTGTGCAAATTGTGCAACGGGCAGGGCCATTTCATGAAAAACTGTGAAAAGTATGTTCCAGTGACGGAATACGTCTCCGAGCATACGCCGAAAGCGAAGAAGCAACGCACCGAAGGCGACTCGGAAGCGAAGAAAGCGTACGTCAAGCCTCGCGAGACTCTGTACCGTCCTGTGGGCGACGAGGTCTGGGAGCAGATCCAGCAATTCTACGGCATTCAAGAGGAAACTTTGAAGGTAATTCTGAACGTTGATACACTGGTCATGTTGATTTGAGTGGCTAACCTGATTGTGCGTCTCATGCGCGATTCACGATGCCTAGGAGCGTTTCTGGTGTCGCTCGGATGGCGCTGCGAATGTGAACTACGTGGACGAAGAAATTGCGGATGCCTGCCTTGGAGGAGACGCTATTGAGGTATGCGATTCCTGGAATATGGTACATGCGTTTGCCTGCTCCAAGTTGTAATTCTTACGCTGTTTTCTGTGCCGCTTTGCGCTTAGATTGTCAACACGGGGCTCAAAGTGTTCTCGAAATTGACTGAGCGTGGTGAAACGTACTACCGTCCATCCGAGGAAGCGCTTGGGTTCATCAACCACTTCTTCTCCAAGCGCATCCTCAAACTTTCTGCAGAAGACTTCTCTCTGCTGTTGCAGACGAGCTCGCACTTGCCATTCACGTCGCTGTCCGAGTCTGCGCAGGAATATCTGAGCCAGGCTGGCATTGGTCCCGGTGTGGCTCAGATGGCTTCGAACAAGAACATCTCGTTTTGCATCTGGATCGGCAACGGCTCGATTCTTCCGCGTGTATCCAAGACGATGCGAGCCGAAGTAGAGCAAGCGCTCAAGTTCAGTGAACTCTAGAGTGTTCGTTTTTTTCTTCTTCTTAGAGTTAGAGTCGACGTCGCTCGCGCGCCTTCATGGCTTTCATGAGAAAATAGAAGGAATCTCGTTTGCCTGCAACCGCGTCTTCCGATCCCTCGTCGTCTTGCGAATCTTGTGATGCGTACCTTTCTCTGGTATCTCTCGTAGGCTTAGTTGTAGGAAATTGGTGCACGGCAGCTACTTGTGAGATCCTGGAGTCAGCAGGCGACGAAGCTGTAGAGGATGTTGGTGCGTCCGAGTTGAGAATGTTGGCAATCACGTCCATATAATCCTGCTTTGGGACTCCAAGCAAGCGGCTCTCGTTGTTCTCAATCCATGTGCCCACTATATATACATGAGGAAGACGATTAGCACCACAACCGCACCAGTGCTGTAACAGCAGTATGACGGCAAAAGACAAAAGAGCAAGGTCAGATAGGTTTCCATGTCGCCTGAACTACTCAAGTTTCTGTGTTTGCTTACTTGTAGCCTCGGGAGAGTTTGTAGGTCTTGAGCACTGCATCTCCGTGGTTGCCAACGAGGATCCCCGCGAGTCCAGTGAGCCAACTGCCGACAACTTGGCTCGCAAACCGCGTCGCGACGAAAAGCTTCGCCATCCCAAGATACAAGACCACAAATGCCAACGCAGTCTGCACCACGGGCGAGTCCGTATAAAGAATCACTGGAAGCAGCACGACCACAGACATGTGGCTGTCGACGCACGGGAAGCCATACGTGTCTGGATCAGTGTGCGCGCGCTCGTACAAGGAGCTGTCGAGATCAACGGGACGTTCGATTTGCGCCAAATACTGCAGCAGCAGCACGCTCAGCAAATTGCCCACGCAGATGGCAGTCCAAAGTCTCGTATCACAAGGATGAAGACCAGCCTATTCGCAGCAAAGGAGCCACGACAGAGAGAGTTAATCTGCATTGACGGCAGCAGCAGTGCCCCATACAAGCAACGTGGGACTCGTACAGACCAAAGCATCAGCGACATGTCTTGCGTGCGGTAGCGGGACGTGGTGGCGTGCACGCACTTGGCAAGCCACGGGCACTTCTACAAGGCAACAAGCACATAGTGTGCTGTCAGTTGTTAAGCAGTAAGCAACGCCATCTCGAAAGAGCGTGCAACAGCATACCGCTTTCTTCTGCACGAGCCACGTCAGGACCTCGAGGTCCCACTGAAGCAGCGGATGCACATCGGCGTTCATCTGAGAAGCGTCTCCACTTGAAGCGTAAACGTCTTTGCAATGCGTCGTTGTCCTGCGCAGCGAGTGCTCTTGTTTATGAGCGTGTGTACGTGTGGCTCTTCAAGATCCACGCATGGGCTCACACAATCACTTGAAGACGCGAAGGGACGCGGCGCTTCGAGAAAGACGAACGTAATACTCAACTGGCGCATAAAAAGCCAGAACCAGTGGCCGAGAGTTCAGTCGCGAGTGCGCATGCGCTCTCTCTCTTGCTTTCGGGTGGCTCGAGCCTTCTCGAATGACGCCACACGCGCGCATGCACGCGCAATCACAAGGACCATGATGGCGCACATGACAGCCCGCCATGGAGTATTGACATGGGACAACCCTCAACACATCTCGTGGATGGCAACCTGGACAGCCCTCTCGAAAGCGATGTATACGTATGCGATCGATTTCTGCAGGGAAACGGAGTTTTCGGAATGTCTGACTACCTAATCTCTTCAATCGATACGGGCCGGGTTTTTAACGGGTCAAACCATCTCGTCCTTTCTTTGCACGGTGGGTGAACCATTACAAACTGGTAAAGGGTGGTCTCATGGCACCGATGGATGTATGCCGCCTCACGAAAATAGCAAACGCAGCACAACGCTTGCATGCGTCCTTCGCCTATGTGAACGCCCAATAACGAGAGAAGCCGAAGGTCAAAGGTGGAGCCTCCGTCCTTGGTTGTTTGCCTTTACTTGACTGCGAATCATCGTGTTGCTGATGCGTGTGTGTGGCGTGGTGCGCATCCACTGAAAACCGGCGGGTCTCATCCCCAACCATACGGGTTTGCGGGTACCAAAGTGGGACCCGCTGACGAGCCCACCCACCCGCCCACCCATCGCCAGTCTCACAACCGGGCACACAAAGGCATGCATCAAAGGCCAAGTTGATACGAACAGCGCACGTCTGTACCAAATGACCACCATGCTCGCTAAGCAGCAGCCACAGGAACACGCATACGGAGGAGACGACAGGTACAGACGCTTCCATACGCCATACGCTCTCTATCTCTAGCTTCATCTCATGCATGACTATGTTTGTGGGTTCCTTTGTAGATTGGATGTCCCGGGGGTGATTGAGGACAACCTGCTGATGGGATCGGTGAAGCATGCGCGCGACGAGCAGCTACTCAAAGAGCACCTGCAGATCTCGTACCTTCTGGATGCAGAGAACCCGCGCAAGCGAAGCGCCTCAGGCGAATCTGCCGCCGCAACTGCTGCTGCAGCTGCCGTGGTGGATCCGACAGTAGACACAGGACGCGTGGAGCTGGACGACGATTTCTCGTACGAAAGCTTCAAGTCCAGCGTCACGCACGCCAACCAACTCATTCAGAAAGCGCTGCAGGAACAAAAGACCGTGTTTGTGTTCTGTACGCACGGCAACAACGAAAGCGCCGTGGTCTGCATCACCTACCTGATGCTGACAAAGAAGTGGACGCTGGAGCGCGCCTACAAGCACGTGCTCCAGAGGCGACCAGCGAGCGCTCCTCGTAAAGCCTACGTCGAAAAGGTGAGTCATAGTTTTGTACGTGTGGTGCGGCAATACACGCGATGCTGATGATATTTACCTTTGGTTTTTGCGTGTGTAAAGTTACGACTTTTGGAGCTCGAGTTTCACGGTCGTGTGACGCTTCGATCAGAACAAGTAGGGCCGAGCATGATCGACATCATGATGGGTCTGCGCGGCCACTCTCCGTCTGGAGACGATAGCGATGAGAGAAGCAGCCAGTTTACGGAAGGCGGCGAGACAAATTCGGAGCGAGCAAGTATAAACTCGAATATGTCCGTGGTGACCGGACTACATAATGGGAGCTCTTTGCGAGAGACCATGATAATCGCTGAACAAGAAGAGGAACACGAGTCGTCAGGTGTCAATGCGGAGAGTACTGCCTTCTCGCTAACTGACAAGCGAGGAAGAAATAAAGCAGCCAAAGGAAGCTGCATCATTTCTTAGCTCATGAACGCTGACGTCGCGTATTCGCGGGAATCACAAACCGCAGAGAAGACCCATATCTATGTTGCGCAAAACAGATACTGTAACGAAGCAGTCAATGCAATCTCTTTGTTCGTATTTAGTCGGATCCGAACATGCGCTGTAGCGAGCATAGTTTGAACGCTGTGACCGCCGGTGCGGTTTTGGCCACTTTGGCCACTTTCTTTTTATTGCTTCTTTCTCCTGTGGTGACAACTGCGTGCTATATAAAACGATGCGTGCTATGACATCAAGAAAATTGAGCCCTTACCGTTGTCAGTGGAAACATTCCGTGCTCGTTTTCCAGATCTGACGTTCTTCGTGTTTTGACTGGGTTCATCTGCGGGAGAATGCAGCAGGCAAGTGTTGCGTATGTGCACTTTAGCGAGTTCGGGGCTGTTCAATTGATCTCCTGGTGTACTGCTTGCTTTCTTTCCTTTCAACGGCATTGCACCGAGCTTCTTCTGGATTGTGAGTAAAGTGATATACGTTTTACATGCTTCAGACTTCGTTTAATGAGCAATAAATAAACGCGCAGAAGGCTTACACGAGTTGGTTTGGGCACTTGCTTTCGCTTTGACGTTGCCGAGATCTCAAATGACTTGGACACCATTCTTTTTGCTGCTGTCGGAGGCGTCTTCTTGTCCGGTTCGTCAGCAACGTTAAATGAATTCTCCTTGCCAAGATCGTCTGCATGACACATCAACAGTTAATTCTTATGCGCAGTGTGCACTCCCAGCTCAGGTTTACCGACAGTGCTCACCACCGTTTTCTTCATTCTCGCCACTCGAGCAACCCGTGAAATCAAGCCGCTGGGCGATATCGTACTCACTATCATCTTGTCCATTGAGGATATCAACGCGGCCCCTTGCTTTTTTCTGACGCCTTCGGAGACACGACGGTGGGGATTTCTTCGCATTGGGCTCGTCCGCTGGTGTCTTCGCAGAGGGCAGGCAAGTGGATCGATCGTTCCCCTGTATCTCGCTTTGAGGATGCAACACGTCAGCATTGTTTTCTTGCTCTTTGTTTCTCGATTTCTTTCTTTTTCTCGCCGTGTGTCTGGACCTGCCGCGCATTTTGCTACAACACATATCGTAAGCGTTCCACTGCAACTTGTGAACGCACACGATTATGTATATGCACTTACACCGCAGGTATACTCTGCTCATTGGTCATATCAGACACCACCTCGCCGCTGCGCATCGTAGACACCGCCACAGTGTGCATCTCGGCGCCTTCCTGTCTCCAGCTCTTGCTCTTTGCCTTTTCGTGACGATTCCGCATTCTGGCGAGTTGAAGTTGCCTTGGCGGCAACCGTGGGTTGCTGCACGAGGGAGATAACTCCCCGTATCTGCAACTATGAATGCTACTTTTGGGTCATCGAGGTCTTGTTTTGGGTCCCACCTCATAGCACAATAGCCGCTCAATTAGAAGACCCGTGCGCATGTTGAAGGAAAAGGTCACGTCGTTTCAGGACAGGCATGCAAAAGCCTCAAGCTGCTCTGTCGCCTCAGAGACTCCAGGCATGAGCGGCGTGTACGAGTGGGCGGACGAGTCCCGCTTCTCGCGCTCGAAGAGGAACATCGCGCGCGACTTCAGTGACGCCGTGCTGATGGCCGAGCTCATCGCGCAGCTCTTCCCTGCATGGGTGGAACTCCACAACCACCCGTCCACGCATCGCATCCAGCAGAAGCTCAGCAACTGGGAGACGCTGAATCGTGCGTATCGGCTGGAGGCAAGAATACAAAATGCTGTGGTTATGCGCCGATTGACGGGTATGACTGCTGATGATACTGTACGTTTTTACAGGGAAGGTATTGACGCGGATCAAGTGCGAGATCTCAAAGAAACAGCAGGAAGTTCTCGCCAACGCGGTGCCTGGTGCGATTGAGGTGCTGCCCCTGCAAGCGCGCAAACAAGTAGGAGTAATTTGCATCGGATACGAGATTTATGCAGTTGGTTAGCATCTCAGTCTACGTGTTATTTTTGCCTATTAGACGGCAAAAACGGATCTCCAGAAAGCGACGTCCAAGACTTCACTCTCTCCGATGGCCGAGTCCAAATCTGGCAGTGATGCCGCAAGTACTGGCTTAAAAGTACCTCACAGTCACAACTTCGGCGGCCGCGCTGCAGCAGTCAATGTGAAACAACGGTACGTAGTGTACATTCATGAGAACGCAACATTTGACGTCTTGTTCTATTTAGCTGACAGTGTTAGTTGATAGGTCATCCTCGCCGACGAAAAAGGTGCTCTTGCCTTACGACAAAAAACGATTAATATCGCCAAAGGGAAGCAAAGAAAAATCGTTGCAGTCTCCGAGGGAATCCAATGCAAACAATTCTCTCGGGACGAAGCAGTCCGACTCGTTTTCTGCGAGCGAGATTCTGTCGACTTCTCCAGTAGGACTCGACGAAGACGAAATTGCAGCCTTGTTCTCGAAGATGCTTCAGCTGATGTCGAAGAAAGAAGAAGAAGCAAGGCTTGGTGGCATCCAGCTACTAATCCCCGCAATCGATATAAAAAGAGCGGAGACCAGCCCAAAGTCCATCTTGCGCGCTTTGACCCCAGATCATAAGCAGATCCGCCAACCTACTCTAACTACCCGTGCTTGACCGGCGAGTGCTGATTCGAAATCAAGACTATTGCAGCAGCGAACTGAAAAAAGTAACGAGCCATCTCCACGAAAGGCTGACACACAAGTTAAAAAAGTCCAACAAGCTCGCAAACCTGGACGAGCATACAAAGCGGTTTACGGCGAGAGCCAATCGAAAGCTGAAGCAGCTACTCAGCAACATGATGCTAAGAACGAATGTACAGAATCGTCTTTCGTCTGCTTTTCCTGCGACGAAGAGCCTCCAGCGAAAAACGAATTACACGCGTGGACCAGAAATGAGCGTGTTCAAGTTGCGCGCGTGGTCAGGAACATGGCGTCTGGGGATTGCTTGGTACAACTTTTCAAGACAGATACTCCCGGTAGACACGACTCAACGAGCCCCAAGTCATTCAAGGTCTACGTGTCGACGCCACACTTCACCGAATGCTGCGGGTCTCAACTGCACAACGTTCAAAACATGGCGTTTGACACCCTCAGTGGTACGTGGAAATGGCGTCACAGCAAAAACGAGGGTGTGTCGAAACGCGATCTTGAGATCGCCATCGCGCCTAGTACGTTTAAAGTCCGAGATGGCCCAAAATCCGAGCCTTCGCTCAAAAGCCGAGCGCTCAATTCTTAATCGCAAAGAAGTCGTCTCAAAACTCCAACTTTTTCACGGAAGTGCTCTCGAGTGAAGTGCAATTCGATCAGCTTGGATGAGCTTGTCGTGGTGTGCGCCACGAAGCACTTCGAAATAGAAACGACGCGGTGTCCAGCGTTTGATATGATGTTCGATGCCATTCCGTTTGAGACGCCTGTGGCTCCAACTAACTGTGTTTCCCAAGGTTCAGGTCGAGGTGGCAATGTCGATTCCTCAAAAGCCGACAATCCGCTCGCCGAAAAGCAGAAAATCGAATGCAAGCAACACGAATGAGTCGACAGCACAGAAACTCTAGTGCGACGCAACTAGAAATGAACAAATGATTTTTCATTGCATTAACTATGTGCTCGTAGCTGATTGTGTCGTCTGGTACGACCTCAAAGAAATGCACAACTTCAAAGAAAAATGAGTGATCGCACGGCACAACTCGCTAAGTTATTTTGTTTCGACGAGACGCGTGCGCGGGTGGAGAGAGACAAAGCCAGCACAAAGCCAGATCCTGCACAGCACAATTAGACCAAGCGTGGGCTAGTTTCCGCATCGTCATGGTCAGTGGCTGACGTGATGCCGACCCACTCTTGCAGCTCCCGTCGGCGCTTTTCCAGGACGTTGGAGATGAACAGAGCTGCGTCACTACCAACAGCAAGTCGCGTTGGCAGCGTACGCCCTGCACAGCGTCCAGTCTTCGTCAGCGCCTCTACGAGCACCTTGGCAGCCTTCGCCGGATCTCCAGGCTGCGTGCCGTTGCGGGCGTCGAAATACTTCTTCATTTCCTCCACCGCTGGTCCGACGTCCTCAATCGATCTCTGCGCTTCGACCACATTGTTGCCAAATGAGGTTCGGAATGAGCCCAAGTCGATGCACGTGACGTCAATGTTCAAGTGAGCCACTTCGGCGCGGAGAGACTCCGAGAGTCCAGCGACCGCAAACTTTGTCGTGCAGTAGACACCGTTAGCTGGGAGCGCACGCCACCCGCCGATAGACCCAACATTGGCGATAACGCCAGACTTCTGCCTGCGCATGTACGGCAGCACAGCACGCAGCATCTTGTAAATGCCAAACACATTCGTGTTGAACACATCAAAGATTTCTTTTTCACTGCCGTACAGAGAAGCGAATGCACATAAACTGTAGTTAAACTTGGAGTCATCTTATAGAAAACAGCGCCTTGCACAAAACTCACCTGCATTCGTCGGCCGCTCCCACAAGCGAGTACCCAGCGTTGTTGACGAGAATGTCAATTCCTCCACAGTGCTCGATGGCGTCGGCTACGACCTTTTGTACGGCGTCATCGGGCCACGTGACGTCGAGCGCGATGGTGTGCGCGCCGCGCTGCTTGAGCTCGTCCAACTTGTCGGCATTGCGTGCCGTCGCGATGACCTTGTCGCCTCGCTCGAGGGCTGCGAGCGCGAGTTCGCGTCCGATGCCGGACGAGCAGCCCGTGATGAACCATACTTTGGAGGAAGCTTCGGTGGCCATGGCGCTTGCTGTCTTAGCGAAAGGATTGGAGAATGAGGAGGAACTTCAAGAAGACCTGCTTCCGACGTCGTCATGCAGTCCAATAGGATCTTGGCTGCTCATCAATTCGAATGATTTGATTAGTTGAAAAACGATCAAGAGTGTTGGTCAATTGAAATGCATGACTTCCTGTGGTTCGTGGCAAAAAGTGCTGGTCAAAAGGCACACACACAAAATGTTCTTGTGGATCCTGTTCAGTAGCGAGTCTACTATCGTGTTAGTAAGAACGTATCTTTTGCATCATTTTCTCTTCCTACTGAGCGACATCGTCGCAGTCGGTTGTCGTAGAGAGATCGGCCCACGCTTGGAGCTCCTGCTGGTCCTTTTCCAGCACAATCGCGACGCCTTCGACGGCGTCTTTGCCAATGACGAGACGCGATGGGATCGTGCGGCCTTCGCAGCGCCCGCTTCTCGTCAGCGCCTCGTATAGCAATGCTGCGGCCTTGATGGGATCTCCGCGCTGGTGTCCACTTCGAGCAGCTAGTGCTTTGATGCGTGGCTCCGTGATCACACTCAAGTCGTCGATGGTGTTCTTGGCTTGGATCATGTTCTCACCGAAGAGAATCGTGCGGAAGGCGCCAAAGTCGACGGACGTGACTTCGATACCCAAGTGCGCGACCTCGGCGCGCAGTGACTCGGAAAGTCCAGCGACCGCAAACTTGCTTGCACTGTAGATTCCCGTCACTGATGATCCTCGCCATCCCGCGATCGAGCCGACGTTCGCCACCACACCCGACTTCTGCGCGCGCAGGTACGGCAGCACTGCTCGGATCATGTTTGTGATACCAAACACATTGGTGTTGAACTGATCGTAGATCTCGCTTGCACTGTAGCACATTCGCACATACATGACATGAGCAACGGATAAAGGACATACCAGCGTCCAGATAAAGTCAAACTAATGCACCAACCTGCACTCCTCGACGGCACCTTGGAGCACGTAGCCAGCGTTGTTGACGAGGATATCGATTCGTCCGTAGATGGCGACGGCGTCTGCAATGATCTGCTTGAGCACGTGGTCGGAAGACGTCACGTCGAGCGAGACCGCCGCTGCACCGCGCTGCTTCAGATCGTCAAGTTTATTCACATTGCGCGCCGTGGCGATGACACGATCGCCTCGTGCGAGCGCAGCGAGTGCTAGTTCACGCCCGAGGCCCGAGGAGCAGCCGGTGATGAGCCACACTTTGGACATGGCGGGTGACTGGTGCTTCTTTTGAAGAGCTCTACTGTGCGCCGCACTCGTCGGATTTGGAAATGACGGAGAGGGAACGACAGCTCTGCCGCAAAGCACCCAGTTTTGCAAGTCGCCATGTGAGATCTGCCCATCTGTCGCGCTCACTTCGGTGGAGCGGGCTGTGATTCGCTGGGGAGAAAGTGACGCACATGTCGCAGATGTTGAAGTTTCGTGCAACGATGTGTGAGCATCGATTGACGCTCGTGCTGAAAGGTGCTGCGGCCTCTGTTGCAAACGGCTGCTCTCGCAGACTGCAGCGTAATGAGGTGGGCTCTGGTTAGATGCGCAGTACGCCATAGCCGCATATCTGCAAGCAGCCCAGCCGACACAGCAACTCAGCGTGAGCATTGACTCACTCGGAGCCACTTGCACACAAATCAGAAGAACCATTGCGTCATTCCTCGACAGGTTCCTATTTGATATGCACTCCTTCAGCAGGTTCCTGTTTGTTGTGTTGAAATGGCTGCACTCGCAAACTACAGTGTAATCTCGCGGTGGTGGTCAGGAGCGCGCTGCGCATAGCTCGCTAAAGCTCTTCATGGGTTGCATGAAAGAGTGGAACTTTCATTAAAATATAAAGGTTCCCATAATGTCAAAATCAATATTGAGTATTTTGTATAATCAAAATTAGTTTTAGCAGCACGCATTATCTGAACAATGAAGCTACCATTCCGCACAATCAGCCATTCTGCGGTGCTGTGGCAAACGATTGACAGTGCTCTAGACATCAAGTTACCATAATTGGCCTCTGGGGCTCGCCATACAGCCACGCAGGCGGAGGATTCACTCAGGCTTGACTGGATCCAGGGTACTCATCGTACTTGAACTGCTCAGATGTGTCCGTGCTCTTTCCATATTGCAACACAGATGCGAGGCGCACCTCTGAACCGCAACGATAGAGAGCGCCTGCTGGGGTCGCTGCCTAGACCACTTTTCGCTCGCGGCATTGCAACGCACCTGCGGACATGGTTGGTGCCCCATTTTTCAATTTGTTGGGAAGCTGGCATCGCCAGATTGAATATACTGCAGCCACCAAGAGCTGAAAATGCCATCCGACTCCCTCCCCGGTTTCCGCGACTGGTGCGTGACGTTTTGCGAGTTCGTGTCGTGTTTTGCCATCGCCATGTCGTTCTCCAAGCCCGCTAGCGCGAGTGAAGCCGGAAGTGAGTGGTTTGACAAGTCCTTCATTCTTGGGTCTGCGTCGTCCGTTTGGGCTGGATGCATCTTTATCTTTATAAGGTGAGGTATATTTAGGTTCATCGTCGTGACCTACAATATCCATTCTTAATCTTCATTACGAATTTCATACAGGAGTGTAAATGTGTCTATACCGTGGATTGCACTAGATCACTTCTGAATGCTAAATAATCTTTGACCAGGATGGCATGTTCTCTTGGTCCTATGTGATGCTGCCTTGTGTTGTCCAATGACCTTGGGTCTTCCGAACTTCGCATAAGCCAATGCATGACGTCGTTGTCAAGATCCTGGGTGAGATTGTTGAAAGCAGCTCGATGAGTTGGGAAGCGAACCTGCGTTGAGGTTCTGGTGTCCATGACTAGGTTGGCGGCTGAGTCCGCCATCTTGTTGAAGGCACGGTAGTGATGGTACCATCCTCGGATGTCGATGCAATCCGCGAGTCGTCGACTTGTCCGGTAGAAACGTGCCAATCGGTGCTGTCGAGGGGACCGATGCATTCGCTGTTGGGAGATAATCAGTGCACTGTCTCCAATCACGTACAACGGTTCGAAGCGACTGCGTTGGGCTTCTCGGAGTCTATGTATGAGACCCCAGTACCCGGCAAAGTTGTTGGTCGTGTCCTTCCTGCTATATGCCATGCTCGCGGCCCAAATTAAACTGGCTGTGTGCGAGTCCTTATGGACACGCACGATAATGGATCCAGTCCCTCATGGTCCTGGATTGCCGCGTGATCCACCATCGAAAAACAACAGGTAAACGCCGCGAGTATCACTTGGAGTCAAGGGGAGGGCGTCGGTTTGGCTGAGAAAGCAGTCGACATATGCCTTGAGAACTGCTGCAAACGTGTGACCGTCCGAGTCTCCAGCTTGCGCTTCAGCGAGTCGTGTGAGGTTTCGCATTCCTGCCTCTAATCTCGTCATCATGATCGCCATCTCAGCAGTCGATTCGATTGGATCCGAATCCATGCGTCGCAGATGCGCACACCAAATGGCTTGTATGAGCGACACGCTCATATATCGCCACAGCATGTGTGCGACGGGATAGAGGTGATCTTGGAGATGTTCATTGGAGAACTTGTGTCCGATAATGTGTCTCTTGATCGTGGTCCATGCATGCCTTGGAGTATCTGGTAGATCCAGACTGAAGATCCAGATTGCGGGGTCGTGACCATGAGTGATTCCGATCTTCGCCCATAGCGCATAAAAGTAGTTCCACACCAGTTTGGCTTTCGGACACTCCCAGAATAGATGTTGAACAGAAGATTGGACAACTTGGGAACATTCGGGATTCGAGCAGGATAGATCAGTTTTCTCATAGTTCCACATGGTGACTTCCGGTGGGTATTGCAGCCGGAGAAGAGTCTGGGTTGTATAAGCAGTAATCCCTGGGATGTTGTGTAATTCGCTCCATTGGATTAATTGCAGTCCTGGCCACAGAGATCCTGCTGTATGGACAGCTTTGTTGACTGCTGCATCTCGAGTATCTTTGTCAATTTGTGTCCTCGTTGCTGCAACTTGTTGCCGATAGAAAGATCTGGTCGTATTGTATCGTCCGTTGCCACCCCATAGTTGCACGATTCTTGTGAAACGTGGATGTGCATGGAACGGCACCTTCTGCCCGTTCAAGTCTCTTGTTGCCATGATGTCACAGTCCATTGCGGAGTGAACTGTATGCGTAGCTTTGACTAGGGTCGTGTCGACGTGGGTCAGAGTTGCTTCACTGGTGTGCAGATGCCATTCGTTGTTATAATGACGTTGCCCGTTGTACAGCCGAAGCACATTTGTTTGCTGTGGTCGATACAGAAGCTGTGGGAAGTTGGATACCAACGTAGCGCATAACCGCTCGAGCGCTCGAATAGACGGCCGGGAGGATCCGGAGATTCCACATGTTGGGATGAAGTTAAGCACTCCTGGTCTTATCCATTCCCATCGAAGTATGTCGCCCAGTTGTGCTGTTCCAACTGATAATGATGTGTGAGCAAGCTTGTAAGGGAGCCGTTGGAATCAAGAAGCCACCCATCTGCAGTCGAGGTCATGTATGGCAGCCATTCTGCACAGAATGTCCCACGTAGCTTTCGTCCTTCAGCGGCGATACCTGGAAGCCTGTCAGACATTTTAGAACTGAGGTCGATCTGGAACACATCGCCGTCCCATTGAGTCTGCACAATTGTCGACTTGAAGTGCTCGCAACACCAACGTACATTATCACGTTCTCTGGGCTCATAGGGTCGAGAATGGAGCGACGTACATAATGATGCGCCAGTTGTCCACATGTTATCACGAAGCTGGGGTGGCCGCCTCGGAATTGCATCGAGCGGTGTGATGTACGTCGAAGAAGCCCTTGTGTTGTGCAGCAAGATTTCCCCGATGACCTGAGCGATGTGAGAGGTAGTGATTGCCCATTTGGAGACTGCTGTGACGCTCATTGTCATCAGCTCAGTTCTGATGTTGGGTACTGACAAGCCTCCATTCATTTTTTTGAGTTCAGCTTGTTCTTCCTTCATCCACGGTTTCGCAGGCTTACCATTCCTTGAGCCCGAGACAAATTGTTTCACTAGGTCGTGTAGCTGATTGACAATAGCCGTAGAGGGCCAGGAGTGCCTGGCCACATAAAGCACTTTGGGTATGATGATGGCACTGGCAATTGCTGCGCGTTGGGCGACAGAGTGAGTTTTGAGACGCGCAAGTCAAAGTCTGACACGTAAGGCTTGGATGCACTTGGACCAGTTACTTGCATTCGAAGGCGTTTGTCCGACTTGGATGCCGAGGTAGCGGCAATGTTCCTCACGTTGTAGCACATGAATGTCACTGACTGACTCATCGGTGGAGCTGCATTCCTTGTTCAGCGGTAATACCGCAGATTTATGCCGATTGACTCGAAGCCCAGAAGCTGCTCCATATTTGTCCAGGATTGCAAACACGGCACTAATATCCTTGGGATCGCTAAGATAAATGGTCGTGTCGTCTGCGTACCCTCCAAGTCTGACTTCAGTTGCGCATCCTGCTGCCTGGAGTTCAACGCCGTGTATTTCGTCACTCTCTTCGATTTTCCGATAAAGAACCTCTAACGCCAAGATGAAGAGAAGAGGGGCCAGCGGACATCCTTGACGAATTCCGGATGTCACGTTGTACTTTCCCGACAGGAAACCGTTGACAATGAACTTGTAAGTGGTTTGAGAGTGTAACACCTTCACTAAGTGTACTAACTTCAATGGGAACCCAAGATGCTGGAGCGCTTGTGCCAGAAAGCTGCGATCGAGTGAATCATAGGCTTTAGCAAAATCAAGGAGCAACGCGATCGCTCTGGACATGGCGGGGTCGCTCGTGGCCCGCTGTTGCGCAGCCAATAACATATCGATCGTCGTCGGGATTGCTCGCCCTGGAACGAAACCAGCTTGCATGTGATGGATAAGCCAAGGGAGCACAGTTCGTAATCTGGTTGCAAATATCCGTGTGAATATTTTGTAATCCGAGTTGAGGAGTGCGATTGGCCTGTAGTCCAGCGGCGATGCAGCAGAGACGGACTTTTTTATGCAGTGAATATGTGCTTCACTGAACGAACTTGGTAGAACGCATTCGGGTATCCACAAGTTGAAAAGTCGCTCGAATAGGACGGTAATCTCGTCACAGTGGTCTCTGCACCAGTCATTGCCGAGTTCGTCAGGACCGTGAGCTTTGCCTCTCTTGCATTTCTTCACAGCCTGTTTAATTTCACTCGAATTGATCGGTTTGAGCAGGAAGTCTAATCTGTCCGACGGAGGAATAGCTGTTCCTGGATCAAGGATTTGATCAATGTCAGTTTGCAGAGTGGGTGCCTGTTGCATGATTGTTTTCCATCCTTCTCCCATGTCGTCGGCAAGTTCTCGTGAACGCATGGGTTCGTGAGTAGCTGTGCCACCGAGTGTGAAGATAGTGTTGTCAAGGAACTTGGTCGAGATACGCTTGTAGAAGGATTTGCTCGTTTTTCGTTCATGATGCATGTGCTCCCGAAAAATGCGGTCCTGTTTTGAAGCCTGCCACTTCGATTTGCATTCTGCAATGGCACGACGAATACTCGTGGCGGTGGTAAGAAACTCTTGCGACAACTCCACGTTGTGATCACCCACCGCTCCACCAGAGTGACCGAGCATCTGCGCTTCTGATTCTGAGAGACGTCGTTGCAACCTCTGGATTTTCTTCTTGTATCCTTGATTCAATCTGGCGAAGTGCGATTTTTTAGCTTCAAGGTACCTGATCCTGAGCGCGATCTTGGCTTCGTCTCACCAATTTGCTGTGACCAGAGCATAATCACGAGGCGAAGAGTAACGCCCACGTAATTTATCAAGTTGATCATGGGCTTTTTCGAAGAAATCTTTTCAAATACTCGTCGCATGCGCCGCTGCATTCTTCGGAAGTGGATAGACAACTTGAGGTTTCTTGCTTTGGATCACCTTGTCAGGAGCAGCTACCCGGATCGTGACTCCATTGTGATCGGAGAATGGACCAGCTACGCTTTGGTAGACGCTGCGAACCCAGTCGAGATGGTCATTGCTGCAATACCATCGGTCGAGCCTACTGCTGGCACTGTCACCTGAAGGCAGTGTATAGTAGTAGGTGTGATGCTGCCGATGGAATGCTTTGACGTCTCGTGTGTCCGTGGCGCGAAGAGCATCATCCTCGAGGATGTCAACAAGATCCAATTTCTGGAGCAGTTTCTTCAATTCCCTGGAATCGTGCACTTTGTTGTGGGTGTTGTGAGACCTGTCTGCCGTCTGGTTGAGAGTGCAATTAAAGTCTCCACCGCACAGAATGGGTCCATCATGTGACTAGAGGAGACCTGATAGTGCTCTGTAGAAAGCTTCCCTTGCAAATACGGTAGAAGGAGCGTAGATGTTGAGAAGTAACACCGTTTCACCACGCAACGTCACCATAGCTGCCATCCAGTGCGCATTCCACTGATCCTGCTTATATGGAGCCAGTGTAGGTATGCACGAATAGGGATTCAACAAGATCGCCACTCTTCCTTTGCGCTCGGTGGAAGCTGACCAGAGAGAGAGAGAGTCTGGGATCCGACTCTTCTGATGGTTCCTGAAAACCCCAACTTCGACGAAATCTGGATTGCATTGATGCCACTTCGGTCTCCATGACGTGCGTTTCTTGGAGAAAGACAATGTCCAATGATCCCGAGTCATCAGTCTGTCGAAAATGTGAAAACCACGCGTTCAGATTGGCGTCGGATTTGAAGAAGACCATCGCATTCTGTGTGTGGAACCCAACAGTTAGCTCATGGCGAGCATTGACTGTCGCACTGCGCGTTCTGGGTAGGTGGTTGTCATGACGAGCTTGGGTTGTGGGTTGATATGGTCGCAACGGTAGTCCATCGCCGGAGTACGTTGATGTGCCTTGTATTCCACGTTGTACTTCCGCCGAAGAGAAGAGTGCAGCAATTATTGTAGGGGCGAATAGGCATGAGGCAATAAACTATTGATCAACAGATGTTGCAATCCACGGATATCGCCGAATATTTCAAGGAAACTCTGCTCTTGCTCGCTCGCGAGTCGGTCGATCTCTCGAAGACCGACGCCGTTCCGCAACTTACTTCCTCCGACAGAAAGCAACTTGCATCAACCACCACCACACACTCACAACACGCAAGTAGCTTCGAAATCTCCAACAACAGCTGCCAGCACCACCACAACACCCTCCTCCCAAAAGGTCTGGTTCATCACAGGGTGCTCCTCGGGCATTGGTCGTGAACTCGCCCTCGCCGCGCTCGCACGCGGGGACAAGGTCATCGCCACAGCGCGCAGTGCGAACAAGCTCGACGACATCAAGCAGCGCGGCGCACACACGATCGCGCTCGACGTGACGTGGACCGACGACGTGCTCCAGAAAACCATCGCGGATGCCGTCGCAGTCTACGGTCGCATCGACATCCTCGTCAACAACGCCGGGTACGTGCTCCGAGGCGCGGTGGAGGAGTGCAGCGCGCAGGAAGTGTACGATCTGTTCAACACGAACGTCTTCGGCGTGCTCAACATGGTGCGCGCCGTGATGCCGTACTTGCGCGCGCAAAAGTCGGGCGTGGTCGCCAACATCGGATCGCTCGCCGCGTGGCGCAGCCATGCCACGACGGGGATGTACTGCGCGACCAAGTTCGCGACCGCCGGCATCACCGAGGGTCTGCGCGAAGAAGTCGAGCACCTGGGCATCGAAGTCACGTCCATCGACCTCGGCTCGTTCCGCACAGAGCTCGCGGCCAACATGGTGATCGCGAAGCGCAACATCCCGGAGCTCGATGCCGCCACGAACCCCGTCCGCGAGTTTCTGTCTCAGCTCCACGGCAAGCAGCCAGGCGACCCCGTGAAGGCAGCCAAGCTCATCTCGGAGCTGCTCACCAAGACGGGTCGCGGCGCTGGTCGCACGCTCCCACCTCGCCTGGCGTTCGGTAAGGACTCGGTCGCGTACGTCAAGGACGCGCTCGAGCGCAGCCAGAAGATGCTCGACGAGTGGTCCGACATCGTGTCCACGACCAACCACGACGACGTTGCGTGAGTGGGAGAAGGCAGCTTCGTTGTTCACCTGCTGAATTCTCTATTGGTATCAGAAAAGTTGACAGTTTGATGTCCTTAAGTTTTTACACTTGCTGAACAGAATAAAACTGTTTATTTTGTCAATGAAAGAGAGCGCACAAAGGAAATACGCTCTTACTATGATTGACCTTGCTGTCGGAAGCAAGTCTCAGTTGTCTTACTGCACGTCGTCACAGTCGGTCGACGCAGCAATGTCAGACCACTCGCTGAGCTCTTGCTGGCGCAACTCCAACACGGACGTCTCGAATGCCACGGCGTCCTTGCCGAGCACCAGTCTCGCAGGCAATGCGCGTCCTGCGCATCGACCCGACTTTGTCAGAGCTTCCACGATCACCTTGGCTCCCTTCACTGGGTCACCCGGCTGCTTGCCATTCACCAACGCCAAGTGGGCTTTCGCTGGCGCCGTCACAGGGTCCAAGTCCGCAATGTGCTTCTTCGCGGAAAAGGAGCCAGCGCCGAGAAGAGACGTGCGGAAGTATCCCGGTTCGATCGCCGTGACGTCGATGCCGAGGTGGCTCACTTCAGCGCGGAGAGACTCGGAGATGCCCGCGACGGCAAACTTTGTGGCGCAGTAGAGACCGCTGCCTGGAAAGCCTTTCCATCCACCAATAGAGCCAATGTTCGCGACCACACCTGACTTCTGCTTCCGCATGTACGGCAACACGGCGCGACACACGTTCAAGATGCCAAACACATTCGTGTTGAACTGCTGCAAAGCTTCCTCAGCACTGTGCAAACAATGCAGCCAGAGTCGGATGCGTTGGAAAGATCAATTGCGTTGTGGTGGTGGCGACAGTAGATCCTTGTGGGAAAAACGAAAGTAGTACTGATAAACGCACCTGCATTCTTCGATCGCGCCTACGAGAACGTACACGGCGTTGTTCACGAGAACGTCGATCTTCCCAAATTTCTCGACGGCTTGAGCAACGGTCGCTTCCAGAACCTCGTCCGACGACGTGACATCGAGCGGAAGCAAGAACGCACCGCGCTGCTCCAGGTCTGCGATCTTGGCGGCGTTTCTCGCCGTCGCGACAACGTTGTCACCGTGGGTGAGCGCGGCGAGCACGAGCTCCCTTCCCAGTCCCGTGGAGCAGCCGGTGATGAACCACGTTTTCTTGCTCGAGAACGAAGCTGGTGGCGAAGGTGTTGACATGACTGGGTGTCTCTTGGAACAAATGGAAGAAATCTTGAAAATGACTGATTGGCTTTCATTGTTGTGCGCTCTTCTTTGCCTTCGTGCTACTTCGGAAAGAGTCGCTGTCGTGGGGACATTGTAAGGTCAACAGCACCATGTAATAAGTTTTACGCAGCCATTGATGGTGGGTGACGACAGCGACTCTTTCCGAAGCAGCACGAAGGCAAAGAAGAGCGCACAACAATGAAAGCCAATCAGTCATTTTCAAGATTTCTTCCATTTGTCCCAAGAGACACCCAGTCATGTCAACACCTTCGCCACCAGCTTCGTTCTCGAGCAAGAAAACGTGGTTCATCACCGGCTGCTCCACGGGACTGGGAAGGGAGCTCGTGCTCGCCGCGCTCACCCACGGTGACAACGTTGTCGCGACGGCGAGAAACGCCGCCAAGATCGCAGACCTGGAGCAGCGCGGTGCGTTCTTGCTTCCGCTCGATGTCACGTCGTCGGACGAGGTTCTGGAAGCGACCGTTGCCCAGGCCGTCGAGAAGTTCGGATCGATTGACATTCTCGTGAACAACGCTGGGTACCTTCTGGAAGGCGCGATTGAAGAATGCAGGTGTGTAATATGACGTTATGTATTGACGTTCTGCGACCGACTTGCTCATTGATCTGACATGGGCTCTTGCACCTGCTCTTGCTTTCACATTACAGCGCTGAGGAAGCTTTGCAGCAGTTCAACACGAATGTGTTTGGCATCTTGAACGTGTGTCGCGCCGTGTTGCCGTACATGCGGAAGCAGAAGTCAGGTGTGGTCGCGAACATTGGCTCTATTGGTGGATGGAAAGGCTTTCCAGGCAGCGGTCTCTACTGCGCCACAAAGTTTGCCGTCGCGGGCATCTCCGAGTCTCTCCGCGCTGAAGTGAGCCACCTCGGCATCGACGTCACGGCGATCGAACCGGGATACTTCCGCACGTCTCTTCTCGGCGCTGGCTCCTTTTCCGCGAAGAAGCACATTGCGGACTTGGACCCTGTGACGGCGCCAGCGAAAGCCCACTTGGCGTTGGTGAATGGCAAGCAGCCGGGTGACCCAGTGAAGGGAGCCAAGGTGATCGTGGAAGCTCTGACAAAGTCGGGTCGATGCGCAGGACGCGCATTGCCTGCGAGACTGGTGCTCGGCAAGGACGCCGTGGCATTCGAGACGTCCGTGTTGGAGTTGCGCCAGCAAGAGCTCAGCGAGTGGTCTGACATTGCTGCGTCGACCGACTGTGACGACGTGCAGTAAGACAACTGAGACTTGCTTCCGACAGCAAGGTCAATCATAGTAAGAGCGTATTTCCTTTGTGCGCTCTCTTTCATTGACAAAATAAACAGTTTTATTCTGTTCAGCAAGTGTAAAAACTTAAGGACATCAAACTGTCAACTTTTCTGATACCAATAGAGAATTCAGCAGGTGAACAACGAAGCTGCCTTCTCCCACTCACGCAACGTCGTCGTGGTTGGTCGTGGACACGATGTCGGACCACTCGTCGAGCATCTTCTGGCTGCGCTCGAGCGCGTCCTTGACGTACGCGACCGAGTCCTTACCGAACGCCAGGCGAGGTGGGAGCGTGCGACCAGCGCCGCGACCCGTCTTGGTGAGCAGCTCCTCCGAGATGAGCTTGGGGCCTTAACGGGGGTCGCCTGGCTGCTTGCGGGTGGAGTGAGACAGAAACTCGAGGACTGGGGTCGGGGAGGTATCGAGCCCGGGTGTTGCGCTTCGCGATACCATGTGCCGCGAGTCCGTGCCGGAAACGAGCCGAGGTCGATGGACGTGACTTCGATGCCCAGGTGCTCGACTTCTTCGCGCAGACCCTCGGTGATGCCGGCGGTCGCGAACTTGGTCGCGCAGTACATCCCCGTCGTGGCATGGCTGCGCCACGCGGCGAGCGATCCGATGTTGGCGACCACGCCCGACTTTTGCGCGCGCAAGTACGGCATCACGGCGCGCACCATGTTGAGCACGCCGAAGACGTTCGTGTTGAACAGATCGTACACTTCCTGCGCGCTGCACTCCTCCACCGCGCCTCGGAGCACGTACCCGGCGTTGTTGACGAGGATGTCGATGCGACCGTAGACTGCGACGGCATCCGCGATGGTTTTCTGGAGCACGTCGTCGGTCCACGTCACGTCGAGCGCGATCGTGTGTGCGCCGCGCTGCTTGATGTCGTCGAGCTTGTTCGCACTGCGCGCTGTGGCGATGACCTTGTCCCCGCGTGCGAGCGCGGCGAGGGCGAGTTCACGACCAATGCCCGAGGAGCACCCTGTGATGAACCAGACCTTTTGGGAGGAGGGTGTTGTGGTGGTGCTGGCAGCTGTTGTTGGAGATTTCGAAGCTACTTGCGTGTTGTGAGTGTGTGGTGGTGGTTGATGCAAGTTGCTTTCTGTCGGAGGAAGTAAGTTGCGGAACGGCGTCGGTCTTCGAGAGATCGACCGACTCGCGAGCGAGCAAGAGCCCGTGGTCTACCCGTTTCAGTCACTTCCTGGTGTAGTCGTCGTCCTACGGCGGATGCGGTGGCATTTCTTGAACGTTACACAGCTGCACGATCTGCTTGACAAGGTCAAGTGTCTTCAGAGCAGGATGCAAAAGCAGTTGCATCTCAAATATGTACGAAGTCTTGATCATTTTTGATCCGTCAATGTAACGGCAAAAAAACTGCTTCAGGAACTCATCACCCTGCAGCTTTCGCGTCTCCGCGGTCACGAGCAACATCTCAAGAGATGTAAAATAGACTGTGCTGGCGGTAGTCGATCGGTAATCACGCAGTAGTTTTGATAAATCCAGCGTTGTGGTATGGATTTTGCACATTGTAAGCAGGACTTCAACTTGGTTGGGTACTTCACTTTGGCTTCGCTTGTTCAGGACTGCCACTGGATCGAGTAATGACAGAATCTGGATCAAGTGGATGGAAATGATGATTTCACATCTACGGTTCGTGTTCCTTGGGCGGCTCGCCTTTCACATCACTCCACAAGCGGGTCCCACAGGTCAATGACCAGTGTGAGATCCGTGAGACGATGCATCTTGAAATCCAGAAGCTGGTTGATCTTTCTGCGCTGGAGTAACTCACACAGCGCAGCGAACAGACTTCCCATAGCTTCTACACGCTTGACCTCGTAGCCTGTTCCAACAATTTTGTGATCAGCTGGGTCATAAATGTTTTTTTTATAGTTCTCCACCTCCCACAATGCCAAGTGCCGCCTTGGTGACACACTTGGTTAAGTGCGGTATGAACCATTCCCACTCAAGATGGAGCCTAGTTTGCATCATCCATTTTACATCTGGCGCAGCGTTGGTGGTCGCGCCAAAGAACTGCAATGTCTCCAATTTATAGTCGCGGAGAATGTACTCCAGCCAGCGCTTGAACGGACCTCATATTCCGCTTGATCGTTCACCGAATCTTGGCTGGAAATGCCGCGCGCCAAGTAAGATTGATTGAAAGTTGAAATCTCGATCAGCAAAGTAGACTCCAAGTCCCGTGGACCTTGTGTTTTTCACTTTACAGGTCCAAAAATCTGCAACCATCGCGAACCAAGAGACGTTTGAAATGCGAGATCTCTCGAGAATTGTTACGGCTTCACACTTGGCCGTTGAGTACGGCTCCACAATTGAGCTTGTCGCTTGTTTCGCGTTGATTGCCACTCCCATTCCTCTTTATGACACAAATCTTTGATCAGCAGAGATTCAGCATATTCGCCCATCTTGAATGGCAAATTGTTGTTTTTGATTCGTAATGTCTTGAGAAGTAAGCAGACACGGCTAAGGTCTTCGACACAGAGCCTGGAACCGCGTACTCGCTTAACCTCCTCCTCATGAGTTCGCTTTCGGATCACTTCCGTTCGGGTCTTGTTGGATGAAATCGAATTGCATCTTTTCAGGTGTTGAGTCGCCTTTGATGTCTTTCCACACGACAGATAGATGCAATCGAAATTGGCTCGTCAGCTCCGGCTTGCTAAACAAGTACGACTCTCCATCCAGCGCGTAGCCAACTCGCACGCCCACTGAAAAGTAATAGGTGTTTCATTCAGTCGATCTGGCTTAAGCACCAAGCCACCCGTGGGGCAAAAATCACGTATAGCCGCCTTTACTACTTCTGGTGACTCCATACTACGTAGGTGGTGCTAAACGTTGAAGGCACTTGGAGCGGTGGGGCTACTTCGCGCGGTGGCTGTAGCGCGGTCGGCTTGGACTATGTCTGCGACGTGCAGCGACGGTAATGCAGCTTGGGATCACGAAGACTAGGCGCGGTGGTGCTGCTTGGATCGGCGGTTGTGACGCGGACGACTTGGACAGAGGCTGCTAGGTATTCTGCCCTGTTGTCGCGGTCTTGGAGATGACTGGTGCATGCGATCTTACTGGGTCAGTGGATGGTCGACGGCAGTCTTGCGTGTTGGTGCAGTGCTGGCTTGGCATGAGCGGCTTTCCTTTTGGTGCAGGCATGTTCACGGAAGATCTCGAAAAACACAGATATTTAGAAGGATATTGGCCAATCGACACGCAGAAGTCCATTCCCACTAAGTACGATGGTTGGAGATGGCGAGCCAGGCTCCGTGGTTTTTGATTTTGGATCATCAGATCCGAGTTTGGTGACTGATCCGTCTTTTTGGCAAAAGTACGGGCTCCTAAAATATGGCGATTCCGTTGCTTTGGTAAATTACGCGCAGAGAGCAGCGGGCTTGTCAACTGTTCCCTCCCATCCATATTCTTGAAGCGACCTTCACTCCTGAACCCTCTGCCTATACTACAGTACTAGCTCTACATACTCTACCTATAGAAAGGACATTGACGTCAAAGAACGTGTGCGAGGGCAACGAGAGCTACTATCACGTGACGAAGGGGTCTTCCCGCAGCACCGCAACCCGTTGCACGTCGAGCACCAGAACCCTGAAACGAGCGAGAAGAGCCGCGTCGGTGTGTACAGCGACTGGCGCCAGCGCACGGCGTTTCTGTGCATTGATCTCGGCATGACGGGCAACCACCTGGCCACCGCCAAGGTGTTCCGCCCTGATGGCAAGCACGCGCCTTTTGGTAGCGGCGAGCACTAAAAACTCACACCCCGTTGAAGATGATCCACTTTTTAGCTCTATTTGATTTGATTTCATGAAATGTGGATGGCTTCTATTAATTTCACTCCCTTTGTCAATTGACACAGACTGTGAAGGGTTCGTCGGTTGAAGAGAGGTCTGTGTAGAGACTGTCTAACAAAATGATGACTCTATTTGGTGCCTTTCTGGATTAGTTCATGCGACTTGTGGTGTCAGTCGCTCCCGCTTTTGTTTACGCCCGATGTTGAAACTGTGCCTGATGACTCCATCTCTCTTTGATTAGCTCATGCGAACTCGTTATTGGCTACAAGAGACTTGCTCACAAAAGCTGACGGCTTACATACACATAGGATACCTACACATCGACAGACATCTAAGGACGACTGCACTCACCATTTCCAAAGTTGCATCATTTGAGTTGCACCCCAACAACTCGAAACTAAATCAACATGTCGACGGCTACTTCGAGCAAGAAAACGTGGTTCATCACCGGCTGCTCCACGGGACTGGGAAGGGAGCTCGTGCTCGCCGCGCTCGCCCACGGTGACAACGTTGTCGCGACGGCGAGAAACGTCGCCAAGATCGCAGATTTGGAACAGCGCGGTGCGTTCTTGCTTCCGTTCGACGTCACGTCGTCGGACGAGGTTCTGGAAGCGACCGTTGCCCAGGCCGTGGAGAAGTTCGGATCGATTGACATTCTCGTGAACAACGCTGGGTACCTTCTGGAAGGCGCGATTGAAGAATGCAGGTGTGTAGCGTGATGCTATGTATTGTCGTTCTGCGACCGGCTTGCTCCTTGATCTGACATGGGCTCTTGCACATGCTCTCGCTCTCACATTACAGCGCTGAGGAAGCTTTGCAGCAGTTCAACACGAATGTGTTTGGCATCTTGAACGTGTGTCGCGCCGTGTTGCCGTACATGCGGAAGCAGAAGTCAGGTGTGGTCGCGAACATTGGCTCTATTGGTGGATGGAAAGGCTTTCCAGGCAGCGGTCTCTACTGCGCCACAAAGTTTGCCGTCGCGGGCATCTCCGAGTCTCTCCGCGCTGAAGTGAGCCACCTCGGCATCGACGTCACGGCGATCGAACCGGGATACTTCCGCACGTCTCTTCTCGGCGCTGGCTCCTTTTCCGCGAAGAAGCACATTGCGGACTTGGACCCTGTGACGGCGCCAGCGAAAGCCCACTTGGCGTTGGTGAATGGCAAGCAGCCGGGTGACCCAGTGAAGGGAGCCAAGGTGATCGTGGAAGCTCTGACAAAGTCGGGTCGATGCGCAGGACGCGCATTGCCTGCGAGACTGGTGCTCGGCAAGGACGCCGTGGCATTCGAGACGTCCGTGTTGGAGTTGCGCCAGCAAGAGCTCAGCGAGTGGTCTGACATTGCTGCGTCGACCGACTGTGACGACGTGCAGTAAGACAACTGAGACTTGCTTTCGACGGCAAGGTCAATCATAGTGAGAACGTATTTCCTTTGTGCACTCTCTTTCATTGACAAAATAAACGGTTTTATTCTGTTCAGCAAGTGTAAAAACTTAAGGACACCAAACTGTCGACTTTTCTGATGCCAATAGAGAATTCAGCAGGTGAGCAACGAAGCTGCCTTCTCCCACTCACGCGACGTCGTCGTGGTTGGTCGTGGACACGATGTCGGACCACTCGTCGAGCATCTTCTGGCCGCGCTCGAGCGCATCCTTGACGTACGCGACCGAGTCCTTACCGAACGCCAGGCGAGGCGGGAGCGTGCGGCCAGCGCCACGACCCGTCTTGGTGAGCAGCTCCGAGATGAGCTTGGCGGCCTTCACGGGGTCGCCTGGCTGCTTGCCGTGGAGTTGAGACAGAAACTCGCGGACGGGGTTCGTGGCGGTATCGAGCTCCGGGATGTTGCGCTTCGCGATCACCATGTTGGCCGCGAGCTCCGTGCGGAACGAGCCGAGGTCGATGGACGTGACTTCGATGCCCAGGTGCTCGACTTCTTCGCGCAGACCCTCGGTGATGCCGGCGGTCGCGAACTTGGTCGCGCAGTACATCCCCGTCGTGGCATGGCTGCGCCACGCGGCGAGCGAGCCGATGTTGGCGACCACACCCGACTTTTGCGCGCGCAAGTACGGCATCACGGCGCGCACCATGTTGAGCACGCCGAAGACGTTCGTGTTGAACAGATCGTACACTTCCTGCGCGCTGCACTCCTCCATCGCGCCTTGGAGCACGTACCCGGCGTTGTTGACGAGGATGTCGATGCGACCGTAGACTGCGACGGCATCCGCGATGGTTTTCTGGAGCACGTCGTCGGTCCACGTCACGTCAAGCGCGATCGTGTGTGCGCCGCGCTGCTTGAGGTCGTCGAGCTTGCTCGCACTGCGCGCCGTGGCGATGACCTTGTCCCCGCGTGCGAGCGCGGTGAGGGCGAGTTCACGGCCGATGCCCGAGGAGCACCCTGTGATGAACCAGACCTTTTGGGAGGAGGGTGTTGTGGTGGTGCTGACAGCCGTTGTTGGGGATTTCGAAGCTACTTGCGTGTTGTGAGTGTGTGGTGGTGGTTGATGCAAGTTGCTTTCTGTCGGAGGAAGCAACTTGTAGAATGGTGTCGGTCTTCGAGAGATCGACCGACACGAGAGCGAGCAAGAGCAGAGTTTCCTTGAAATATTGGACGATATCCGTGGAGTGCAATATTTGTTGACCAATAGTTTATTGCCTCATGCTTATTCACCCCTACAATAATTGATGCACTCTTGGACTCCCGAAAATCATGTATTACAAAATATAACCTCAAGGAGAGATTCATCCAATCACAATACAGAATATCTATATTGTAGCCAGAAGTCATTCAGTTCCACTTTCAATCGCATATGCACTGCTCAAATGAACTTTTAAAACGACTGATCCTCCGTGCGTTTATAGTGAGAGCACCGCGACAAGAGCCTTGTCCCTCATTTGCAAAAAGCTCCTGCCAAGAACAATCGAGCAGCCTCCCTACCAAGACCAATGGACTGACTCCTGTCTGATGCCTCGCCTGTCTACTCCAAGAAACAAGTCTGCGCCGTTTTCTTTCGCCCTGTCGTGTACAAGAACGACGAGCCTACTGGCTGCTGCCGCTGCCAGTGTGGCGTGAGCAGCAATCAATGTAATGGGACTCTGTAAAAGGGCGCTGTTCCAAACAGTCCCTTAAACACGGCACACACGCTTGTGCCAGAGGAAGCATCTCCCGACTTGGAGGGAGAGAAGACGACTTGAGTACTTGAGGGTAAAATTGCAACTGAATTAAAAAATGCTTATGGTTCCTGTCGCTACTTGTAAATGAACCCCAAGGGCTCCTAGAGGTTTTATAACTAAAACCTAAACATACACAATAAAACCTATGAATCTGATATATAAAACCTTGGGTACACTGAGGTTGAACCCACGAGATCTTCGAGAAACTTGAACTTGAAGTCCCGTGGAAAATTCCCTGCAAAGTGATTGGCTCGCGCCACTCGCTTTAGGTGGCAGAGACACGTCGGTCTCATCACCAGTGCAGTTTCCCAAGTAGGAACCATCACTCAGTACTGATTAGTACATGTGAACAACATTCTGCACTGATCAGCACAGAGAGCGCTCGTGACGTCATGGGATGACGTCACATGTGCATGTGGGGACTGTCATACCGTAATCCCTTTGTTGTTTGTCTCTCCACAATGCACACTGAAGGTGGTGTGTGGCACACTAGATCTGTGAACAGATCCACCTTCATGTAATGGCTAGGTATAGCCCATTACACTAGGTATAGCCCATTACATCATCCCCTCCTTAAAGTCACAAGTACCTTGCGTACTTTTGCAGACCTTTCGGAGCAGTTCACTTTCCAATCGGCCATGAAGCGACCAAGTGACCAAGTGAACCGTGAAGAACGTCCGTTGTCCAAGCGACAGCAGACAGCTCCAGAACTCTTCGACATATCTCCCATTCTGAAGAAGAAGGGGGATCTCGAGTTCTACAAGGAGCGGTTCTTCAGTTGGCGTCGGATCAACAATCGTGATCCGAACCAACCCATCGCAGCCCAGAGAGACTCATGGCGAACGTTTGTTCGTCTTGAGAACGAGAACCAAATGGAGCGTCTTCTTCGTCGCGGCAACGCTCGTGCCCAAAGAAGAACTCCTGCTGACGACAGAGCGAATCCCAGCTCTGGTCGTCGTAGTGTCGCTCCTCGCGACGCTACAAGCAGTTCTCGTAGCTGCGGACCACGTCGGGAACATCAGACTCCATCGTCTGCCGTGGTTCCCACGTGTCCGAGCTCGGTGGATATCCACGCCACCGAACTCTGTAGAAGCGTTGAGGACTCAACCGCTTCTTCCCACGAGTCGGTCGATCATCGTGATCAACAATCGACTCAACCACCCAGCGATGCTCTCCCTGAGAGTCTATCAATGGGGGTGGGGCTGAACGCCAAAACGATTGAGCGACTCTGGAAGTGGAAGAGTGCTCATCGCGCTCAGATCGAGACACTGGAAGTTCGCGATGCGATCCTTTCGGATCGGTGCGAGAGCCTCGAGGACCAAGTGAAGGAGCAGGAGTCGCGGATCGACTCGCTGACCTTTGGTCCCACCCAGTATCTGGCTTTGGAGTCCCGTTTCGAGCAACGGTTCGAGCAAGTCCAGGGCGAACTTGAGCGACTCCGAAAGGCTGAGAAGGCTCGTGAAATGCATCACGAACGTCTACTGCGCTCTGTGGAAGAGGCAGGGACGGCTCTTGAGGCACTCCGCAAGGAGTATAACTCGCGCCTTCTCGTGCTGGAAGCTGTGAAGGAGGAGTCCTTCGATGTGCTTCAGCGCCTTTACGCCGAGAAGAATCTCCAAAGCGATGAGCTGTTTGCTCTTCGCAATCAAGTGGAGAGTCTTCAAGATCAGCTTGATCGTTTGCGGAAGATCTCGTAGGATCAGCTGATCCGCTTGGAAGGTAAGGCTTTAGTCTACCCACATAAAATGTAGGGTGTAGACGCATGCGTGTAGGTATGTCTAGCGTGTAGGCATCACCATTGCATTTAACCACCTTGAACGGTCCAATGAACCTTGGCAGAAGCTTCGAGCTTCCCAAGTTGGACACTGCATGTTCAGGCAGGTTCGCCGTGCTAAGTAATACAAGATCATTGATCTTATATACTTGCTTGTTCTTCCTTCCGCTCTTGTCTGCTTGTTCCTTTTGCAGATCCTGAGCCTTCGCGATTGCGTCTCGAACAAACCTCACAACGGCTTGTCTCCTCACGATAAAGTCATCGACTTGCTGCACCTCACGACTAGTGATGTCGTTGAGGGGTTTCATCGAGTCAAAGTTCGCTTTCAACTCGGCAACAGCATTCAGGTCATACGACGACTGCGGCTTATTGCCTTTAGCCGTAGTCCCTCCCCCACTTAAGGTAGAGACCTCACCCATTATGGAAGCAGGCACTCGAGGGTGAATGCCATAGTTCACATAAAATGGAGAGTGACCCGTCGAGACATGCGTGGAGTTGTTCAACGCAAACTCGGCAAGAGGGAGAAACTCACTCCACTCTTTGAAAGACGTCGCATAACTGCGCAACACGTCTTCCAGGACACGATTCACTCGTTCAGTTTGACCATCCGTTTCAGGATGTGCCGCTGTTGACATGGCCAACTTGGTGTCCAGAAGTCCGAACAGTGCACGCCAGAACTTGGACGTAAACCGAGTGTCACGGTCAGACACGATCTCGACTGGCAGGCCATGCAGACGGAATACGACGTCTACAAAGACCTTGGCCGTCATTTCGGCTGAGATCTTGTCCGAAACAGGCGCAAGATGGATCATCTTGCTGAATCGGTCCACAAACACAAGGATGCCATTGCGTCCGTGTTTGTCACGTGGAAGTCCGAATATGAAATCCATACTCACAGACTTCCAACTGTCTGATGGGACAGCCAATGAACGAAGTGGGGCCTGAGTGGAACCAGAAGGTTTCACTCGTTGGCAGATCTCGCAAGTCCTCACATACTTGCGCACCCATTTGTACATGTGTGGCCAGTAGTAATCCCGGGAAAGACTGAGAAACGTTTTCTCACGTCCGAGATGGCCACCAGAAGGACTGTCATGGTACTCATACAAGAGTCGATGACGCAGACCTTCGTCGTTGGGAACAACAACCCTTGCTGTATCCCCTTGTTCAACCGCGTAGTACAACAACCCATTGTGTACTCGGAAGCGGTGAACTCGCGATCTTGTGCGTGACGGAAGACCTTGCAGTGCTTTGTCCGAAGGGTCCTTGAAATACTTCAACAAGTCCTGACATGTTTCGTCAGACTTGTACCCTTCGACGATCTCTTCTCGCACTGTAGTCGTTGCTTGCACCGCGATCGCTTGAATGTCTTCACAGAGTCGACACGCTCCGTCCGTGTCTTCACTCTTGGTCTTCGGATCATAGTCCGGACGTCTTGAAAGCGCATCGGCTAAGATGTTCGTCTTGCCTGGCTTGTAGTGTACAACAAAGTTGTACTCTGCAAAGAAGGAGAACCATCTCGCCATTCTTTGCGACAAATGAGGAGTCTTTACCGCTGTACGCAGCGACGCATGATCTGTGTAGATCGCAAAGCGCTCCTCTCCAAGCAGATACACACGGAACTTGACCAAAGAATACTTCATCGCAAGAAGTTCCTTGTCATGAACTGGGTAGTTCCGTTCTGCGGGTCGGAGTTGTCGTGACTGATACGACACAACTCGCTCATGACCCTCATCATCGTGTTGCATCAAGGCGCAACCGATGGCATAATCGCTTGCATCGCAAACCACATGAAAAGGCTTGTCGTGGTTTGCAATTGCCAGCACGGGAGCTTCTCGCAGACTCCTCTTGACTTCGGCAAACGCTGCTTGGTGGTCACTGGACCACTCCCACTCAATGTCCTTCTTCAGGAGCTGTGTGAGGGGTTGCACCAACGCTGCATAATTGCGCGTGTACTTGTGCAAGTAATTGGCCAGACCCAACCATTGTCTCAGCTGTGTGACATTCTGAGGCACAGGCCAATCGTCAATAGCTTTGACCTTCTCCGGATCGACTCGAACACCATGTTTTCCCACAAAGCAGCCGAGAACGGGGATCTCTTGTGCAAAGAATATGCACTTCTTCAAGTTAGCGTAGAGCTTGTTCTCACGCATGACCTGAAAGACTTGACGGAGATGGTCAAGATGAACATCAACGTCAGACTTTTCACCCGTGGTTTTACTATGAACGAATATATCGTCAAAGTAACTCGGTGCAAACCCTCTCAATGGACGAAGTAAATTCGTGACCATCCTATTGAAAGTCGCAGGAGCGTTCTTCAAACCCTGTGGCATCACTAACCATTCCCACAGCATACCACTCGGGGTACTCACTGCAGTTAGTGGAACATCGTCTTCGCGCATTCGAATCTGATAGAACCCATCTTTCAGATCGATAGCACTGAAGACAGTACTGCCAACCATTCCATCAAGGATCATATCCTTGCGTGGAACCGGAGTCTGGGCTGGAATGGTAGCGTCGTTCAGCTTGTTGAAAGCGTGAACGATGCGCCAACCACCGGTTGCCTTCTTCACACAGAAGGTTGGGCTACAATGTGGAGACTTGCTTTCTCGCACATGCCCAGCCTTAGCACGTTGCGCAAAGAACTCGTCGATCGCAACGACTTGTTCTCTTGGCAACGGCCACTGCCGTGTGATACAATACTTCGTGCCAGGAAGTATGTCAATCTCGTGACGAACGCCTCTATCGAATGGCAGTTCGTCCGGCACCTTGTCTGGGAATATGTCCTCATATTCCTTGACAAGTTCATACACGGGGTTCGTCTTGAGAGCGTCCCATGACTGCTCCTCGAACTTTTCCTTCCGTGTCTTCTCATCGAACACTTCAGCCTCCGTTGCTGATACCGTGTTGATGTCTTCTGCATCGTCAACATCGACGATCACGCAGACCTGCGAAATTTCGCCTTTCGCTAGGCTACGCTTCAGCGTCTTCTTGCTCATCCATGGCAAGGAAATCAACTCTTCGACTGAGCTTGGAGGATTTTCAATCTTCACGTGACGGATTACATCCACGTCACCATCTTCATTGTAGACCGCGATATTCGCAAACTCGCTTGAAATGTCTTGTGCTTGGACACTTCCTTCGTCACCTTGACATGTACCTTGATCAGGGGCACACGGGACACTCTTCTTGCTGGTCTTCTTCTCTCGGGATGGCTCTTCGGCTCTTTTCCCATTCGTTTCTTCCACGCACATCGCCTCGCTCTTAGGGTCGATGGCAAAGGAGACAGTCTTTTTCTGGCGCCTGACTGCTCCACCTCCAGTATTCTTCTTCAAGATGGGTACCGCTCGTGAACATGGGGGGCCATCGCACACCGCAATATCACGAGGGTCATCCGGGATCTCTTCCACAGATGTATACACCCACACCATTTCGTCCGTTGTTGTGCAGCACAAGTCAACATCACGTGACTTGTCAACGGAGATCTTCATCTTCATCCAGTCAATGCTAGGTTGATAACGCTTCAACCATGGCATTCCCAGAATCAGATCAAACTTGTCATCGAGGTTGAGTAGAATAATCTCGTCTTCACCTCGGAAATCTTCACACTTGATTGCCAAGCGCACCACGCGCTTCGGCATCTTCACAGTTGACCCGTTGGCCAACCGAATAACCATCGTCTTGTCTTCATTCGTATCAGGCATTGGTACTTTATGCCTGACGATCACTTCATTTCGAACAAAATTGTTCGACGCACCAGTGTCAACCAAAGCTCGTAGAGGCGTTGCAATACCGTCTACTTGAACTTTGAGAACGATCAAACTTGACGTTTGGCTGACACTGTTCTCCCTCGTGGAAACTGCATGTGCATCATGCACATTGGGGCCAGAGTCCTGTGTTTCCACAACATCCACAGTCCTCTTTTCCGGGCCAGTAGGATGCCCCGCCCCTACTGTCCATTCCCGTTTTTTGGCCCAGGTGACCGATCGAACCGACGACCGTAAGAACGATCGTGGTTGTTCGAACGAGCACCCTGTGTCGTTTGCCGACCCGGCAAAGACACCTTGCAGTTCCGAGCGAAGTGACCTGACTTCCCGCAACGGAAACACTTCCCATCGTTGCGAGGACGCTCATTTCCAGGCGTGGAAATGTACGAGATGTCCATAGGCTCGGGATCATCATGCGCAACATTCGATTGCCGCATTGGTCTCGACGCAAACCCTTGGAACTTGGCTTGCTTCATGCTAAACTCTTCTTGCATGGCACGTTCAATAGCTTCGTCCAGCGTCTTGGGATACTCGCGGAACAGTTGGTTCCGAATCGGACCATCGTTCAGACCCGCCATGAACGTCACAACTTGCGTCGAAACGTCAATCGGCTCGTCAACGATGCTCGATACCAAGTAGCGAGCACGTTGTGCATACGAGTGAAGGTCGAAACGGCCTTGACGAAGCTTGAGGAACTCGGCGCGCGCACGGAACTCGCTCTGCGGAGGTTCAAACGCCTTCTTGAGTTCGGTCTTGAAGTCTTCGTAGCTGGGGAAGCAGTTTAGATCCGCTAAACGCTTGCCATACGCCCAGCTCTTCGCACGACCCGCAAGGTTGGACACCGCGAACAACACTTGCTGCGAAGGGTCTCGCAGTTGTCTTGCAGCGATGGCTGCATCCAACTCGACGAACCATCGCGAGAGGGGTTCGTTCTCTCCGCCGCGATACGGAGAGACGTCAAGCTTCAGCGGCACCGTCCTGATTGAGGAAACAGGGGTTGCGACCTGCTTCCGGGAGGACATGATCTCGTGGTGCATGAAGCTGACCACCGCGCTCTTCTGGTCCTCTGGAGACGCCGATCGAAGCAGACTGACCACGGCAGCCTCTCCGATGACATCTCGCATGCGCTCAAGCGCCATCCACTCATGAAAAGACAAATGAGGGAAACCCTCAATAGTCAACTCGACAGTTTCCGGTACTGCTGGACCGAGTGGGGTTCCTGTAGCATCCATGTCCCAGACAAGGATGCTCGCAGGGTCTTCAGTCTTGGACAGGAATGCGCGACGTGCTCAAAGCCGCGTCGTCAAACCTTTTCGCTTCACTGGGTCGCTGGAAGGACCGCTCGAAGTGCTACCAGGTGTAAAAGGGCGCTGTTCCAAACAGTCCCTTAAACACGGCACACACGCTTGTGCCAGAGGAAGCGTCTCCCGACTTGGAGGGAGGAAGAAGACTTGAGGGCTTGGAGGAAAATTTGCAACTGAATTGCAAAAGTTATGGTTCCTGTCGCTACTTACAAATGAACCACAAGGGATCCTAGAGGTTTTATAACTAAAACCTCAACATACACAATAAAACCTATGAATCTGATATATAAAACCTTGGGTACACTGAGGTTGAACCCACGGGATCTTCGAGAAGCTTGAACTTGAAGTCCCGTGGAAAATTCCCTGCAAAGTGATTGGCTCGCGCCACACTTCAGGTGGCAGAGACACGTCGGTCTCATCACCAGTGCAGTTTCCCAAGTAGGAACCATCACTCAGTACTTGATTAGTACATGGATGTAATCACTCTGTACTGATTAGTACATGTGAACAACATTCTGCACTGATCAGCACAGAGAGCGCTCGTGACGTCATCCTATGATGTCACATGTGCATGTGGGGACTGTCATACCGTAATCTGTTTGTTATTTGTCTCTCCACGATGCACACTGAAGGTGGTGTGTGGCACACTAGATCTGGGAACAGATCCACCTTCATGTAATGGCTAGGTATAGCCCATTACAGACTCCCCATCACAAGGGTTCTGTAAGAGGGCGCTGTACACAACAGTCCCTCAAACACGGCACACACGCTTGTGCCAGAGGAAGCGATCTCTCGACTTGGAGGGAGGAAGGAAGACTTGAATACTTGAAGGAAAATTGCAACTGAATTGAAATGCTTATGGTTTCTGTCGCTACTTACAAATGAACCCCAAGGGCTCCTACAGGTTTTACAACTAAAACCTAAACGTGCACAATAAAACCTATGAATCTGATATAAAACCTTGGGTACACTGAGGTTGAACCTACGGGATCTCCTGGAAACTTGAACTTGAAGTCCCGTGGAAAATTCCCTGCAAAGTGATTGGCTACAGCCACTCACTTCAGGTGGCAGACACACGTCGGTCTCATCACCAGTGCAGTTTCCCAAGTAGGAACCATCACTCAGTACTTGATTAGTACATGGAACAACATTCTGCACTGATCAGCACAGAGAGCGCTCGTGACGTCATTGATGACGTCACATGTGCATGTGGGGACTGTCGTACCGTAATCCCTTTGTTATTTGTCTCTCCACAATGCACACTGAAGGTGGTGTGTGGCACACTAGATCTGGGAACAGATCCACCTTCATGTAATGGCTAGGTATAGCCCATTACATATAGATATTCTGTATTGTGATTGGATGAATCTCTCCTTGAGGTTATATTTTGTAATACATGATTTTCGGGAGTCCAAGAGTGCATCAATTATTGTAGGGGTGAATAAGCATGAGGCAATAAACTATTGGTCAACAAATATTGCACTCCACGGATATCGTCCAATATTTCAAGGAAACTCTGCTCTTGCTCGCTCTCGTGTCGGTCGATCTCTCGAAGACCGACACCATTCTACAAGTTGCTTCCTCCGACAGAAAGCAACTTGCATCAACCACCACCACACACTCACAACACGCAAGTAGCTTCGAAATCCCCAACAACGGCTGTCAGCACCACCACAACACCCTCCTCCCAAAAGGTCTGGTTCATCACAGGGTGCTCCTCGGGCATCGGCCGTGAACTCGCCCTCACCGCGCTCGCACGCGGGGACAAGGTCATCGCCACGGCGCGCAGTGCGAGCAAGCTCGACGACCTCAAGCAGCGCGGCGCACACACGATCGCGCTTGACGTGACGTGGACCGACGACGTGCTCCAGAAAACCATCGCGGATGCCGTCGCAGTCTACGGTCGCATCGACATCCTCGTCAACAACGCCGGGTACGTGCTCCAAGGCGCGATGGAGGAGTGCAGCGCGCAGGAAGTGTACGATCTGTTCAACACGAACGTCTTCGGCGTGCTCAACATGGTGCGCGCCGTGATGCCGTACTTGCGCGCGCAAAAGTCGGGTGTGGTCGCCAACATCGGCTCGCTCGCCGCGTGGCGCAGCCATGCCACGACGGGGATGTACTGCGCGACCAAGTTCGCGACCGCCGGCATCACCGAGGGTCTGCGCGAAGAAGTCGAGCACCTGGGCATCGAAGTCACGTCCATCGACCTCGGCTCGTTCCGCACGGAGCTCGCGGCCAACATGGTGATCGCGAAGCGCAACATCCCGGAGCTCGATACCGCCACGAACCCCGTCCGCGAGTTTCTGTCTCAACTCCACGGCAAGCAGCCAGGCGACCCCGTGAAGGCCGCCAAGCTCATCTCGGAGCTGCTCACCAAGACGGGTCGTGGCGCTGGCCGCACGCTCCCGCCTCGCCTGGCGTTCGGTAAGGACTCGGTCGCGTACGTCAAGGATGCGCTCGAGCGCGGCCAGAAGATGCTCGACGAGTGGTCCGACATCGTGTCCACGACCAACCACGACGACGTCGCGTGAGTGGGAGAAGGCAGCTTCGTTGCTCACCTGCTGAATTCTCTATTGGCATCAGAAAAGTCGACAGTTTGGTGTCCTTAAGTTTTTACACTTGCTGAACAGAATAAAACCGTTTATTTTGTCAATGAAAGAGAGTGCACAAAGGAAATACGTTCTCACTATGATTGACCTTGCCGTCGAAAGCAAGTCTCAGTTGTCTTACTGCACGTCGTCACAGTCGGTCGACGCAGCAATGTCAGACCACTCGCTGAGCTCTTGCTGGCGCAACTCCAACACGGACGTCTCGAATGCCACGGCGTCCTTGCCGAGCACCAGTCTCGCAGGCAACGCGTCCTGCGCATCGACCCGACTTCGTCAGAGCTTCCACGATCACCTTGGCTCCCTTCACTGGGTCACCCGATTGCTTGCCATTCACCGACGCCAAGAGGGCTTTCGCTGGCGCCGTCACAGGGTCCAAGTCCGCAATGTGCTTCTTCGCGGAAAAGGAGCCAGCGCCGAGAAGAGACGTGCGGAAGTACCCCGGTTCGATCGCCGTGACGTCGATGCCGAGGTGGCTCACTTCAGCACGGAGTGACTCGGAGATGCACGCGACGGCAAACTTCGAAGCGCAGTAGAGACCGCTGCCTGGGAAGCCTTTCCATCCACCGATAGAGCCAATGTTCGCGACCACACCAGACTTCTGTTTCCGCATGTACGGCAACACAGCACGACACACGTTCAAGATGCCAAACACATTCGTGTTGAACTGCTGCAAAGCTTCCTCAGCGCTGTAATGTGAGAGCGAGAGCATGTGCAAGAGCCCATGTCAGATCAAGGAGCAAGCCGGTCGCAGAACGACAATACATAGCATCACGCTACACACCTGCATTCTTCAATCGCGCCTTCCAGAAGGTACCCAGCGTTGTTCACGAGAATGTCAATCGATCCGAACTTCTCCACGGCCTGGGCAACGGTCGCTTCCAGAACCTCGTCCGACGACGTGACGTCGAACGGAAGCAAGAACGCACCGCGCTGTTCCAAATCTGCGATCTTGGCGACGTTTCTCGCCGTCGCGACAACGTTGTCACCGTGGGCGAGCGCGGCGAGCACGAGCTCCCTTCCCAGTCCCGTGGAGCAGCCGGTGATGAACCACGTTTTCTTGCTCGAAGTAGCCGTCGACATGTTGATTTAGTTTTGAGTTGTTGGGGTGCAACTCAAATGATGCAACTTTGGAAATGATGAGCGCAGTCGTCCTTAGATGTCTGTCGATGTGTAGGTATCCTATGTGTATGTAAGCCGTCAGCTTTTGTGAGCGAGTCTCTTGTAGCCAATGACGAGTTCGCATGAGCTAATCAAAAGAGAGATGGAGTCATCAGGCACAGTTTCAACATCGGGGGTAAACGAAAGCGGGAGCGACTGACATCACAAGTCGCATGAACTAATCCAGAAAGGCACCAAATAGAGTCACCATTTTATCAGTAAGACAGCCTCTACACAAACCTCTCTTCAACAGACGAACCCCTTCCTAGTCTGTGTCAATTGACAAAGGTAGTGAAATTAATAGAAGCCATCCACATTTCATGAAATCAAATCAAATAGAGATAAAAAGTGGATCATCTTCAACAGGGTGCGAGTCTTTAGTGCTCGCCGCTACCAAAATGCGCGTGCTTGCCATTAGGGCAGAACACCTTGGCGGTGACCCGGTGGTCGCCCGTCATGCCGCGATCAATGCACAGAAACCCTGTGCGCTGGCGCCAGTCGCTGTACACACCGACAGTGCTGCGGGAAGACCCCTTCGTCACGTGACACTTGCTCTCCTTGCCCACGCACACATTCTTAGACGTTGATGTCCTTTCTTTAGGTATGATATGTAGAGCTAGTACTGTAGTATAGGCAGATGATTCAGGAGTGAAGGTCGCTTCGAGAATATGGATGAGAGGGAACAGTTGACGAGCCCGCGGCTCTCTGCGCGTAATTTACCAAAGCAACGGAATCGTCCGATTTTACGAGCCCGTACTTTTGCCAAAAAGACGGATCAGTCACCAAATTCGGATCTGATGATCCAAAATCAAAACCCACCGAGCCTGGCTCGCCCTCTCCCACCATCGCACTTAGTGGGAATGGACTTCTGCGTGTCGATTGGCCAATATCATTCTAAATATCTGTGTTTTTCAAGATCTTTCCTGAATGTTGAGGTTACCCTTTTTAGGGGGTAACCGGTTGCGTGATGACACGAGCTCGGAGATGAAGTAGATGGGGAGAAGAGGAAGACTTGAATGGAAGAGGGAGAAAATTGGAGTGAGATTATGATTGTTGTCTGTGGAGAGAACGAGTGGACCAGGCCACATAGTTGCTTTTATCTGGAGAACTGTATACAGTATACAATTTGTCTCTATAATGTGAGAGAGAAGGTAATTCTATTTAACTTATGAACTACACACAGTTCAAGAATTCCTGAGTCTCATTAACACTGCTGACAGTGAGGTGTTTCTTAGTTTTGAGGGGGTGGCACCGATGTCATTGTCGAGTAGAGCTGCGACTTGGGACAGAAGAACTTTATCATTTCCCCGCGATTCGTCGGTGAGTATCTTCGCACTCTTGGAGTTCATTGCCATGTTGGCGAGAAGATCGGCTATCTTGTTTTGTTCTCGTTTTGTGTGATTCCAGGAGGTCCACGCAAAGTTGGCGATGATTTGATTTACCCGAACTGCTAGTGGCTGCAACTCGGTCTGGCGTATTGAGGCGAACCCGTTCTGGGCTGCGATAATCATTTGGCTGTCTCCGAAGACTTCCAACTTGACTTCATAATGCTGTAGGTAGTGTGCACTGTATGCCTGGCCGTCTTTCAGTGCGCTGTATTCGCACCAATTGCTCGTGACTTCTGGTCCCATATACGCATAGCCGCATGCTTTGAGTTCCCATCGATTGCTTCGTTCATTCAGGAAGATGAGTGCCCATCCGCTGCCTCCTGGACCTGGGTTGCCGCGTGCACCTCCATCGAAATACAAACGCGCCGTCGCCCATGCTTCCGGTTGGCGCGACAAGTCTTGTCTCTCCAGTACGCTGAGCAGTTGGCTCAGGCACGTTGCATTGATCTTTTCTCCTTTGAGCGTTCTCATCCGATGAGCCACGGCCCGCACTTGCATCACACACGCTGTCCACACTCGCTGGGTACTTTCTTCGATAGTGAGATGTTGCCGTTCATGCACTATTTCCACTCTCGTTCTCCATAGCAATACTGGGATGCTTGATGTGACGATAAACCAGAGTTTCTGTAGTGCTGTCGAGTGTTCCGGAGTAATGAACCCGAAGTGCTTTTCCAATTCCCGGAGCAAAGATCGTTGACCTGGCGGGGCTGTGCGACTAGCAATATGAGGCAAGAAGAGGTTAAGTGCTTGCTCCGTCAATGATCGGCCCATCCATCGCCCGAGGAAGACCATCCACGCCGCTTGTGCTCGCTTGCAACTCCACACTATGTGTGAGATCGTTTATTTTGTCTCCCCACATCCGGCATTGCTTGGGCACGCCGAAGACTCGATCCTTCCCAGATGGAACAGGTTGAGCTGCATCGTAGAAATCCGGTATGTCGTCCACATCTGATACGGCGTAAGACATCCTCGTTGTTTCCATAGATCTGCTGGTAGCCGGTACTGCACATGGCTGTACCACTGGTCAGTTTTCGCGACTTCGTTTAGCTTGTCTATGAGTCCACCGAGACCTTGATACAACTTGCTGTGCAGCCTCCGTGTTCGTGCTCGGTCAATTGTCTTCTGGATACTATTTGGGGGAGTGCGTTCGTGCACCAGCCATGGACAGTGAGTCGTGAGCGGGTGCGGTTTGAATGTCCACCCTGTAGTCTTTATTTTTTCTTCGATCATTGCCACGTCTTTTTGACAGATAGCATCCCCGACTCAGTCGATCACTGTCCAGAGAACTCATTTTGCTTGCCGTTGCATCTGGATGTAGTCCGTGTGGCTCCTCTCCGACACTGGCACAGCGATGATGGTTCCCATGCAGTTGCTGATCCACTTGTACTCTCGTTTTGTGTGTTTCCTGCTCCACGGCTCCTGGTGACTGTTCAACTGGTTGCCTGCATCGATTTCTATCTCCGGTGAGCATAGAATGATGCTGGTTACGAGTTTTCGCAAGGCGGTCATTCGTTTGAACGTGAGAGTCGCCGTCATGGTTGATAGCCGCATGGAGAACACTCGCTCTTCTTCCCGTCTCGCGTTGAAGCTGGCCAAATTGCATTCCGTCAGGAAAGGAACCCTTTTGACTGTATACTGCTCGCCTTGACTGTCGATTATCCAGGGGTTGTCGTTCCACTGAAAAGATGGCCAGAAGGCTCGAGTCTCTTCCGATAGTTGATGAATCGTCTGCTCAGGTTTTCTCCCAAAGTACACACCTACACGTCCGTTTGATCTCCACTCAAGGTCCAGGGTTGGAGCAAGGATTCCATTTGCTGCTTCAGATCGTCTTTCCACGCGGGATTGCGTCCCTCTGCAACCACCAAGTCTTCACAGAGATACTCCCACCTGTGGATATTGTTCGTCTGGTACAGCCTTGTCTCTGCGTGCCGGCTTCGCTCCTTGGGTGAAATCGCGCATCATCCCCGGTTTTGACTTTTGTCCCGATGCACTTGTTCATGCCAAGCCTCTGTATACTTGTCTCGCGCTCGCTGTAGCCATCGAGTTGTCCACCGCATCGCTTGTCGCTCTATTGCAAGAGGTATTGAATAGAGACCTTTGCCTTCTCTTTCCTTAACCGGCAGGTAGAACAGGGAAGGACTCACCTTGTGCCTCGTGCCGTCTGTGCCGAGTGTTGATTTCCACAAAAATTGCTTTTGTAGATTCACTAGCTGATCCACGACTTTCGCTGGGGGCTTGATGTAGCCGGCAGTGAACAGAATCGACGGCAGTAAGATCGAATTCAGTATAAGCACTCTCCCCACCACACTGTTGGAGACTTTGGCCGCGATGATCAATCTGGTTCGGAGCTTTTGCAGGCGGTCCTCCCAATTAGCTTGCGTGATGTTCCCAGTACCTATTTGGATGCCAAGGTACCTCACCGTCTCTCCATGCTTCAGGATTGGAATGCCGCATCTTTGTTCCTGGACTACTGCTGTGTTGAGACAGATGTAGCTGCTTTTCGTTGGTCGCACGTGCAGACCTGATTGCTGGCCGAACTCGGACAGCAGCTGCATGAGTCGAGGCAGCTGCTTCCCTTGTTTCAAAAAGGCGGTGGAGTCGTCGACGAAGGTCGAAATAAGATGGGGTTCTGCTCCGGATCTGGTCACACGAATTCCTCCCAGATGGGAGTCTTGCTGAACTGCCAGTGCGAGAATCTCCGCGGCAACGATAAACAGCAGAGGGGCCAGGGAGCAACCTTGACGAATACCTCGGCTTTGAAGTCAATGGAGTGGTGTTCACACCTCAAGAGCAAGCGGAAGCCATTCAGGATAGCAACCTCGCGATTGGACTTCCAAGTGTTGCAGGCAAGCAAGAGGATGCAATCTCTGCGTCGTCTGAAAAAGCTGAGAAGTCCGACGAAGGCAAGGAGAGCGCGTGTGGCGAAGACGAATCGCAGGAAGCCGTTTGCTTTGAAAAGTCGAGCAATTCCGCCGAGCAGGTCATGTACAAGACATCTGGCCCAGTGGCGCGCCTCATGATACGGAAGGACAACAACATGAACATTGCGTACTGCACGGGGTTTCTGTTGGGCTGCGAGGGCCACTTGATCACTAACCAGCACTGCATCCGCAATTGGCTCGATGCACTCAACACGTACATTGAGTTTTACGCCGAAACCGAGACGTGCGGGTCCAAGGCTTGCGCAACCCGTGGAGCTTGTCCCGGCCGCATTACGGCTGGGAATGCGACGCTCACGGCCGTCTCCACGGATCTCGACTACGCGTTGATCAAGATCTCAAGCGGTGACGGAGCGGACATCTCGACCCTGTTTGCCCACGTCGGAGGCTATTTGCAATTGCGCGCGAGCGGACCGAAGCTCCAGGAAGAGATTTTCATCCCACAGTATCCACTTGGACAGGGCAAACGCATCGCGACGACCTCGAACGGCCAGCCTGGACGGATTGAGAGCCTGACGGCAGGAGAGTGTGGTGGCAAAGACGCCGGGTACTACGTGGACACCCAAGAAGGCTCCTCGGGCTCACCTGTGATCGCAAAGTCGGACTTCACGGTCATCGCGCTGCACCACTGCGGTGGTTGCCTGAACGGTGGCATTCAATCCCAGAAGCTGATTGCGGACCTCGAGACGAAGGGTGTGCTCCCACGCTGTGCGATTGCGTCAACTTGAGTTAAAACTCACCTGCCTTTGCCTTCGCTTCTTTGCCAGGAAGACCAGAAGTAACATGCAAACCTCGACAACGACAAACAACGCATCTTTTCTTCCTCAGCTTTTTTGTTTTGTTTTTTCGTTTGTTTGTTTGTTTGTTTTTGCGTACTTACTCGTTGCTTGAGACCCCTACGTAGCTCAACACTTGCAGCAGAATAAAGTGGCAACGTTTCTTACGCCTCATCGTTAAAGTTGGTCGTCGACATGGGCTCGGCCCAATCGCCCAGCTCTTGGCGACGCAACACAAGCACGGCGTTCTCAAAGGCCACTACATCTTTCCCCAGAGCGAGTCGCGCTGGAAGCTGGTGTCCTTCAGTGTCTTGTCTTGGTGAGCGCCTCGACAATCAACTTGGCACCCTTGACCGGATCCCCTGCTTGCTTCCCGTTCTTGGAATCGTACAGCGCTTTGATGGGCGCCGTCGCCGGTCCCAAGTTCGCGATCTTCGTTTGAATGGCAGAGTGACCGGAGCGGGGGAACGAGGTGCGAAAGTACCCAGGCTCAATCACGGTCACCTCGATCCCAAGATGCGCGACGTCGCCACGGAGAGACTCCGTGAGACCCGCGACCGTGAACTTGGACGCGCAGTAGAGACCCGAGTCCGGGAACCTCTCCAGCCCGCGACCGAACCCACATTCGACACAACACTCGACTTTGCGCGCGCATGCATGGAAGCACGGCGCGGCAGACGTTCAGCATCCGAAACACGTTGTATTATTCGTTAAAGAGGTTTCGTTTCAATATTGAGATCGCCTAAGGATATGCTGTGAATTTACTGGATTAGCGGGTTAATAGTGTACAATATTAACCCACTGGAACTAGTTTTGGCAATTTCTCTTGTGTCCGACAACAACAGTAAATTACAAGTCTTGTACCGGTATTGCAGCGGTAAGGGTCTCACCATCAGGTCAATCAGCAACTTCAGGAACCGAATCAATCCGGTCATGTGCGAAATCAGTTCCATACGCGCTGTCCCGTGTTCACGCACCATTTACAAAGCAGCATAGCAGTCTCCGATGCCGAGACCCTTGCCATTCGCCACGACAGCAGCAATAGTCAACTGCAGAAGGCACACTGGGGTCATTCTCTTCCGCGTGCTCGTCATTCCGCAATTTGCCTCCTTCGACTCCTAGTTGCTTAACCTGAACCACGTTCACCAACAGTTGCCTCAAACACAATGGACTCGCCTTCCTCCTCCCAAAAGGTCTGGTTCATCACAGGGTGCTCCTCGGGCATCGGCCATGAACTCACCCTCACCGCGCTCGCACGCGGGGACAAGGTCATCGCCACGGCGCGCAGTGCGAGCAAGCTCGACGACCTCAAGCAGCGCGGCGCACACACGATCGCGCTCGACGTGACGTGGACCGACGACGTGCTCCAGAAAACCATCGCGGATGCCGTCGCAGTCTACGGTCGCATCGACATCCTCGTCAACAACGCCGGGTACGTGCTCCAAGGCGCGATGGAGGAGTGCAGCGCGCAGGAAGTGTACGATCTGTTCAACACGAACGTCTTCGGCGTGCTCAACATGGTGCGCGCCGTGATGCCGTACTTGCGCGCGCAAAAGTCGGGCGTGGTCGCCAACATCGGCTCGCTCGCCGCGTGGCGCAGCCATGCCACGACGGGGATGTACTGCGCGACCAAGTTCGCGACCGCCGGCATCACCGAGGGTCTGCGCGAAGAAGTCGAGCACCTGGGCATCGAAGTCACGTCCATCGACCTCGGCTCGTTCCGCACGGAGCTCGCGGCCAACATGGTGATCGCGAAGCGCAACATCCCGGAGCTCGATACCGCCACGAACCCCGTCCGCGAGTTTCTGTCTCAACTCCACGGCAAGCAGTCAGGCGACCCCGTGAAGGCCGCCAAGCTCATCTCGGAGCTGCTCACCAAGACGGGTCGTGGCGCTGGCCGCACGCTCCCGCCTCGCCTGGCGTTCGGTAAGGACTCGGTCGCGTACGTCAAGGATGCGCTCGAGCGCGGCCAGAAGATGCTCGACGAGTGGTCCGACATCGTGTCCACGACCAACCACGACGATGTCGCGTGAGTGGGAGAAGGCAGCTTCGTTGCTCACCTGCTGAATTCTCTATTGGCATCAGAAAAGTCGACAGTTTGGTGTCCTTAAGTTTTTACACTTGCTGAACAGAATAAAACCGTTTATTTTGTCAATGAAAGAGAGTGCACAAAGGAAATACGTTCTCACTATGATTGACCTTGCCGTCGAAAGCAAGTCTCAGTTGTCTTACTGCACGTCGTCACAGTCGGTCGACGCAGCAATGTCAGACCACTCGCTGAGCTCTTGCTGGCGCAACTCCAACACGGACGTCCGAATGCCACGGCGTCCTTGCCGAGCACCAGTCTCGCAGGCAACACGCGTCCTGCGCATCGACCCGACTTCGTCAGAGCTTCCCGATCACCTTGGCTCCCTTCACTGGGTCACCCGATTGCTTGCCATTCACCGACGCCAAGAGGGCTTTCGCTGGCGCCGTCACAGGGTCCAAGTCCGCATGTGCTTCTTCGCGGAAAAGGAGCCAGCGCCGAGAAGAGACGTGCGGAAGTACCCCGGTTCGATCGCCGTGACGTCGATGCCGAGGTGGCTCACTTCAGCGCGGAGAGACTCGGAGATGCCCGCGACGGCAAACTTTGTGGCGCAGTAGAGACCGCTGCCTGGAAAGCCTTTCCATCCACCAATAGAGCCAATGTTCGCGACCACACCTGACTTCTGCTTCCGCATGTACGGCAACACGGCGCGACACACGTTCAAGATGCCAAACACATTCGTGTTGAACTGCTGCAAAGCTTCCTCAGCACTGTGCAAACAATGCAGCCAGAGTCGGATGCGTTGGAAAGATCAATTGCGTTGTGGTGGTGGCGACAGTAGATCCTTGTGGGAAAAACGAAAGTAGTACTGATAAACGCACCTGCATTCTTCGATCGCGCCTACGAGAACGTACACGGCGTTGTTCACGAGAACGTCGATCTTCCCAAATTTCTCGACGGCTTGAGCAACGGTCGCTTCCAGAACCTCGTCCGACGACGTGACATCGAGCGGAAGCAAGAACGCACCGCGCTGCTCCAGGTCTGCGATCTTGGCGGCGTTTCTCGCCGTCGCGACAACGTTGTCACCGTGGGTGAGCGCGGCGAGCACGAGCTCCCTTCCCAGTCCCGTGGAGCAGCCGGTGATGAACCACGTTTTCTTGCTTGAGAACGAAGCTGGTGGCGAAGGTGTTGACATGACTGGGTGTCTCTTGGAACAGATGGAAGAAATTTTGAAAATGACTGATTGGCTGTTGGTTTTTATTGTTGTGCGGTCTTCTTTGCCATTGTGCTACTTCGGAAAGAGTCGCTGTCGTCAACGGCCACCAATGACTGCGCAAAACCTATTACACGACGATGCTAGTTTTACGACTGCAGCACGTCATCGCCTTTGTGCTGCACAGGAAAGAGTCGCTGTCGCCACCCGCCACCAATGGCTGCACACAACGTACTTCAAGACGATGTTAGTCATACGACGGCCGCACGTCAGCGACTCTTTCCGAAGTAGCACAATGGCAAAGAAGACCGCACAGCAATAAAAACCAACAGCCAATCAGTCATTTTCAAAATTTCTTCCATCTGTTCCAAGAGACACCCAGTCATGTCAACACCTTCGCCACCAGCTTCGTTCTCAAGCAAGAAAACGTGGTTCATCACCGGCTGCTCCACGGGACTGGGAAGGGAGCTCGTGCTCGCCGCGCTCGCCCACGGTGACAACGTTGTCGCGACGGCGAGAAACGTCGCCAAGATCGCAGATTTGGAACAGCGCGGTGCGTTCTTGCTTCCGTTCGACGTCACGTCGTCGGACGAGGTTCTGGAAGCGGCCGTTGCCCAGGCCGTGGAGAAGTTCGGATCGATTGACATTCTCGTGAACAACGCTGGGTACGTTCTCATAGGCGCGATCGAAGAATGCAGGTGCGTTTATCAGTACTACTTTCGTTTTTCCCACAACGATCTACTGTCACCACCACTACAACGCAATTGATCTTTCCAACGCATCTGACTCTGGCTGCATTGCTTGCACAGCGCCGAGGAAGCTTTGCAGCAGTTCAACACGAATGTGTTTGGCATCTTGAACGTGTGTCGCGCTGTGTTGCCGTACATGCGGAAACAGAAGTCTGGTGTGGTCGCGAACATTGGCTCTATCGGTGGATGGAAAGGCTTCCCAGGCAGCGGTCTCTACTGCGCTTCGAAGTTTGCCGTCGCGTGCATCTCCGAGTCACTCCGTGCTGAAGTGAGCCACCTCGGCATCGACGTCACGGTGATCGAACCGGGGTACTTCCGCACGTCTCTTCTCGGCGCTGGCTCCTTTTCCGCGAAGAAGCACATTGCGGACTTGGACCCTGTGACGGCGCCAGCGAAAGCCCTCTTGGCGTCGGTGAATGGCAAGCAATCGGGTGACCCAGTGAAGGGAGCCAAGGTGATCGTGGAAGCTCTGACGAAGTCGGGTCGATGCGCAGGACGCGTGCTGCCTGCGAGACTGGTGCTCGGCAAGGACGCCGTGGCATTCGAGACGTCCGTGTTGGAGTTGCGCCAGCAAGAGCTCAGCGAGTGGTCTGACATTGCTGCGTCGACCGACTGTGACGACGTGCAGTAAGACAACTGAGACTTGCTTTCGACGGCAAGGTCAATCATAGTGAGAACGTATTTCCTTTGTGCACTCTCTTTCATTGACAAAATAAACGGTTTTATTCTGTTCAGCAAGTGTAAAAACTTAAGGACACCAAACTGTCGACTTTTCTGATGCCAATAGAGAATTCAGCAGGTGAGCAACGAAGCTGCCTTCTCCCACTCACGCGACATCGTCGTGGTTGGTCGTGGACACGATGTCGGACCACTCGTCGAGCATCTTCTGGCCGCGCTCGAGCGCATCCTTGACGTACGCGACCGAGTCCTTACCGAACGCCAGGCGAGGCGGGAGCGTGCGGCCAGCGCCACGACCCGTCTTGGTGAGCAGCTCCGAGATGAGCTTGGCGGCCTTCACGGGGTCGCCTGACTGCTTGCCGTGGAGTTGAGACAGAAACTCGCGGACGGGGTTCGTGGCGGTATCGAGCTCCGGGATGTTGCGCTTCGCGATCACCATGTTGGCCGCGAGCTCCGTGCGGAACGAGCCGAGGTCGATGGACGTGACTTCGATGCCCAGGTGCTCGACTTCTTCGCGCAGACCCTCGGTGATGCCGGCGGTCGCGAACTTGGTCGCGCAGTACATCCCCGTCGTGGCATGGCTGCGCCACGCGGCGAGCGAGCCGATGTTGGCGACCACACCCGACTTTTGCGCGCGCAAGTACGGCATCACGGCGCGCACCATGTTGAGCACGCCGAAGACGTTCGTGTTGAACAGATCGTACACTTCCTGCGCGCTGCACTCCTCCATCGCGCCTTGGAGCACGTACCCGGCGTTGTTGACGAGGATGTCGATGCGACCGTAGACTGCGACGGCATCCGCGATGGTTTTCTGGAGCACGTCGTCGGTCCACGTCACGTCGAGCGCGATCGTGTGTGCGCCGCGCTGCTTGAGGTCGTCGAGCTTGCTCGCACTGCGCGCCGTGGCGATGACCTTGTCCCCGCGTGCGAGCGCGGTGAGGGTGAGTTCATGGCCGATGCCCGAGGAGCACCCTGTGATGAACCAGACCTTTTGGGAGGAGGAAGGCGAGTCCATTGTGTTTGAGGCAACTGTTGGTGAACGTGGTTCAGGTTAAGCAACTAGGAGTCGAAGGAGGCAAATTGCGGAATGACGAGCACGCGGAAGAGAATGACCCCAGTGTGCCTTCTGCAGTTGACTATTGCTGCTGTCGTGGCGAATGGCAAGGGTCTCGGCATCGGAGACTGCTATGCTGCTTTGTAAATGGTGCGTGAACACGGGACAGCGCGTATGGAACTGATTTCGCACATGACCGGATTGATTCGGTTCCTGAAGTTGCTGATTGACCTGATGGTGAGACCCTTACCGCTGCAATACCGGTACAAGACTTGTAATTTACTGTTGTTGTCGGACACAAGAGAAATTGCCAAAACTAGTTCCAGTGGGTTAATATTGTACACTATTAACCCGCTAATCCAGTAAATTCACAGCATATCCTTAGGCGATCTCAATATTGAAACGAAACCTCTTTAACGAATAATACAACGTGTTTCGGATGCTGAACGTCTGCCGCGCCGTGCTTCCATGCATGCGCGCGCAAAGTCGAGTGTTGTGTCGAATGTGGGTTCGGTCGCGGGCTGGAGAGGTTCCCGGACTCGGGTCTCTACTGCGCGTCCAAGTTCACGGTCGCGGGTCTCACGGAGTCTCTCCGTGGCGACGTCGCGCATCTTGGGATCGAGGTGACCGTGATTGAGCCTGGGTACTTTCGCACCTCGTTCCCCCGCTCCGGTCACTCTGCCATTCAAACGAAGATCGCGAACTTGGGACCGGCGACGGCGCCCATCAAAGCGCTGTACGATTCCAAGAACGGGAAGCAAGCAGGGGATCCGGTCAAGGGTGCCAAGTTGATTGTCGAGGCGCTCACCAAGACAAGACACTGAAGGACACCAGCTTCCAGCGCGACTCGCTCTGGGGAAAGATGTAGTGGCCTTTGAGAACGCCGTGCTTGTGTTGCGTCGCCAAGAGCTGGGCGATTGGGCCGAGCCCATGTCGACGACCAACTTTGACGATGAGGCGTAAGAAACGTTGCCACTTTATTCTGCTGCAAGTGTTGAGCTACGTAGGGGTCTCAAGCAACGAGTAAGTACGCAAAAACAAACAAACAAACAAACGAAAAAACAAAACAAAAAAGCTGAGGAAGAAAAGATGCGTTGTTTGTCGTTGTCGAGGTTTGCATGTTACTTCTGGTCTTCCTGGCAAAGAAGCGAAGGCAAAGGCAGGTGAGTTTTAACTCAAGTTGACGCAATCGCACAGCGTGGGAGCACACCCTTCGTCTCGAGGTCCGCAATCAGCTTCTGGGATTGAATGCCACCGTTCAGGCAACCACCGCAGTGGTGCAGCGCGATGACCGTGAAGTCCGACTTTGCGATCACAGGTGAGCCCGAGGAGCCTTCTTGGGTGTCCACGTAGTACCCGGCGTCTTTGCCACCACACTCTCCTGCCGTCAGGCTCTCAATCCGTCCAGGCTGGCCGTTCGAGGTCGTCGCGATGCGTTTGCCCTGTCCAAGTGGATACTGTGGGATGAAAATCTCTTCCTGGAGCTTCGGTCCGCTCGCGCGCAATTGCAAATAGCCTCCGACGTGGGCAAACAGGGTCGAGATGTCCGCTCCGTCACCGCTTGAGATCTTGATCAACGCGTAGTCGAGATCCGTGGAGACGGCCGTGAGCGTCGCATTCCCAGCCGTAATGCGGCCGGGACAAGCTCCACGGGTTGCGCAAGCCTTGGACCCGCACGTCTCGGTTTCGGCGTAAAACTCAATGTACGTGTTGAGTGCATCGAGCCAATTGCGGATGCAGTGCTGGTTAGTGATCAAGTGGCCCTCGCAGCCCAACAGAAACCCCGTGCAGTACGCAATGTTCATGTTGTTGTCCTTCCGTATCATGAGGCGCGCCACTGGGCCAGATGTCTTGTACATGACCTGCTCGGCGGAATTGCTCGACTTTTCAAAGCAAACGGCTTCCTGCGATTCGTCTTCGCCACACACGCTCTCCTTGCCTTCGTCGGACTTCTCAGCTTTTTCAGACGACGCAGAGATTGCATCCTCTTGCTTGCCTGCAACACTTGGAAGTCCAATCGCGAGGTTGCTATCCTGAATGGCTTCCGCTTGCTCTTGAGGTGTGAACACCACTCCATTGACTTCAAAGCCGAGGCACGACTGATTGGAGCCACTTGACGTCTTCGGTGCGCTCGAAGAGGACTGCTGCTGTTCGTAAAGCTCGAGAACGAAGCCTTCTCCAACGATCGGCGACGAAAAGAAGCTCCCAGTCGTGTTGCGACCAGCGAGTACCTGAGTGTCCTTCGAGTTCTTGTCAACGTTCTTGGCGCGGAGCAGCACGTAATCGTCGTTCGGGAGGTTGAAGTACGTGAACTGGAGCACGGACACGCCTTTGCCCAGTCCGCTGTCCTGCAGGATGCGGAACGAAGGGGTATCGCTGCCCGTAGTAGCATCCAATGCCGACTGTCGGAGCGACGAGTAGTCGGAAAACTCACACCCGACGCCGAAACGCAATGGCACCACTTGTTTCCCGACTGCGGCCTCCACGCGTGAAACTGAGCCTAGCCCTGGCCCCAAGAGCAGCAAGAGACTCGCTTTGACCCGAGCCATCGCTCTGCTGTTGCTGCGTTGACGAGAAACTGGTTGGGCACACGTGAAGTAAAGGAATGAGCCTTGCAAGAGAACAACCGCTAAAGTTGGGTAGCACCTAATGGAAGACAACAAAAAGAGACAGGTACACTCAGATCGTGAGGTTAAAGGCTGATAACGACTCATGATGGATGATGAGGGGTCATATGGGAGTGATGGAGGTGCATTTGATGGATTGAAGAAGCACACGCATGGTCTTGATGACTGCGATGATCGCCTCACTGCTACACTTCGTGCTTTTGCAGCATCCTGGTGAATTCTTCAAGGTCAATCTTGCCATCGTCGTTGCGGTCCATCTGGTAGATCAGTTCGCGGACATCGTCGTGGTCGAGCGACTGGCCGAGAGTCTTGAAAATGGCGATGAACTCGTCGACCGTGATGTACCCGCTCTTGTCCGTGTCAACCATGTGGAAGATCTCCTCGATGAGGTCTTCCTTCAAGTGCGCGCACTCGAGCATGTGCTGGTGGCACCAGTTGTAGAACGCTTCGAACGTGATCTCTTCCTGTTCATTGTCGCCATCGACGAGATCAGACATCAGGCGGTCCAGCTGCTCTTCATCGAGTTCGTGCGTGATTGCGAGCAGCAGATTCGCCATCTCTTGGCGCGACACGCATCCCGAGCCATCAACGTCAAAGAGACAGAAAATCGTGTTGATGTCGCGTCGTTCCATCTCATTCTTGTACCCATCCGAGCGCTTCTCGCGCGGCGACATGTACGCTGCGAGAGGGGACAGTGGCGGCGAAATCGATCGATCCGAAATCGAGCTGCGCGTGAATCCCCGTCCAGCTCGTCGTCCTGAGCCTTGTTTCTTGTTGGGCGACACGAGCGCCGAAAACTTTGCCGACGATTCACGGAGTGATGCCGTGATCGGAAGCGACTGCTGCGGATGGGTTTGCGATTTACGGCGCACGGTCTCGCGCAGATAGATCTTCATTTCGGCGACAAAGCGAAGCGTGCGCAACGTCTGGCGCGCTTTCAAGATACGCATCACCTTGGCGATCACGCGGTTGACCTTCATGTGCTCGATGTTGAACGCGTAGAGTCCGTCGCGCGCAATGCGCAGCGACATGACCGTGACAAGGATGCTGGGTAGCAGAAAGAGCACATCAAGCACGAGAATCGTGAGCCAGCTATTGTACAGCGAGCTAATGTGGTGCATCGTGCGCATCAAGAACGTGGCCAAATGCATCGCCGTGAGCAGGAACACGAGCCGAGTGGAGAACAACGCGAGCAAGACGCCGTTGCCTCGCTTTCCACCGAGCAGCATGCGCTGGTGCTCAGCGAGCTCGGCTTCGGGCAAATCGCGTCCGCCATTCGGCAGCATGTCGATGTACGGAGGCGTAAAGTCATTTTCACTGGTTTCGGGCGACTCCAGGATCCAAGTCTTCTCGTTGAGGTCATAGAGTGGAAGCTGATGCTTTGTGCGCCATTCGTTCTTGCGTCGCAGTCGCTCGGCGTCCTTGAGAAGCCGTGGCGGCATCAGCAACAACCGCATGCACAGGATCCGGCGATGCACGAATTCGTTCAAGCAGATGAGCAGGAGTCCGACCAGCAGCATGACCCAGATCTCGCCATAAGGTCCCAATTGCCAGCAGATGGTGAGGATCACGACCAGAAAGACCTCGAGCGCAATCCACGTCGGCAAGTCGATCTCAATGAGTCGCCCCATGACTTCGCCCGAGATGATGGACAGGTACTCGTGGAATGGGAAGCGTATGTCCGGGTTGCGCTGGTATTCCTTGGCGAGTCGCAGCGCGACTTCCGGGTCTGGGTGGTTAGACCGGTAGTCCATGAACCGATGCCGGATGGAGATGTAGATCATCTCGCGGCGTGCCTTCCGCGCGGCCCAGATGCGCGACAGCGAGAGCTTCTCGCACCACGTCCTCGGCGGTTCGGTCGCGAGTACGTACTCGGACACGATGCACGGGATATCTTGCGCGCCGCGCTCAAATTCGCGCCACTCGTTTTGCACGAACATGCCGAGTTTCAGGAGAGCGCAGCAGAGCACAAGGAAGATGACGATGAAGAGGAAGAGCCCCATGTGTAGCACTTCGATGGTCTCCTGGAGCTTCTCTTTCTCGCCCAGGTACGTGAGCGAGATGCGCGAGAGCACGTCGAGCTTGGTGACCACGAAGAGCAGCAGCCCAATGAACCCGAGCGTCGTGAGCTCGCTGAACACGGTGTTGATGAACGGCATGTTCATCTCGTCCGTCGTCTCGCGCAGGATCTCCGTCATCTATTGGTGGATGCACGGAGGAATGTCAGTCAGAAGGATAAGATCATTCAGTGGGTCCTACACACGCGCACCAGTTCAAAGAGGATGGAGATGGCGATGAGCGCCGTGATCGTAACCACAGCCACCGCCGCATCGTTCCCCGTTGCCTCTCCCTCTTCTCCCCCTTCGTCTCCTTTGTTCTCTGGGTTATCAGCGACAGACGAGGTGTGGGGCTCGCCTTGAGGCACAACGAGCGTATCCGCTGGCGCCTCCACGGCTTGACTCGAAGCGCCGCCTGTGAGCCAAGTTCATGAAACAACGAGAGCAGCAACCGGTGAGTCTACACCATTACGCACACGCAGAGCTCTCTGCTGTGCGGATCCACGTACCATTCACACTCGGAAGCGTCGCCAGCAGCAGCAATAACACGCACACACGTCGCGCCATGGCGTCGGATCCACTGCCTTGAAGGTAATGGGGCAGTGGTGCTGGAGGCTTGCCGCGTTTCCTGTTAAGTACGGCTCGACGACTTTTCAGCGTCGAGTTTAACAGGATGCAAAATATCGAACGCTTGTTTGTCACGACTGTTTTTGAGGCGTTTGGATTTGGTGAAATTGGAAATAAGGTGCGACTATTGGCTCAAATACGGAAGATGATCTTGAAACGACTTGGATCAGCTTCGTGTCCATTCATGTGGGTTCAAACGTCACGCTAGACGAGAATGAAACGCGTTTGCGCAACCGCAGCACGAACACAATGGTGCATCGAGAGCATTCGACGGCAGCAGAAATTGAAGCTTCGACGGTTTCTTGCAGCAGCTGCGTTGAGGTGCTGAAGTTCCCAGATCATCTCCTCTTAATATCTACCTCGGTGCATGAGGCATGTGCTAAGCTGCTTCGCTTGTGAAGGGATCTGCTTCGACGCTCAATTGGGTAGCGTACCCACTTCGATGTGCTGGTCGCGATGAACCCATTTGCGTTATCTGATTTCGCGTGAGACTATCAGCTGGACGACAGTAATAATACGCATGTGCCAGGAGGGTCCTGCTGCTTCAACATGTACCCAGCAAACGCATCGATCCAAACGAAGTAGGAATCCAGTGCTCCATGGAGAGCATCACAAGGGTGACGACTGCCTTCGTCTCAAGGGAGACGCGTGAGCCACGCTCTTGGCTCCTGATGCAATTGGTAGATTGGCAGCGACGAAAACCCCAGGCACCCGTCTGTTCATTCTCGCATTTGCTTCCAAGTCCAAGCATCCTGCCCACGCTCCAGCGCACAAGCTCACACTCAAGCTCTGAAGCTCAAAAATCTACGGTCTCTTCTCTCTCTATCTGCCATGAAGATTTCGTTCGCTGTATTCGCGTCTCTTGTCGGAACTTCCCACGCCATGGCATCGCCATCGATGATCTCCAAGAGCGACTTCCCGCGCTTTCTTCAAGAAAAGACCACGCTGGAGCAAGAACTACAAGCCTGGAAGGAAAGCGCGGCGGGTCAATTCGCCAAGCAGCACGACTTTTTCATCGCCGCTTCCAAGACGAATGCCCAGAGCGCGGACAAAGTGCACGAAGACCAAGTGCGCCGCTTTTTCCTGACCAAGCTCCACATCGAGCAAGCACAGCAAGCGAATCCGGATGCGGTTTTCTCCACGGACTCGCCGTTCACGTTGATGACGGACGAGGAGTTTGCTGCGTTTGTGGGGAACTCGTTCAAGCGCGGCGACAGCAGCAACGTGCTGCTGAATCAGGATCTCGCAGTGGTGCCAGGCGACCAAGTTGACGCCAGTGCTACCAACGCAACAGTTCCAGATGCGGGTGACAAGGACTGGACGACCTCAGGGTGTGTTGCGCCCGTGAAAAACCAAGGCCAGTGCGGCTCGTGCTGGGCGTTCGCTGCTATCGCGTCCCTGGAAAGCGCGTACTGCTTGAGAGGGAGTCCGCTGACGTTGCTCTCGGAGCAGCAAGTGGTGAGCTGCGACAGCGAGTCGGGTGGCTGTGAGGGAGGTTGCAGTCTCGTAAGATTTGGAAGAAAATACGTAGCTTCTTGATGAAATCCTCAGCGGTTTGTGCAAATAGCACCACGTCATCAATCCAGACAAGAACAAAGTCGTGCAACTGATCGTGAAACACGCCGTGCATCTGCGCTTGAAAATGTGTCACTGAGTCGCACGCTCTTTGAAGGGCTCGAGTCGTCGTGAAAATTCTGTCTTCAGAGCGACGAGACTCAGCATCTCTTGACAGTCTTGGTGCAGCGGCATTTGCCAAAACCCTTTAAAAAGTCGAGCTCTGCAAATCTGTATGACCCTCGAACACCCTGCATCGCCACCACCAAGTTTGGCGTTGCACCAGCCAAAGGCACGGTTAGCCGATTGACCAGGCGATAATCATCTATGACGTGATATTCATCGGTCCCTTGCTTCTGTACAGGGAGGGCTGGGTACGCCCAGTGACTTTGGCTGTTCTGCTTCACACGGTCGCCAGTCTCGAGCTCCTGTACGTACTTGCGAAGAAATGTCCTCTGTGTTTCAGTGTACCGCCTGCCGAAAGCACGGCAGGGTTCGATACCTGGTCGCAGATCAGCCGTCAGTGGTTCGACGTGAGCTGGTCCATCCGCACCGACGTGCAACCTCCACACGTCCTGGAGCTCCGTCGCTAGCTCACGTTACAGGGATTGGTCAAGCCCGTCACCTGCTGCAGCATCCACCACTCGCACAAGTTCAACATTCACTTCATCCTGGTGTTGCGGTATGACCGGGCTCACATGGTCAACTGGTATATCGTCCGCCTCAGCGTCATTCTCGGCACTGTTTCGAACAGCAAGCTGCTCAAAAAATCGGTCAATGTCTATGCCAAGGCTGCGAAGCGTCGGTTTTCCCAGAACGAACTCGTCTTCTTCAGCCTCGAGTATGACGCACTCGACGTTGGTAGCGTGGACCGGGCTGCAGCGGTCTCGACACGTAGACCCAAGTCCACTTTGGCGTGGCATGCCATCATCGCGTCACCAGCACCTTGAATCACCTGCGGTGGTACCATCAGTTGAACGTCCAGCTCCACACCTAACCCAGTCGGCTCATCCGCCACGGTGCGAGACACCAAGTTCAGGTCCGATCCAGTATCAGGACAAAATGGCGTCACGAGAAGTTCATTGATGGCAACCGTACTACGTTGTCCACCGGCTTGCACAGACCTCACCTGCCTCACAGAGTCTTGTCTCTTAGCACTGGGGCTCCTCACTTTTCCCAGGACCAGAGCTTTCTGCTCGGCACTGGCTTCCGTGCAATCTCTTATCGAGTGGCTGCCGTGACAGAATAGGCAACCAGCCGCAGGTGGCGGTCGCGCTTCTTTTCTGGTGGCACCGCCTAATTTCACAGGTGCACTCTTCGTTCTGTCGGCACTTGCCTTCAGTCTGTGATGCTGCGACTTTTTCCTTTCGCACCGTTCGACAACACCGTCTCTGACTGAAGCTTGTGGTAATGCTGCTGTTCGGTCGCCCTACTCACCGTCAGCTCGAACAGCGCGATGTCGTCCGTCTTTGCTTCACGGTGCGTCCATGTGGTGAGGCGAGTCAACTCGTTGCGCAGCACGTCCGACTGCATCGATTGCAGCAGAGTCTTGCATCGCAGTTTCATGCGCTGGCGGTCTGCTTGAGTTCTGATGTCGCCGCGACCCATTATTGACCCCAAAGCATTGTCTTCGACGAGCTTCTCGAAATCCTTATAATACTTGGAAAAGCGGGCCAATGTTGGTCACTTTTAGGGTCTTGAGTACTGCTGAGCAGATTGAGAAATGATCTAGTTGAATGCCATGTTGTTTTGCTTGTTTTCCTCCTCCCTTCACGTTGGACACAGAAACACATAGTACCCACAACGCCATATACGAAGAGATCTTTGTCATAAAGCTCACCCTTGCGAAGAGAGTCTGTTGAACGCTGCATCTTCAGCACACATGCATTCTTGGAGCGCCAGCCAGTGGCTGATTCCAACGACTGCGTCAACCACAACAGGAGTGGACTGCAGAATCGCGAGAGCAAACGCGACCAGCACTCCCGTTCATTTCGCACGCATTGTGTGCAGCATCGGCGTAGTCAGTTTACCCAGCATTTCTTGAGCGACATTTATGAAGGGTGAATGATGGTTGTTTGCGGTGCGACTGCAGTAGCAATCACGGATGCTGAGTGTTGTTCATTTGGCTGGATCTGGCGATCAACACTCGTAGTCCTTGATTGCCAGTCATTCGCACAGTGCTGCAAATAGCCATCGTTCATCAAGAAACTCCAGTTAGGTAAACGCAGTGGTTGCAGAGTAACAGCTGCTAGAGAAAGAGAGAGAACAATGGACGTACACCAAAAGCACACACGAGCACACAGGATGCAAGAAACACAGAAGAAAAAGAACACTCTCTCGATTCAAAATTCTTGGTTCGTGCATGTTGCCTGCTCCATACCAACAACGTCTTGAGAGTGTAGAGCACTGTTGCAGCATGTCAGTCTTTCCATTATCCGCAGCGAGTACGGACGAAAGAGAGAGCGCTGCAACCGAGCAGCAGTAACGCAGCAGCTCAGCTTCGTGATAACACACTTCGGCTGCGCACACCCAACAACGCAATGCTATAGGACTGGGTAGACGGACTTGGTGCCGATGATGCCACAGGTGCCTGCGCCAGGGACCCCGCGCTTCAAGCGGATGTACCCATCTTCGCCCCACGTCGTCCCCCACGAGTTCTTGATCTTGAAGAACGGCGTGCTGGTCGAGCTGCCTCCGTAGCCGACCGCCAAGACAGCGTGATCCAACTGCAGGCTCGAGCAGCTCGACACCACGCCACCCTTGTACTGTTTCCACGTGTTGTTGCCTGCGGCGACTCCTACGGCCACGGGACGACCTCCCAACGCGATCACCAGACCGCTCTCCGATCGAGGTACGTTCACGATTTGCTGGATTTCGATCGCTTGCACCGTGCACGATGCAGTCTCGCACTCCTCCGTCTCTCTTGACGTCCCCGAGACGTATGGGTACGCTTCAGCGAGACAGACGCCGCGATTCTGTTGCACGTAGTTGAGCGCGTCGCCTGGAAAGCCTCCCTCACAGCCACCCGACTCGCTGTCGCAGCTCACCACTTGCTGCTCCGAGAGCAACGTCAGCGGACTCCCTCTCAAGCAGTACGCGCTTTCCAGGGACGCGATAGCAGCGAACGCCCAGCACGAGCCGCACTGGCCTTGGTTTTTCACGGGCGCAACACACCCTGAGGTCGTCCAGTCCTTGTCACCCGCATCTGGAACTGTTGCGTTGGTAGCACTGGCGTCAACTTGGTCGCCTGGCACCACTGCGAGATCCTGATTCAGCAGCACGTTGCTGCTGTCGCCGCGCTTGAACGAGTTCCCCACAAACGCAGCAAACTCCTCGTCCGTCATCAACGTGAACGGCGAGTCCGTGGAGAAAACCGCATCCGGATTCGCTTGCTGTGCTTGCTCGATGTGGAGCTTGGTCAGGAAAAAGCGGCGCACTTGGTCTTCGTGCACTTTGTCCGCGCTCTGGGCATTCGTCTTGGAAGCGGCGATGAAAAAGTCGTGCTGCTTGGCGAATTGACCCGCCGCGCTTTCCTTCCAGGCTTGTAGTTCTTGCTCCAGCGTGGTCTTTTCTTGAAGAAAGCGCGGGAAGTCGCTCTTGGAGATCATCGATGGCGATGCCATGGCGTGGGAAGTTCCGACAAGAGACGCGAATACAGCGAACGGAATCTTCATGGCAGATAGAGAGAGAAGAGACCGTAGATTTTTGAGCTTCAGAGCTTGAGCGTGAGCTTGTGCGCTGGAGCGTGGGCAGGATGCTTGGACTTGGAAGCAAATGCGAGAATGAACAGACGGGTGCCTGGGGTTTTCGTCGCTGCCAATCTACCAATTGCATCAGGAGCCAAGAGCGTGGCTCACGCGTCTCCCTTGAGACGAAGGCAGTCGTCACCCTTGTGATGCTCTCCATGGAGCACTGGATTCCTACTTCGTTTGGATCGATGCGTTTGCTGGGTACATGTTGAAGCAGCAGGACCCTCCTGGCACATGCGTATTATTACTGTCGTCCAGCTGATAGTCTCACGCGAAATCAGATAACGCAAATGGGTTCATCGCGACCAGCACATCGAAGTGGGTACGCTACCCAATTGAGCGTCGAAGCAGATCCCTTCACAAGCGAAGCAGCTTAGCACATGCCTCATGCACCGAGGTAGATATTAAGAGGGAAAGCCGGAAAACTCAGCTTCTCGTCGCAACTGTCATCGAAGCTTCTATTTCTCGGTCAGTGAGTGCTGCCGCATCGAGGTAGCTTTTTTGCTCTTGTGATTGCAAATCACGGATGACCCAGCATGTTCGTTTGGCAATGAGTTACACCGCGCAAGCTGCTCTTGTGGGTGTGCTGGGGCCAACGAGTTTGATGTCTGCACAAATTCTCTGTGTGCTTGATTGTTTCTTGAATGATCCACTCCTGTGTGTCGTACTGGTGGGGTTCAGACTGATCCTTGTGCACCTTCACTCGTCGCTAGCTGCGCTGGCATTGTCACCCACAAAATCGATGGCCAAACGGATTCATTCGTCCGAGCATCGAAACAGCAAGAGGATTTGACTTCAACATCGCGTCTGACATGGAACTGGCAACTCCTATGGCACAGTAGGTTGAGAGCGTGCTTCCGTCTCCAAATTTTTACTTCACAACCTTCTTTCTTCTCATGGCAACTGATTCACCCACAATCAAAGAATCCTGAGTATCAGATCAGTCCTGGTGCTCGTTTAGCTCGCTTCATATCGGCTTTTAAAGAAGATGTTCAAGCACTATCGTGACGGTGGTGGCGTGTCATTCGGAATCGACTGACGCCAGAAGCGCTCAGCGATGGCTAATCCTCTCGCAGTAGCAGGTTGTGCATGCCGGCGGCTTGCGTTCGGGGTTGCCACTTGCCCTTCTATCTTGAAAACTTTCGATAGAACATACTCTTCGAGCAATGATGCACCCGAGCGGCCCCAATGACATGGCACAACTTTGTAAATACGAGCCTCTCTTCATCCAGGAAAACTTCATGTCGATCCGTGACATCTCGCCTTGCTGAGAGTCGACTAGACCCAGGACGCGCAGATGTAAAAGAGCGAAATGCATGCCCAAGAACCCATTCTTCTCCGTTCGCATCCCGACAAAGAGAGGCAATTTTGATATACACAATATCATCAGCATCACCTGGAATCTTCACGTGAGAATGGCTCTGGAGACGCTTCTCGTTTATGTCTTGATCTAGATCAAGCTCGTGAACCGCAGGGCAAAATTCTGGACCTTGAACGCTAAAAATCATATACTCGACGCTGTCGGTTTCTGCATCATTCAACTGACGATAATCTTCATCCCGGTTGGAACTGAATGTGAGTGCAACCGCAGAATACAGTCTGCTGGGCAACACAGGTCGGCTTTGCTGACGAACGCAAATCTTGCACGATTCATGCGCCAGCTTTGTGTGAATCTGGCACGGGGCAAGCTGCTCAAAGCCATTAGAAAGCCCAAGCTTCTCGTGAAGGCTTCGGCAGATCGTGTACGCTCCGAGCCAAATGATTTGAGGCGATCGGCTGGACGAAGATTTGCTTGTTTCCCCGAAAAATGGAGAAAATTGCTTCTGATCTTCAACAGCTGAATGATACATCGCCGCGTGGCTAAATCAAAACAAGGAAGAGTCCATGGCACGAGAAAGTTGTATGGGCAATAGGATACAAGGCATAGCCAAGCAAAGAGTCGCACCTGTTGAGTTCTCTGCGTGACTGAAATTCAACTTGTTCGCATCCAGCGTGAGAGCATCTGAAGTAGCCGACCATGTGCTGAAACTTCGCATGTGTCTCCTGATTCCACAGACTTTGAGGTGGCCAGTACGCGTGCATGTATTGATCGGACAGTGGTGTGGACACTGCGAGGCGTTCTTTATGATCATGGGTAGATTTCTGATGAAGTCTCGCCGCCTCATACAGCCTAGCCCCACAAAAAGGTCAGCAAAACAAAGAATACGACCTGTTAGCAAGAAACACCCAAGCATTTCCAAGCATTCGTGGCTGCACGGCGTACGAGAAGCATCTTCCACACGCAGGATGGCCGCAAACGAACGATCGCATACTTCGAGTGGTGATTTGGATGATTTTCTCTCGTCTCCGTTCTATTGGAAGGGTCTGTTCGGCAAGCAACAATAGTTAGCAAAGGTTGACATTCGTTCCTCACTTTCCAGTATCGTAAAACGCACCTTTAATTCATAGAGAAGGCGATGAAGATCTTGGGATGAATGGATCCGGCTACCATAATCGTCAAGTGCTGAATCATCTCGCGTTACGTGATCTAAGGTTCCACGCTCGCACGCCAAAAGCTCGGTACCACCCGTTTCTGATCGGTCTATTTCATTCGAACCTGGCTGTTGATCTCTCCTGTTTGCAGCAGCCGTATGCTTGAATCCAAGCTCGGTCATGCGTTTTTCTATCGCTGAGGCTCGTTCTGGCATTGGTTTAACGACCCTCTTAGACTTTCGCTGCTGTCGATCAAGACCAAACTCTTTCGAACAGAATTCCAATGCTGTTAGTGACAATGGTGTTGGGGTCGGCTCGTTGTTGGAGATTGAGTTCCTGATGTGTCTATGTACTCGCCTCCGCCCACGTTTCCCTCGGAAGATTCGTTGAATGCGGATCGCTACAACTTCTGCACGTCTCAAAAACTGGAAACGCCAAATTGCTTCTTTGAGGAGCGCTGAGACTGGATTCGGACTAGCGAGCAACAACGACAGCAATCCAGCAACTAGGTTTTTCACAAGCATTGCAGAGATGAAAATCACGCGCTTTACTAGCGATTCTGGCAAAGCTTCCATCGCAGTCGGTGCAGCAAAGTTTATCACCGCTTGAGGTGACAAATCATCTGACGGCGGAGGGTGCTTTGGCGCGAGGGGATGGCGCTTGACTTCGGACACGAGTGGGTCTCGACTGCATTCCTTGATACCAGGGACGTCGAATTCGGTGTTCACGAGAATGCACGATCCGCGCTGCTCATAATTCAGCGTGCTCAGATGAGCCTCCAGGTGGTTTCGGCACATGCCAAATTTGTTGAGGCGATCAATCGGAGGACACGCCTCTTCTTTCTTACCTTTGCGACCATACTCTTTGACGCACCTTGGAGCGTGGAATCCACAGAACGAGAGATACGATCCTTTCAGCGTCGGATGCATCAGGACACAGTTCGTGCACCGCCATATAAAGGCTTTTCCATTGTGTTCCTTTTGCCACGAGCAAACACTTCTCGCCGTGAGCTTATTAGACACCGTCTTCCCGTTGTTCTTGGAGCTCATGAGCATGTCTCGCTTCACATCTCGACGCAAATCAGCTAAACAGACGCCAGGAATCTTGGTAACGATTACTCTGGGAGGAGTCTTTTGCAAAGTGGCGCGTTGTGTTGCAGCTGTGGCTTCGTAGCAATGAAGACAGAAACCAAGCTCGTTCGGAATCTCGATCGCTCTGCTCTTTTCCAGTGGATGTTCGTCGTAGTCGCACTCCCGCGCATGCCACCTACAGAATTGCTTCACTCGTGGTTGCGGAACAGTGCTGGGTTCTCCAGTTTTGGTTTTCTTTTTGTCAACTGGCACATCATTAGTGCAGCGGTACGGCTTCCCGCCAATGCGCTCCCTGGCATCGCAATATAGATAATGTCATGAATATGAGCAAAGCAAAGTGGGGGAAAAGTCGTCAAATCAAACCAAGCACGTTACCTCCAGCTACACTGGGTCAGACCATCGTCATCTTGAGCTCTCTGTGACGAATCATCTTGATGTGCGTGCAAGACGCTCTTCATTTCTTGGTCCATTGCATCCTGCATGCCCACAAAGCGTGCCTTCAGCGCGTCTTTGATTCCACCTTTCTCGAACCGAGTTTTGATTGTTGCGTTTGTGTTGGCGACACTCTGTTTCCACATCCACGTCCCATCTCGCTCGGCTTCTTTTTTCTTTCTGTTCCACTCCGAGATCGTAAATTCATCTTCTCCGAATGCCTCCAATGAGTCGCGCAACATTCGTTTCCCCTTGGTTTTTGCACGCGCTGCAGCCAATGCCGTCGACATCTTGTGTCTCAACAGCTACTACATGCAAGGAAATCACAACACCACGCACAAAACACAGTGTGCAGTCACCCGTCGCCAATCGCAATCGTCAGTGGCTTTTGACGCCTTGTGCAAGACGAAGCCCCTTCATGCTTCCTTGGTCGACCACTCGAGCTTGACCGTCTGCTCGCAACATCTAAATAAGACAGAACAGTTACGTCGGTAATCAAGACCGCATGCCTCCGTTGACCGCAGACACTAGTCAGCGCCACTTTTCAGACGTATAAACCACACCAACACATTTGCAGATTGCACGTCGTGACTGCCTTTCATTCATCAATCACAGCATATCTGCTCCCCTGTCATCAGTCACAGCTCGTGCTCTTTACTGCGAGCACGGGAGTTCTTACTTAGCCGATTTGTCTAACCGTCCCCGTCGCGCCATCGAAGCAGAAGTAGTTGCAGATTGGCTCGTCCTTCTGGGAAATCGCCTTGACGATCTCTTGACCGAGGATGCCGGCCAAGATCGCACACACAGGCACGAGATCCACGTTCGCCACTTCGGCGAGCGAGCTGTGAGCAAAACAATACATATAGCGAATATGAGCTAAAAGAACTGCCAGAATTACTATATGAGCGACTTCGACGAGAACAACGGTGCATTACCTCAACTCTTCCGCCGAAAAGAAGTCCATAGCGAGACCCTGGGCTTCCAGCTGAACGTGCGCGAATGCGGCAAAGTCGTCGCCAATCGTGTCCACTCCTTTTTTGCTTTTGTACTCATGAAGCACTGCCACACACAAATAGACAACAACAGCATATCATTGTAAGCACCATTTTCCTCCCATTAAGCAAGCCACAGTGCCGCTCTTTCTCCCAAAGAGATCGGCAGCATTGCGTACGTTGATGCTTCACGTAAACTCGAGGGATCTGCGGCCCTCTCTTTCGCGCGCTCTGCAGCGTCCCCCACTTGACCTGATTTGCCTCTGCGAGCGTCGGGAACTCGACCGTGATGGGGTCACTCGCTGTTGCGGGCGCATTCGTGCCAGATGGGGTCCGGCGGTACTTGTGGCTGCCGAGATCCGCGAACACGATGCCGTCAAACCCAAACGAGCACGCCGTGAAGAATGCGATACCGCGCTCGCGACAGAGAGCGTCCAGGCGAAGCTACACATCAGAAGAAAAGACCAGGTTAGTGCCATCGCGAGCAGGTGAGTGAGCCAACTTGAGAGTGCACCGTACCTCGGTCTGTTTGTCGGCACCGATCAGGCAAATGGCGGTGAATTTGTGGAAAAACGCATCGTCCAATTCTGCCAGCGGTGCAGTCTCGCAGTTCACGTTCACAAGCGGGTTCAACTCCTTCACTTTCTCCAGGCACGCTTCCGCTCGCTTATCGCACACAAGCAAATCAAGAACAGATCCACACACACATGATGAACTCCATCGTCTTCGTACCATAACCACAAGCAGGATCATATGCTACAGAGCATAGTGGAGCTTACGTTCTTGCCGAGATCGGCCTCGAAGAAGAAAAACTGCGTGTCGACGACGGATTGCGTCACGACGTGCGAGTCGTGCACGGTCGCGTTCATGCCCGAGAGCACGAGATTCTTCACGAGCTCCGAGCCGAGCGCCGAGAGCCCCGAGACGAACACCTGCGAGTTCTGCAGCCGCTTCTGCGCCTCGACGCCCCAGAGCCGCATCTGGCGGTCGTACACGGCAGCCTCCGCCGCGCTGAACGTCGCGCTGTCGCCTGCATCCACATCATCCATCGTATCGATTCTTGTTCCAGTTCTACAATTCGCGCGCAAAAAACAGATCCACTAGCATAGGGTGCCCCACGTTAAAAAAACAAAACTATGGTGTGGTACCCTAAACTAGAGATCATGTGTCCCTCTCACAGCTGAACAGCCCATGAATTGTCATATTTAAAAGGGTTGGCAAATATATACAGCTGCTGAAGTGCAATTTTACCAAATTTAACCAACTGAAGAGCAAGATGACACATAGACTTATAGAGGGCATTATGTATCACATGCATAAACGCTTCAAATGGCGATCAACTTGTCAATCTAGGCTGCACCTGCGGCAGCTTTGGCGGTGAGACTCTCGTTGCATAGCGATGTGATGAACGGGAAGATCTCCCGCAGCGACAGCAAACAAGTCTCCGGCACATACGCGCCTTGTAGATCGGTCCCGACAGGGTCCAGGACCGAATAGTTCAACTCCGTAGGAGAAGCAGAAGAAGCTTCTTCCGAAGTAGGATTTGAAACAATCGCTGGCTCTGACAGCGACAGATCAGGCTCGTACACGCTGAGCAAGCGGTTGATATTGTCGAATCCTCGACCAAACATCCCGTCGTACTGGCCGTAGAACGCAGGCGTAGCGCGCAAGAACAAATTCGTCAGCACTCCAAGCCCCGTCGCGAAATTGGACCAGAGCGTGCCTCGTCCACAGCTATCGTCAGCAAACTCAGCTTCGTTGATCACGGTGTTATCCAGACAGCACTTGGTGAGTTCATTGAGGCCACTGGGATACGTGTGGAGGGTCACGGAGCTAAACGCAACGATGTTTCTGTAAGAATGCGCGGTATGGCCGGGCGTGGATCGCGTCTCCGGGTCGTAGTGAGTGGATCCGACGATCACAAAGTGCTTCAAATCAATGTCTTCCTCGCGAGCAACGGCGTCTTGGACGTCGAGTGCGTCGCTGATCTGGTAGATGGGATCATCGTCACCACCAGCAGTTTCCAAGACTCCAGTTTTCGGCATCTGACAATCCGGCGAATCGTCAAACTCGAGTGCAATCGTGGCGCGTCCGAGCCCCTGCTTGTGGTACAGTTCTGCAATGCACGTCTGCGTCAGCAATGCAGCGAATTGCACTCTCTTCAGGGCAGCGGCGTCCGAATTGTCGACACCAGCGGGGGCGTCGAAGCCTCGCGTCGCATTCACCACTTGCTCGTAGTGGAAGCGCGCTCGATGCTTGGTCTGTGGGAGGGCGTAACGGATCTTCAGCACGTGGACAAGCGTGTCATGGACATGCAGCTGGATGCTGAACTTGCCAGGTCTCGGCAGCATGACGAAGGCCTTGAAGTGGCCCGTTTCAGGCACGACCGGCCAGGACAGCGAGTTATTTTCACCACTTTCTGTCGCTCTCTGCGCGAGTCGCGCTTGGATGAAGTGGACACTGGGACTGGACGCACCGACGGACGTCACGCAGCCCTCTACGAGCACGAGCGGGAACGAGAGGCGCTCGTTGTCCCGCAGGTTGGCGATCTCCACGCGCACAGCAGTAGCACCAGTGTCCGTAGGCATCGTGAGCGACGGTGTATATATTGTGGAATGAGCACAAATATGATATTTGTGCTAGACCACGTGGATATTTGCAATATCCAGGTGGTTTCTCGAGATCATTAACCCATGTCCGTCGCTTGCGTGCGATTAGATACAACCGAGCTGATTTGGGTTCGAAGTGCTGAATTTGGCTGATGGGTTTTTGAACCAACACTCACCGAACTGTAGTGCAGTTGGCGACAATCTTGACCACAAAGAAGCCCTTCGAGCACTGATCGGCACTTGCTGCAGTGATATCTTGCTCTGCAGCTGCGCCACTCACAAACCTGCAATAAGTGTGGAAGCATCCCTTTTTAGTGTGTCAAAATCCCTTTGAGTTGACAATGCTGTCAAAAAAGTGAAGTCGTTCGAGGCAAGATGACTTTTCTGTTTTCTCTCTGTCTGGTGTAGGCATCACTAGAGAGAGAGAAATGAAGATCATCTGCCCAAGATGCTCTTCCTCAATGAATATGCCAGCGAAAGAGAAGAGAGTAAGGAATCAGCCTGAAATTTTTGAAAAGATCACAGCAACTATGGCCTCCGACGATCTCTACCATTGTGGTTCAAACAAAGCCGTTTGCTTCTGAAGTTCTTTGTGCTACTCTCATCTACACCAGCTCTCATTGCAAAATTTTCTGTCAAAGGACTACACTGCCGGTTTAAGATGAGCCTGTATCGCAAGAAGGACGATTCCGATTCTGCCGACGCGGTGCATGTCCAATCTCCCACTTCGAATTCAAGCGTCCCAATGAAGTGGGCGAAAATATGCGCTGATCCTGCTCTGCATGAAGAAGTGGAAGACCTAAAACGAGTTCAAGTCAAAGCATGGCACCTTGCGAACCTACATGTTCGCAGATGCCTAGAGAACAACTTGGAGCTGCCGAACCTGTCGACCAGCACCCTTTTCGCCAGTGTTGCGCTGCTGTTTTGGAGAGTGAGAACGGCGCTGGGCAAGTCTGTCGTGACCCCGTAGTCGAAGAAACGATCCTGCTCTACCTCAACGAACGAAACACAGTTGGAGGTTGCAAGGCACCGCGAATGTCGAATGGCCTAACCGAGTTTGCCGACAGAATGCAGATCAACAGTCAGAATCACATCGTCCTCAATTTCGGCAGGCGTTTATTCACATATGGCAAAGACCGACTCAAGAAGTCCGCTTGTGTGGCAAGGCAAATGATCTCCAGTTGCACACAGCCGTATTTCGTACTTGAGTGGAGTGTGAACTCAAGCAGTGGCTCCCGGCTGAATTCGCCGATAGAGACATCAAAGCCAACTTGGGACTGTTTCTCAGCAAACTTTTCGGCATTTCAACGCACTTGAAGACCACCGAAGCAAAAAATGTGAGGCTTTTCTCGCTTTTGCCGCCCGCAAAATCGTTCGTCCCGGCGCACATCACAATCAGTTCCTCTGTGCTTTGCGATGTCAGCTTACGTATCTGGAGGAAGAAAGGAATTGATGTGCTCTCAGTGACTGCTGTCGTCAACAGCACACGGCAGCGCCTACAACGTCGCGATTTTCTACAAGCGCGGGATGCAATGTGGCGCAATGCTGTTCGCGTTTTCGATTTTGAGACCGCCAACCGCAAGTTTGCTTGGCAAATTACTACAAATGGCTACAGCGCGTCGGTGCTTATGACTCGTCCTGTGACCCTCCGTACGCAAAAGGTGCTGTCAGAACTTGAACAAGACTACGATCCGGATCACTACGTGGCCATTGATCCAGGGATGCGTATTCTATGCATCACAGTGACAAAGAGCAACTCGGATTTTAGATCCCGAAAGGAAGCGAACCGGCCTCGCAAAAAGAGGCCGCAAGAAAAACAAGAGAGAGAATCGCAAAAGAACACGTACTGCTCGACGGCAGCGGGTGGCAAACGCACCGTACTGTGTTCGCCGAGTCTCGACTAGGCAATATCGTCATCTTGCCGGAATGAAGAAGGCGAGATTCTGGCATGAGAATTTGAAACAGAGAGAGCCAACTTGCTCGACTATCTTGGAGGAACTGCCGACCTTCAAGGGCAGCTCTTTCAGCGAGTACATCGCGCAGCTCAAGGTGCTGTGGAAGCATTTGGATTTTCAGTTGAATTTCGACAAACCATCCTTTTCGAAAATGGCGTTTTTCCCTCCAAAAACGATTCGGCCAAAAGATCCTACGCAACATCGCAGCGCAATTGATTCCGACGCCGAACCCGCAGGTCTGCGTCGCTTTGGGAGACTGGAGCGATCCAAAACACATTCGGGGCATGCGCATGGTCCAGTGTGGAGTGTGTCGCGACGCGTTTTGGTGGCACATGATAATTTGAGCATTTTTCAACCTCCAAAGTCGAAAGCAGGCTGAATTAATGGTACCTTGGCGTCCGCAGTGTTTAGATTGTACTATTCTACATTACATAGTTAGGTTGTTTGCTGCTGATATTTGGCCGCGTGTCGTCAATGCTCACTAATCATGCTGCCGCTGCGCTCTTTCGTGGCTCTAGGCTACTGCTGCGTCGTCTTCGGTGCGAAATGATCCACGCGCACTTCACTGTCAAGATATCAACCGAGAGATCGTCCCAATGCACACCGCCTTGTCCAATCGCCACGAGCGCCAGCTGGTCCAAATCCGAGAACCGACCATCACCGATTGGATTCGTGAACGTTGACACGTGAACCAGCGAGGTAGGTTCGAAGACGGACAGGAGCCGGTTGAGCTGATGGAATCCTGGCTGCATTACACCTCCATACTGATACGTCAGGCCGCACGATCGTCCCAGGAGCTGCAGAATGACGCTGATCCCCGTCGCATACTTGGCCCAGTAGCTGCCTTGGCCTGCACACTCTCGCAGAAACAGTTGTGGCAGAATTCGCGTATTGTTCAAGCAGCACGCCGTCAACTCCTCCAACCCACGCGGCCATGTATGCAAGCCGCACGATCCGAGCACGACCAGATTGCCATCCACGAGCGCCTTGTGTCCGTAGATCTCCCGAGTACGCGGATCAATGTGCGCGCCGCCGAGTATCACGATGTGTTTGATCCGCAATTGGCCACCGCCGTTGCTGGGTGAAGCCCATCCTTGAGTGCACACGTCCTCGTGAAGGCAAAACAGGAGCTCCGAGTCCTCCATATGCCGAGCCTGCACGCTTGTATGCTGCGATCGCAGCAGATGCACGACCGGCAGTCCATCATCACCAAGTTCCATCACAAAGGTGTTCCTGGGACAGCCTGCGTAATGGAGCAGCTCGGCCATTGCTGTCTGTAGCACCAACGCGTTGAATTTGATGCGGTCGATGGCTGCAGTATCCGAATTGTCGATTTCCGGTGGCGCATCGAACCCTTGGTTGCTGTCCCACGGCTTCTGGTAGTGGAACCGCACGATGTACTTGGTATGCGGAACCTTGTAGCGGATGTTCAGGACCAGCGAGACGGTTGTAATCTGCAGCTGGATGGCGAAAAGCCCCGGTTTCGGCAGCAGCACGTACGCTTTGAAGTGACCTGTTGCTGGAACCACTGGCCAGCACGCACCTCCAACTTGTTGTCGTTGTCGCTGCTCACTGCCATCTCGTGTTCTTGGACTGCTCGATGTCTCTCTCTCGGTCGCCGACGCCTGGATGTATGCGCAACCGGCAGCAGCTCCCATGCCACTATTGCGTTGGTTCTGTTTCATGTAATTCGACAGGTTCTCAACATACCCTTCTATCAGCACGAGCGAGTACGTGATGGCGTCGTTTTCGCGCAGATTGGAGACGGTGATACGCAGACTCTCGACTGGTTCAGCACTGTATTCGCTGTCTCGGGTCGCCGCGGCGGACGTGACGGACACCGACGCGTGAGTGCTGCTTGCGTCTGCGCTGCGCTCCACGACCTGGACCGTGCTGCACGTGGCGCCCATGCTCTCTCAGCGGAAATGAGTCTGCGGCGCCTCTTCCTTCGACGTGACCTTGGATTGGCTCGGACAAGCGCTCTCTCTCTCTCTCTCTGACTGACCACCTCAACTGTATCAGTCAACTAGCCCTGGACTTTGGGGTGAAATGCGCGGCGCTGATTCGCCAAAAAGGTGCGCCAAGCAGCTGAGGTTGACAGAAAAGGACGCTCGGTGAACTTTCTGGCGCCGTTCGTTCGTTCGGTTTCTGCAGACCTCGCACTCGTGCCCAGAGGATATGGAAGGCGCCAGCGACCTTCCCACTCACTCGCGCACCCATTTCCATAGCCACAGAATCATGAGCACGAACCCCATTAGGCTCCAGCATTTGCGTCTGGACAGAGGCACTTGGAGCATCAGATGGCGCTGTGTGCTTCAAACGAAGTGTGGGCCACACAATCGCAGCTCTTCAAGTGGACCACGCGAGCTGAACTCGTTGATGAGTGCTGTACAAGTAGGCGATGCTCGAGTTGCAGTATTAGCTTAAGTTATTACTTCAGATGAGAACACCTGTCTAATACGGTGATCGAGACACATTAAACGAGAAGCAAAAAGGCGAGACCAACGTGCAGGATCAAGTCGTCGGTATGTGGATCAGCACGGCGCTGTGGCTCGCGGCGCTCATGACGGCGGGCGCCGTCGCGCTCTTCGTGCTCTTCGTGCTCTTCGTGCTCTTTGGACCAGGCATCGACGCCCACAACCCGCGCGTGCTGCACCCGCTCACGGAGATCGAGAAGAAGTTCCTGAGCGACCACATCGCACGCGCGACCGAGGAGACCGGGTACATGCAGCGACCGCGGCCGAGAAACCAGATCGCGAAGATCTTTTATCGCTTCTGGCTGCCAAAGCATCTCGATGCGCACGAGCACGCGAAGGGGGTGGTGGTCGTGCTGCATGGCATGAACTCGCACAGTGCGCGCAACAACACATTCATGGTGGAATTGCTGCAGAGTGGCTTCGTCGTCGCGGGCATTGATCATGAAGGCATGGGCAGAAGTGACGGACGGCATGGCTACTTTTCGAGCGTCCACCATCTGACTGACGATGCGATCGAGTTTGTGAAGATGGTGAAAGAGAAGTACAAGGGGCAGAAAGTGTTTTTACATGGCGGGTAGGTGGCGGATGCTGCTGGGTATGCGCGTTTTGATACATTCTCACTTTCTCCATCCGTCTTCAATCTACTGCGCAGATCTCTTGGCGGGCTCATGATCCTTAATATTTTGGCCAAGGTCGACAAGAATTTCGTCAATGGCGCTGTGATCTTGTGTCCTGCCGTGCAAATCCACAAAACGTCTCGACCTTCGGCAACAGTTGAAAACGTCGGGAAGTTCCTACGCGCCGTTGCTCCAAAGATCCCGTTTGCACAGGGCAACCGCGGTCGCAACAGCTCTCCTGAGATAGCTGCAGTGATTGATGCCATGAAACGCGCCGATCCGCTCTTCTACAACGGCCGACTGCGCATCGGCACGGGGCTTGCGATTCTGGATGCCATTAATCACATTCAAGACAAATTCCACCTCATCGAGACGCCGTACCTGCTGCAACACGGTCTGGCCGATCAAGTGTGCCATATCTCGGGATCCGAAGATCTTCACACGAAAACGAGCAGCAAGGACAAACAGTTCAAGTCGTACCCAGGTGGATCGCACGACCTCAGTAACGAACCTCCTCCAATCCGCAACGCCGTAGTCAACGACTTTGTCGCGTGGCTGGAAGAAAGAGCCGCATGACGTGGCGACAGCAGACGAACGTGAGCAAATGCAATATTGCCGATCAAAATAAAGCAAATATGAGAAGTTAGAAATGCATAGTTAGATTAAAGTTGTTTGTCGCCTCGTCTACACTGCCGACGTGACTTGCCCAGCTGTTTTTGCACAGCACTTCTTGAGAATCGCGCGCCCGTACGGAATAAATGACGCTCCATACCAGAGCATCGCGCAATACTGCACGATCACGAACAGCATCACGAGCGGTCCTGCTTTCGGGAAGCCGAACGCAATGATAAGCGTGCAAATCATCGCGCCGATCCAGATGCAGCACGCCACGCGACGAACGGGCATGCACATAACCTTCAGTTGGCGCTTCGGCCCGACCAGAAACAGTGAACTTCCGATACTACAGAGGTTGCCAACGGTGTAAAAGAAGGCGAACTGCTTCACGTGCTTTGGCCCGCCCCACATCATCAGCGTGGACAGGAACCCGCAGAGCGCACCGAACGCGTAGCACCCGATCGCACCGTAGAGTCTCTGGCGCTTGGTCAGTTTGCATTCCTCAGCGATTTCGTCCAGCAGACCTTCTTCTTCCTGGTTCTTGGGCGTCGACGCGGGGGATTCCAGGTCGCCGCTGCTGCTCTCGGACTCGGTCTTGCCGACGGAGCCGCTCGACATGACCTTGGGGATCTTAATATTGAGCGACTCGGCGGTGGAGCGCGCCTTGCTCTGCAGCTGCACCACGACGGCGCTCTTCTGCGTCACATCCTTCAGCGACGTCGCCTTCTCCTTCGCGAACGCCGCCGTCTGCGCCGACTTGGTCTTGAGCTGCTCCAGCATCTTCCTGCTATTTATTCTGAGCGCTCTTGCCAAACAGCACAGCAGCCTGCCACATGCTCGAAAACGCAGTAAGCTAAATTTGCTGCATGTGTGGACCACTCCTCACAAACATACAATAAGGTGTCAGCCCTATTTAGTGTGTTGGGTTGACTTTTCCATCAAGATGAAGCTTGAGGGGATAGTTTGAGGCAAGATGACTTTTCTATTTTCTCTCTACTGCCAGGTGTCAACAGAGAGAGAGAGAGAGAAATGAAGATATGCTTCCAGAGAAGCTCTTCCTCAATGAATATGGAGCACTGTCCGTGCCCGAGTGTGTGTCACGCACTACCGTACCTTGTAAATAGTGTGGGCCACTCTTCAAAGCATAGAATAAGGTGTGTCAGGAACCCTATTTAGTGCATCAATATCTCTGTGGGTTGCATCGAGGTGAAGCTTGAGGGGATCATTCGGGGCAAGATTGCAAGATGTCCGACTCGGAGGAGTATGAGTACGAGTATGACAGCGACGAGGCCTACAACAGCGACGAGCAGCTCGACGGCTCCGACGGCGAGGCCAACGAGGAGAAGAGCGCCGCGCGCGAGACGCTCATCGAGCTCGAGAACACATTCTACGAGGCCGAAGATTTCCGCCAGCGCGGCGATCTCGTGAAAGCGCTCGAGTACTTTCAGAAGGTGGTGGCGCTGGAGAAGCGCACGATCGAGGATGCGCCGGAGAACATGAAGTGGAGCTTCCAGGCGTACGAGAACATTGTCAAGATATGCGTGAGCAGCCAGCGGTGGGACGACATGCTCGCGAACTACCAGGAGATGCTGACGTTCTTGCCGTACGTCACCCGCAACGAAAGCACCGACTCGATCTCGTCCATCCTCGATGTCGTGTCCGCGAGCACAGGCACCGAGCAGCGGGAAAGCACCAAGTATTCTTCAAAGGTGAGGCTCGCTGATGGTGCTTAATGTCTGGTGTTTGTGGTGCTAATGAGGGTGATTTGATGGATTTAGATGTACGAAATCACGCTCGATCGCCTGAAAGACGCCAACAATGACCGGCTATGGTTCAACATGAACGTGAAGCTGGGAAAGCTGTACTTGGATCTGAATGAGTTTGCACAGTTGCGCAAGTTGCTGGACCAGTTGTACGTGTACTGCCAAACACCTGAAGGTGGCAATGACCAAAGCAAGGCGACAGCATTGCTGGACGTATACTCCCTCGATATCCAGGTACCGATCAAGATATTAAAGTATACTTGTCTTCAGCTTTGTTCAGCTGAGGAGTTTGTTAACTTTGCATTTGTATGGTCTAGCTCTGTGGGGCGACAAAAAATAGCAAGAAGCTGCGCGAGATTTATCCAAAGACGCTTGGGTTAGATGCTGCCGTCGCGGATCCGCGAGTCATGGGGTGCGTGCTGCACATTTTGTAAGCAGGACTTACGTTTGGGGGACTTTGCTGACTGTTTCTTCTTTGCGTCATTGTCTGCAGCGTCGTGCGTGAAGAAGGTGGGAAGATGTACTTGGAGGAGAAACAGTGGATGCTCGCGTACAATGAGTTCTTTGAGAGCTTTCGAAACTACCAGGAAGCAGGGAATGCGCGCGCCACGCAGTCACTCAAGTATGTCGTGCTTTCGAACATGCTCGCGAGCTCCGACATCAACCCTTTCGATTCCCGCGAAGCCAAAGTGTATCAAGATGTCGAAGAGATTGGTGCGATGTTGCTGCTTCGCGGTGCGTACGAGTCGAACGACATCGTGCAGTTTGAGAAAATCCTGAAGAACCCGAAGTACAAATTGCTGAGCGACCCGATCATGAGCAAGTACCTCAATCCATTGCTGCGCAACATCCGCTGCCAAGTGATGAAAAAGCTTGTTCGGCCATACCAGATCATTCAATTAGCGAGTCTCGCGAAAGCGATGAATATCTCGAGCCGCGAAGTCGAGGATATCGCTGTCGGGTTGATCCAGAACGACGAACTAGACGCCAAAATCGACCAAACAAACGGATTCCTGGCTATTCAGACCAAGCAAAAGTACGTTTTGTATGGGTTGCATTCTTTTCCCTGCTTCAAAATTCTGACAATGTGTTTCTAACCTTGTTTTCCCATGTGCGCAACTTACAGGAATCGTGATTCAGACAAACTTTTTGATGCTCTCAGCAGTTGGACAAAGTCGCTCGATCGTGCGCACAGCGTGATTGTTTCTCGAGTTGCATTGCAGCCTTAAAGCAAGAGAGCTATTAAGTGACTTTCGTGATCTTGCTTCCCCAGAAAAAAGTAAACTCGTAGAGTCGATGTGGTGCATAGTGATAGATTTTCTGATTTTGCGATCATTCTGTTGTGGAGCTGAGGGAGTGGGTGGGCGATTGTTGTTTGCGTTTGTCTACGACGTGGCTTTCAACATCAATTGGTGCATTTCATCACAATATTCATCAAATCGTCTATTATTCATCTGTTGCTGTGGAGTGAACGCACGAGACAGGTACAAATCTTCTAGCAACCTATCCGCCTTAAAGCAAGGGAAATGATACGTGTACTTACTGCGACGTTATTGGCTTCGCATGAATCCGGATTACAGGATTAGCGATCACATTGCGACTTTGAATGAGCTTGAGATCGCAGTTTTTGCCGCCGAGTTTCAACGTAATGCGGAGCACATCTTGGATCGTGGAGATGACGTTTTCCAGCACGCGCTTGAAATCGTTTGGGTACCGGTGCAGCCACGCGAGCAGCAACGCCGCGAACAAGTCGCCTGTGCCGGTGTAGTAGCTATCGATCCACGGGAAGCGGATCTCGTACTGCTCGTAGGAGGGCAGCTCTCCGTCCTTTGCGTCACCGCCGACTTTGCTTCCGATCACCAATAGTTCGCGCGGCTTTCCCGACTTTGCGGCCTCCTCCTCGGCGCCTGCTTCCTCGAAACTGCTGATCACGACCACACGCGGACCCTGCGCATGCAGCTTCTTGCACGCAGCCAATGCATCAGCGACGGTCGCGAGCTTCATCTCTGTGAGCATCTCGCACTCGAACTGGTTTGGCGTCAAGACGTCAGCGATTGGCACGACCTGGGAGCGATACACCTCCACTATCAATCGTCGCCACAGCAACAATCCGGTTAGCAGTCATTTTGACAATATAGATAACGCGCAATCGTACCTAGTTCCATGGGCACGTAGAGTTTGCCGAGGTCACCAAGCACGGGGTCGCACACATACATGAAACGCGAGGGGTCGGTCTGCGCCGCGCGCAGGCGCTGGTACACGCGCACAATCGCTCCCAGCAGCGTGACGGAGCCAACGTACCCCGTCAGCAGATGCGTGTGCGCGTCCTTGAGCAGGTTGTTGTGCTCCATGCCGTCGAGCAGGTCGTGCAGATCGTCGCCCGTGAGGCGCAGGTGCTTGCCCGAGAAGTGCTTGTAGCCTGTGTGGTTGGAGAAGTGCACGCTGTTGATGATGTCGACGTCCATGCCCAGCAGCTGCAGCGGGAAGACCGCGCTCTTGTTGCCCACGTAGCCCTGCACGACGTGCGACTGGATGCTCAGCACGCGGCCGCCCACGTCGTCCGGGATCTCCAGCGGATGCTCGGCCGCCATCTTCGCCAGTGCCTTCGGATCGGTTCTTCTGAATCGGTTAGTTGCTCACAAGCGAGTCGTACTTAGCAGGGAATGCCACTGTGTGTTGCGCATTTGAGTCACTATACAGAGGGAGAAAGAATGGTTGCAATAGTGACGCCATTTGTGTGCTTTGTCACTATGTCGGGGGAGAAGAAAGTTGTGTGACAGTGACGCGCATCTCCTGAAAGGTCACAAGTTGTTGTCATGTCCTTTCAGCAGACAGATGCCCACATGCAGCAAGTGCATGCGCATTGCGATGGCTGACTGACTGACTATGCGTAATTGCTCGATGTGATGCCATATCCCGCTTTGCCTTTTCTCCACTAGTTGTCCCAATAACAATGCGCAGACGTGCGCTATCCCCACAGCCATACTGGCGAAAAGCTACGAAAGATACCTGTCAGCTCCTCCATTTCGTTGAGGTGGTGCTATCTGATCTGAGTGCAGTTTGTTTGTACGGATCGCAAGTTGAACCAGTTGAGACGTGCGCCAGCATCCGCGTTCTCTCCATGGACGCCGTTGCAGCTTCCTGTAGAAAACTTGGAATGCGACACTGTCCGCATGTTCCATTCGCCACATTCGGCTGGACTGGGAGAATGTCTCGCATAAGCGAGCGAGAAAGGAAAAATCCAATTTTGCCAAGTCGAAGAAGAAAAGAGCGCGGGGATCAATTCTACAGACGCATGGCTCATTTGCGCACGCGGTTGGATCTGCCTGGAGCTGCGAGCATGAGAGAGAGAGAGAGAAAACAGGGATGCAAGCGCGTCCCATTCGCCAACGCGGCGTGCGATGAAGCAAGCGACTCACTGCGTGAATCGGTGCCGCTTGACGAGGATCGGAAAATGCGCTGGGGAAGACATTTTTCCTGTTTATCTTTCGATTCCGCGCTGTTTACACGTGTTGGGTGGTTCAATAAAGCCTCTTAACGTTTCGTTCCTGCTGTTATTGCCACCTGTTATTCGAGGGCAGTCGTGGGTGCAGTGTCAGGAGGCAGGGTTTTTCTCCCACAACAGCTGTTTTGGAGTCGTACTTAGCGGAAGGAACCTTGTCCTTTCCATGCGTGGGTAGGTGTTTCAGTGGAGACCATGTGTGACGACGCACCAGAGGGAGGAAACTGAGCGACCGACTCTCTCCCAAGCAAAAGAAACTGTGCGAGATTGTTTCATAGGAATAGGGTTCTATACTACTATTTGTAGCATAGTAGGAGCTAGACGGATTTCCTTTGACTTGACTCTCTCAGTGCAGTCAACCAACCGCGAAATATGGAGCCCGACCCTCTTTTTCCTCAGATTACCTTTTTTGATTTGATTTCATTAGAAGCAGTGCATCCTACTTGAAGGCAACATTGCCGTTTGGTTTTAAATCCGTATCGAGCTGCAGGGTAGGATTGCCTCAGTCAGCGAGTCAAAAGACGGAACAACCAGAGAGTCAGAAGCGAGTGGAGACCACAAACACATCCATACACGTGTGGAGCGTCTTTCTGCGTGCGCCTCCTTTTCGCCGCTCACGTAAAAGCCGCTGGAGAGGCGCCTGTTTCATTCGACTCATTTGGTCACGAGAGCCCTCCCACACACCAATATACCGCCATGAAGAGCGCGCGACGCGTCCTCGTATGCGCGGCGCTGGCGCTGCTGACGCTCCCCGCATGCAGCGCTGCAGGTATGAATGGCACAATGCGTACAGAGGGACCTTATTGAAGGTCTCAATCCATAGAACGCACTAATGGCTTTGTTTTGTGTTTCTCCTTGCGCAGATAAGATAACGCCATCGCCCGCGCTAGCCGAAGCGATCGCCAATGGCGAAGTGTCGTACGCGCCAGCGGCAGCCGCGTACGTTCCGCCTGTCGGGAACATTGACTCGTCTTCTGATACCGGATCGTCCAGCTTCACCGCGCCAATCGTGACATCACCTCCTTCGACGACAGCGGCGCCAGCGGCGTCTGGCCAGAGTGAGGCCGAGACAGCGGTGGACTCGTTCCAGAGCAAGAATGGAGTCACCACGGGTACAGGGGGACATGGCAGTGCCTCCTCCGCTATCATTGGTGTTTGTGCATTCGTCGGTGTTGCAGCTGTGGTGATGGCCGTGATGTACAAGCGCAAGACCGCAGCAACGACCGCGGAAGACGAGGAGCAGCCGCAGCCACAGCAGCAACGAACCACGACTTGCACGTTTGAGAACGCCGATTTATCTCCACACCGCGACTCGGTCGATGGAATGCTCCAGGAAATGCGTCCCACGGCAGAGAGCTCCGATATGCTCCCTGTTTTCTCCTCCAACCGAGTTGATGCTGGCGTCGGAATCGTCCGAATCTCGTCGCCGTTTGGAGCGAAAGGAGCGCGCATCAGCTCCCCAGCACAGCGACGAGGCAACTCGGACTACAACATTGAGTTCAACGTCGTCCGAGACGGCAGCAATGTCAGCTCAAGATTAGGCTCGACTGCTGTTACCAAGAGCAGCACTGAAGCAGACCTGTAAGGTGCAACCTCCACCCACAAATCCATCCCATATATTAGACCAACAGCAATGATGGACTCATGAAGCGTACAGTCTCGTTTCCAGAAGAACGTCGTGAGGGCAGCACCGTTTTGAACCTTTTTTCCGTCAGCCCCCTCAACGTGGTTTTCGCTCGTCGTCGCTGGTGCATTTTAGTCTTCCCACCTCCTTCATGCTTGCATCCTAAAAATGAAATATCTAATCGTCAACTGTTATACGAGATAGCAACATTAATCAATGAATCGATGGCAAATGGGACAACTGGACAGCACGCGCACACTTGTTCACATCCATCTTGTTTCCATTTTGCTGCAAAATGGACTCGTGGTAAAATTCAGCGCAAGTGCTTCGTCCAGCACCTCATGTCATCCGACAAGCCAACAGATGCAATTCCGCGTTAAGTTCGCACATGTCTAAAAATAGACAAGACTGGTTCTTTTCAAATACCGGTATACCTCCAAAATACCGGCACATATCGAACCCGCTTCTCCCCTGTCCTTCTGTCCTTCACCGCGGAATGTGGTCCTCCTGGCTGCGTCTGCGTGAGGTGGCAGTCGCACAAACTTGACTTTTGTATGAACCGGCGCCGCCGAGGCTGCGACTCGTTGGACGCGCGCATGGACTCCGCCTACGGCCGCGACCACGACAGCTACTCGCCCGCGCGCTCTTCGGGTCGGGGCAGCGACCGCTACTACCGCACGAAGGGCTCGTCGCGGTCGCGCCCGCGCGCCAAGAAGCGCCACTCGCGCAGCCCCAGTCCCGTCGCGTCGCGGCTCCGCCACCAGCGCCCGCCGCCGGCACCGAGCCGCTCGTCGCGCCACCGGAGAGACAAGGCGGACTGCAGTCCGCGCGGCCAGCGATCGCGCTCCCGCTCGCGGTCGAGGTCGCATTCACCGCGTCGACGTGGGGGTAAGCACTGCTGCTTTTTTTTTCTTTGTTCTCTCTGCCATTGCATCCAATTTTGAAGTGATAATGGAACATTGCTGTATTTATGTAGGCTCTCGCTCGACCCGCGCGCGTGCGTCGCGTTCGCGGTCCAGACGTCATTCGGGGGTTCGATCCAGGTGCGTGCTGTGCTGTTTTTGCTAGTGTCGCGACTTCAACTTTGAATGCGTCATGGGAAACACGCAAACGAAATTCGATACTGACGGTGTGCTTGTGATTGCAGACCACGGCGAAGCGGTCGAGACCGTGACAACTATCGAAGCCGCGGTGCACAAGGAGGCGGAGGTGGTGGGTCGCGGTACAATAGCCGCAGTCACAGCGGCCACACGAACCGTTCGCACCGGTCGGATCGCTCGCATCGCCCCAAGAAGCACCACGCGCGTCGCGAACGCAAGCGGTCGGAGGAGAAACATGTCGAGAAAGACGGCAGCGACGACAGCTCGGCCCACGACGATACGATCGGCAGCTACGACGGGAAACCGGGTGACTACATTGCTTCACGATGTAAGTTGGCTATGCTTGGAGCTGAAGAACAGGAGGCTTTTGACTCACCAGTTGCTGTTATTTGTGTTGCAGACAAAATCATTCGCGAAGCTGGACTGGGCACATTCGGTCGTGTCCTCGAGTGCCTCGACAAGCAGCGCAACATTGTCGTCGCCATCAAGGTCGTGCGCCAAGTGGAAAAGTACACCGAGTCAGCGAAGGTACGCACTGCGAACTTTGTATATGCCTTTAGCCGTGCGTTGGTGGTCATGCGATTTATACTTTATGATTGTAATCGCATGCAGATTGAGGCTGCAATCCTTCAGGATGTGAACGACAAGGACGAAAACAACGAGTCGCTCTGCGTGCGCATGTATAAATGGTATGAATCTAGTTTCACACTGCTCGATAGTCGCACTCTAATTGTGTGTTACTGCTGTGCACAGGTTTGAGTATAAAGGCCATGTGTGCATGGTGTTTGAGCGCCTCGGGTGCTCGCTCTACGATTACCTCAAGAACCACGACTACAAGCCGTTCCCGCTTCACTGTATCCGCGCGTACGCGTGGCAGCTTTTAACAGCGCTGGAGTTTATCCACAGCATCAAGCTCATCCACACGGACCTGAAGCCAGAGAACATCTTGCTCGTCGACGACGAAGAAGAGCGCGTGTCGTCGTCGTCGTCGTCGTCGCCATCGTCCACGTCGTCGTACGGCTCACCGCCCAACGGGAACGCGTCGCAGTGGTCCAACGGCAGGCAGTGGAAGCAACGAGACCGCGGGCTGTCGGAAGGCGAGTCGGGACGCTTGGCTCTTCGACCTCCCGCGTGCAACGCTGTCAAATGTACGTTGTTGTGTGTTGATATGCATGCCTAAGGCTACATTGATAACGGTGTACTGACTGGAACGTGTACTCTTTGTTCTGTAGTGATTGATTTCGGCGGTGCGACGTACGATGATGAATCCAAGAGCTCCATTATCAATACGCGCCAGTACCGGTCTCCAGAAGTTATTCTTGGCGTCGGGTGGAGTTTCCCGTCCGACATTTGGTCGGCTGGCTGTATCATCGCGGAATTGTATCTCGGCGAGCTGCTTTTTGCTACGGTATGGAACAAAGTGGTGGTTGGACGCGTACAGCCAATGAGTTCTTGTTTGCTGATTTGTTGTATTGCTATGTGTCGCCATACAGCATGACAACTTGGAGCACTTGGCGTTGATCGAGCGCTGCATTGGGAAGCTCCCCGCCCAAATGATCGCGAATGCGTCAAAGCCAGCGGCCAAGTTTTTCCGTCGCGGGAAATTGAACTGGCCCGAGGGGGCTTCAAGCGAGGAAAGCGTGGACCACGTTCGGAAAATGCGCACACTGGAACAACTGCTTGCTCCGGACGACGCAGCGTCCGGGTTGCTGGATCTGCTGCAGTTGATGCTGATCCTGGACCCGGAGGACCGTGTGACAGCGAAAGAAGCTTTGAACAACCCATTCTTTGACGGTTTTTCCATGAAGGACATCGTCGCGACGAACGGGACGCAGAGCCAATAGGTTTGCAATAGAAGAAAGAAGACAACAGTTGTGCCAGAACGTAGGAGCGAGAGGCACAGGGAGAGAAAAGGAACAGAGGAGATGCAAGTTTAGGAAGAAAGAAGTGCACGAAGCACCAGAACAGCAGCCAGCAACATATACACACTTTTTCGACATGTTTTGCGACGGTTAATAGGGACAACTTTAGGATTTATTACACGTGTCTCTGGTTTTTCTCTTAACGTTGCTCTAAATACTGATCTCAATTTCTTCGTCTTCGATGGAATCGACAGATTCCTCGGAGCCCCGCGAGAGCACGGGGATGTGGTGGTCTCGAGGCGAATGCAGTCTCCGTTTACTGGAATATCGGCCCAGCATGGGGATGTCGCCATCGTTGCTCTTCACCGACCGACGCGAGAACTGCACGAGGATCGGCGAGCTTCCTTCTTCATCCTCGACGACATGAGAGTGCCTGCTGGACCTCCTGGATTGCGAGTTTAACGGCGCAAATGACACGAAGCTCTCGGAGAGAACAGACTCCGGGTCTTCGATGGTGCGCTGAGGTTTGGAGACTGCTCCAGCCGTCTGGCTAGGATTAAACTCTCCATCGTGTGCTGTCGACTCGTTGCCGGTGGCTCCTGAAGACGATTGGTCTGCAGCAGCAGCAGTACCATCCACAGCGGAGCTACTGACATCTTGGCTTCCTGATGGCGCGGAAGGCTTCTGGTTCGCAGAGACCGTGGCCGAACTCGTCGAGGACTCTGCGGGTGAGTCGAACGAGTCGACGTACCTGACGTCATTCAAACCGCCTGTGCTGGAGCTGAAATCTGACGTCGATTGCTGGCTCTTCTTTCTGCGGTTTGAGGAACCTACGCGGACGAACGCGACCACGAGTGCGACGAGCCCCACACCGCCGACCGCGATCCCGATAATGCCCTCGGTGCTCAACCCTGAGCCACGACCATAACTGGTTCCTGTCTCGACCTGGTCGTCTGGGGACGGAGCACTAATGCTGGTGTCCGCGCCACTCCGCACGGATGTCTCCGGTGTCTCCGCGCTTCGGTCTTCGTCGTCCGCTGAAGCACTGCTGCTACTGCTGTTGCTGCTGGTTCTTGTTTCAGATGAGATGGAGGAAGATGCAGGCGATGCGGTACTGCTGTCACTGGTGAAAGTGGCGAAAGTTGTGTCTGGAGAAGGAGTATTGCTGTCAGTACTGGTGAAAGGAGCATACAACGACGGAGACACAGTGTTGCTCTCACCACTGGCAACAGGTGCACTCGCCGGTGGCGCAGTGTTGGTGTCAGTACTGACAGTGGAAGTCACGGCCGGTGCCGCAGTATTGGTGTTAGGACTGGTAGCGGAAGGTGCAGCTGGCGGCGGCGTATTGGTGACAGGACTGGCAGTGGAAGGTATGATTGGCGGCGTCGTAATGGTATCGCTAATTGCGATGGGAGGTACGATCGGTGGTGCTGTGGTGACTTCTGGGCTGATGGAAGCTTCGTCTCGCCGAGGAGGACTGGTGTCGCTGCTGGGGGCTGAAGGAACGCCGGACGTTGCAGTAGTGATGTCAGTACCCGAGTTTAGTATTGCTGGCGACGGTGAAGCATTGCTGTCATTACCCGTGGAAGAAACGTCCAATGGCGCGTCCGACGTCGCCTGCAAATGGCCTGCATGTTGCAAACAGCATAATCAGAAGAAGAGTGAGCGTCTTGCGTTAATCCATTTGGCGTATTCAATGTGATATGCAAACGTACGTGTTGGTGCACCGACATACTCGGCCGTCGACGCAGGTGCGGTCGTGACGAGTAGCCCAACGCAGCACGCCGCCACCACGCGACGCAGCGTCTTCGCCATTCTTGTGTGCGTTGCTGCTCCTCCTCTCTTTCGCCACGTGCGCTTGCGTGCTTGCTTCTCGTCGACAGACAGAGGGACTGACTGACTGATTGATTGACTGGTGAACTCACGCCTCACAGCGCAGGAAGGAAGGAATGATGGGACACACGCAGTTGGTGGGGGAGGCTCTGGTGATTACGGAGAGCGCGGCTCAATGGCGCCGTGCAGATCAAGTATTAAGGCGAGACGCAGCCACGAAGGGCTCAATTGAGCCCAGTCGAATTGGTTGAGGTCCGCATCGCAATCTGACGCCTGTCGTCGGATCGTGGCGTTGCAGACACCCAATCAGCGCCGCGCAAAAGAGCAGGTTCAGCCATAAAAAGGTCATTTGTGTGTCTTTAGTTGTTTTTTAGAATCTTTTCTATGCAAAACACGAAGTGGCAAGCAAAAGCAGCGGTTGCAGTGTGAAAAAACTCCAGCAACATAGTAAAAAATGCCCCCTCACCACAGTACGCGTGCGTTGCACACGCTGACGATGCACAAAATGATCGCTTGCTGCAAATTATTACTAGTAAATTAGGAGTATGTGCAAACAGCAATTAACATTGCTGGGTTGCACATAAACTTAAAACAAACTAAAGAGTGAGGGAAATTTCAACAAGGAATCACAAATGCACGAGCACCAAGGCAAATCACAAGACAAATGGAGGTGTCTATGCCCCCTGGCGTGGGATCCGGAGTGATATTGTCGGAATGCTGCAGGCCGTTCGAGATGTGCTGCTGCTGCCTTGAGAGACCACGCTTTTTAGTGTGGGTTCATCGTTCATTTTTTAGAAGAGAACGGCCATTCTCTTCGCGATCCCCACCAAAAAGAGGCAGTTTCACAGGTTTGTGTCTGTTTTGCAATAAAGAACCCATCGCAGGGCTGCATTTGTAAATTACTAATAGATGAACAACGTACTGCAGAAGACAGAATAATACATAGAAGAAGTTGCATTCTTCAACTGCACTGTGCGGTTCCGAATAGAAGCTCGCTCTTCTCCTTTTCCACTGAGTAGGAAGAAGACAAAGACGCCGAAGAGTTAAGGATGGCGGCGACGACGACGGTGGTCGTGGGCAAGAACCTGCCGGGCAGCCGCAACGAGGAGTTTTTCGCGTGGGAGGGCCAGCCCAGCAGCAGCGCCAAAGCCGTGGACACGGGCGGTGCCTTCGAGGCCGAGCAGCTCATCCAGCGCCTCGTGCGTGCCGACCCCACGGCGCTCGCCAAGATCTACCACGTGCCGGACGACCAGGACACGTACCTGTGGCAGTACGAGCATCTGCGCCAAGTCATGAAGGAGCTCAACATCCTGGTTGCGCGGCTCGACGGGAAGTGTACGCGCGAGGGCTGCATGGTCATGAAGGCCACGGACGACTGGGTGTTTCTGTGCGCGGCGCACAAGGCGCCGAAGGAGTGCTGCGCGTTCGAGTACATCATCCACACGATGGACAACGTCAACACGCTGCTCACGAGCAGCCGCGTGTTCCCGTCGCGCGTGTCGATCACGAGCAACGCGACACAGTACTTCCAGTCCGTCGCGAGACGCCTCTACCGCATCTTCTCGCACACGTACTTCCACCACCCCGAGGTGTTCCGCGAGTTCGAAGACGAAACCTATTTATGCCACCGCTTCGTGTACTTTGTGCTGCATTTCTGCTTGATCCCCAAGAATCTGCTGATCATCCCCGACATGATGTAGCAAGTTTGTGCGTCTTGAGAAAAGTGAAAAGGAACAAGCTCGTACAAAAACAACAAAAAAATAAACAAGTTGCCATTCAAGTAAAGCTGTCACTTTGTGAGAAAGAAAGCAAAAAATAAAAGCTACTTCGTTCATCCTACGATCTTCGGAGGTTGTTTAATCGTGCTTCTAATTCGCTCATCGCAGAATCGCTCGCGTCACCGCCACCGGCGGCAACCGGGGCTGGCGGTGGGACCACTGCTGGCGCCGCCTGCGCTGCTGCTGCAGCTGGCGCGGCTTGCACGACTGGAGCCTCTGGCACCGAGCCCGTCAAGTCGATACCTATCTCGTCCAATACCTGCCCCACGATCTTCTCTTCTTCCTCTTCGTCCTGGTCGGCGTCCATGACGTCATCGATGGTTTCGCCGATCATCTCCTGCTGCATCTCCATCTTCTCGCTCTCTTTCGTGTATTCCATCATGATCTGGTTCAGCTTGGGCAGGTTCATCGTCTTCGCCATCGCCTGCATAGCCTTCGTCGTGCCTTGCAGCGCCGACGTCATCGCCTCCGCCGATTTCGCAGTCTGTGTACAATCCACACAAGTATTCAACATCAGTCTTCCCCCTTGTACATAGTGTAATATGTACCCACTGCACAATCCACCAGCACTGAGCGAAGAACGTACCTCTAAGCGCAGCGAGACGGCCTGCAACTGCGAGCGCATCGTGTAGAACTTGGTCACGTGCTGTCGCGTGCGCACAAGATCCTTGGCCATGATCTTGACCGACGCGATCTGGCCCTCCTTCGCCATCTTCTTGATCTCAATGATCAACTTCTTCTCCTGCATCTGCAGGTTGGCGCGCTCGCGGTCCAGCTCGCGCACGGCGCGGTTGATCTCGCGCTTGTTCTCGCGCAGCTGCTCCTTCAGCGTCTTCTTCTTGCCCAGTGCGTTACCCATGCTGCCTACCTCTTTAACACGCTTCCCCTTTAATCTCTCGTCGCCACTTCCTTTTCTTCTCGTTCGTCCTCGCGGCGATGGCTTGGAGCAGGATTGAAGAATGACCAGCGTCTTTGTGGGATAATCACCCCTAAAGTCGTCTAGGTACGAGCCAAGGGAGAACTTCGAACTTAATCAAAAAATCAACTTTGGTGAAGTTTGGAGTGCCAACCCATCCGAACTTTACGGCGCCGTGGGACACGAATCCGAACCATCATTTTTTAGCCAATCACAGACGGATTGAGTGCCTAAGTTCGCGTTGTCCGCTCATAAAGTGCGCATGCCACTTGGATTACTATTTTCAAAATAATAATCTGGACACCATGGAGTGTCTGACGCGCAACGAGTGAACAGCGAGCTGCCACATTGAGATTTACTGCAAAGATGGAAATCGCGTTCTTCCTCTTTGTGTCGAGGTAAAAGGTGGCGACGACACCCTTTCCATACGTACGCCCAACGAGGTGGACATTTGCTTCCCTATGCTTATACACACAAACCTCAAACAAGGCGACACCATTTCCAGTCAGCCGGTTGGTGACGAACTCTCCGATAACGTAGCAGGTAAGATATGAAAAAGCAAGTGCCAAAGCGTGTAAGTGAGCTCATGTAGTGCGAGAACGCATATTCAGGCGCTCTTGGTGTCCTGACGCAGTTTGGACCTGCTGATGGTGCTCGTCAAAATTCACGCTGGTCCGTTTGTCCCAATGTCTGGGATGCCCAAGTTACCCAACCACGAATTCATGCATGAAGATTCCACATATCAATGCATTCTCAAGCGCCATCGCTCTTCGCCACTTAATCGATGGCAAGAAAATGGAAGCTTCAGTGCATTGGCGCAATGCTTTTCGAACACCGTGGTCAAAAGAAACTTTGGTTCAAATGGCTAACTGTTGCTGAGTCGGGCGGTGCTTCGAATCCTGCCGTGCATCGAGTACACGCGTCCAGACCGAGTTGAACGTTGCGAAAAATGGGGAGAAGAGCGATCCGAGAGCATTCGATGCGTGTGAGAGAGCTGCAGGGTGTGACAACCGCGATTTGTCCCTGATTCGCCTGCAGAAGAGGCCAATAATCAGGGCAAATGCGATCGATACTCCAGCAATGCAACACCACAGGAATAATCGGATTTTATGCGAGGATCTGCGTGGAAGAAGAGGACATCAAGGGCTACTCCATCTCATAGCAAGCGCTGCTTTTGGAAATATGCACGAAGATGACTTGAACGTGGGATGGTCGCGTGTGCAGTCCAGTGTGAGGGTTTGTGGCGATACCAAGACGCTACGCACTTCAACGGATTAGACGGATTATATAGCAGCATGAAGGCGTCAAGGGCTACTTCCTTTCACAGCAAGTGCTTTTGGTTGGAGTGTGCAGTGATCGGGGCTCGATGGTGCAATGCGTGCGTCTTGGCGATGCAAGTCGCTATCAAGGCAAAACGAAGGCAGCGCATTCGATTTCACGAAGTCAATCCACGTCCAGAATCATCCAGAAGCGACGCAGATTTCGTGAAATAAGGTTAGCGACCGGAAGGAAATTGTCGACGACAAAGCCCAAGTTGACGTCTTGTGTTGTCAGTCCGTTACTATGAAGAATGATCCGTCTGCATTTGGAGCTCTCCTCAGTTCCTCACCCTCCCATCCTCAACGAAAGGATGGGAGTGCTGCTGCTACACGTCTCCTTGGGAAGCATAAAAGTGAGGGCTTTGCAAGACACACCCGCTACAAACACAAGAAGATCGCGTTGTTACAACCATTTGGGGGGGGAGTTGTTTTCACATGGCAGAGGAATGCATATAATAGTTGCATTTTGGTTCTCAAAGTGAGCTCTCGGCATTCCTCCTGACCACACCCAAAACGACCATTTTTTCGCGCGAAAAGATCCGGTGTTAAAATACCGAATCGTAAGAATTGTTCAAATAATTCTTTTCACACCTAATTCCAGGACTATTTTGGGTCTTTTCGTTGAGGACTCGGGTTGGACCTTCCAGAAGCGGCTGGTGGTCGTTTTTCAGGAGTGAATGCATCCCCTCATCGTGCAACTCTCGTGATCTTCTCTCCAGTGCACAAGGACTCATCACTATAAATAGACGCCACAGAGAGAGAGAGAGAGATAAAACGAAGATGCGTGTATACAATATTGCGATCGAGATTGTTTGTAGATCTGCAGTTATGAAACGCGCATGGCGTTGTTTCTCAATCATTTCTTTCCTGAGGGTTCCGACAGGTTGGCACCCGATTCTTCGTTCTTCTCCACACGGTTGCGGAATCGGGGGCGAAGGCTGCGAGAGGGACAAGTTCAGGGGTAGGGTAGAGACGGTTTTCCTTGTCGCAGGGGGACTATTTTTGGCCTTTCTCTCTCCGCCACCCGTGAGTCTTGTCCTCCTGGCTCCCCTCCCCACACGCGCAAGCCCAACGGGTCGTCCATAAAGTGTCGCGGGCCGCCAAGAAAACACATCGCGCCTGTGTCGCCCGCCGCCGCTCAAGACGCTTCTTCCTCCTGCGATACCGTAGGCTGCCGCCCCCTCATCGAACAACGAAACGCGCGCGCGCAACTCGCAGCCGAACGCAGCAGAGACTTCGAAAGAGAGAGCGACATGCTCCCGGCGGCGTCGACGGCGACCATGGTGGCCGACTCGCCCGTGGCCGCAGTGTCGTTCTGTCGCCTCGAGTGCGACCACAAGGAGCTCTTCCAGCCAGAGTACAAACGGTGCGTTGGCTTGTATTTGCTCTTTGCACTGCAGCAAACACCCGATGTGGGCTCGTTCGTGTGTGCGTGTGCGTGTGTTGCTTGCTGACGCTTTGGTGGCTTATTGGCTTGTTTGGTGTTTGCAGGAGCAACCGCACCAAGGGCCTCAAGATCCTCCGGTACCCTTCGCTCTCCATCCCATTCCTATTGCATATCACTGCCACAGAAAAACAGTAATGCTGACTTGCTGATCTCGCAATTGTATCTGCTTTACGGACACTTTAGATGCTTTCCACACTGCTGCCCGAACCACATGGATCGCAGCTACTGCGGCAGCTCCCTCCACGTGCTCGTACACACGACATCCACAAGTGACGCAGCGCCACAACCATCTCAATCCCAAGCATCGCCGGATGGCGTCGGCGAGCTCTCCGTGTTTGCGCGGTTCGAGTCGGCCTCGGATCCCGGGATGGAGCTCGGCGAGTGCGTCTCGTTCGACAGTGTCACAGCCGCGACGCAGAGTGAGGAAAACCCCGAGGGTCAATGGATCCCCGGGGTGAAGGAACGCCCGTCGGCGCTCGCAGCCGTCGTCAAGCATACTGGCCACCTTGGAACCGAGGTTCGTTGTTTGTGTTGTCTTGTTTTGTTGCTTTTTCTTTTCGCACAAACCAACTTTGTCTTGTTTTGCCGCATTGTTATTAGAATGCGCTCGTGTTTCAACTCAATGGCAAGATCTACTCGCGATGGTATTACGACTGGGAAAGCGGCGCAAACAAGGCGCAGCGACTCATGAAGCACGTGCTCAAGGCCTACGTGTTTGAAAAGTTACACACCAGCAGCTCCAGTAGCGACTCCGACGGCGAAGCTTCGTCTCCGTACCTGTACCGCGTCGTGGCTGTGATCGTGTCGCCCGAGTTTACAGTCATTTCCTACCGCCGCGCACCCTCCGAAGTCGTCAACACGATGAAAAGCGAAGGTTACAACTATAACCACGGCAATGCGTTGCTTCCGCCGTCGGCCTCACGGCATTTGTCGCCGACGTCGGGCGATCGTAACAAGCGCAGCGCTATGGACGCCATGGAAGTCAACAATCGGTGGCAATTGGACGAGCTTCAGGGCTCGTCGTTGCGGCATCAGGACGTGGATCCGCGCATGGTAAAGCGAAGACGGCCGGTAGGAGCAGGAGAACCCACGGACTCGTTCTTGCGCTCCAGTGGCGCGTCGTCGGTGTCTGCGTCCTCGCCACTACTATTGCGCGGTCTCCACAACACGCCTTCGCTTTTTGAGGATAAGGTGATGTGGGAGCACACGAATGGCGCGGCGGTCACAACGTCCAAGAACCTCGCGCTGCTGTACTGGTTTGTGCAGTGGACGCCCTTGGCTTGCTATGCGTCGTTTGTGGACGAACTCGTGCACATCACGCATCGTCGACTTCTCGAGCCGCTGGCGCCGTCCAACCACCATGTGGGCAAGATTAACTGCTTCTCGCGAGTGCTCTTGGAGCACGCCGAGGGAGCAGGATCGGGATCGGATCCCCATCACGCCTCGAGTCAGCCCAAGCCGCTCCCGTTTGAGCTCGAGACGCTATTACGTGCGGTCTCCCAGGCAGCACTGTGGTTCTTTTCCGAAGAGACCCGGCAGTGGATCCGTTTGTTTTTCCAGCACCACGCCGAAAACATCCTGGACAAGCAGGCGCTGCGTGCGAGTTTCCTCATGTGGATCACGGAGACCGAAGAGCGCTTGAATCACCACGTGTTCGCGATGACGTCCCTGAAGACGCTGACGAATGTTGCCGAAGAGATCATCGCCGCCGTGTACTCGTACGAGATGTTCCACAGCAAGCGGCCGCAGGTGCGTCAAATCCTCGGCGACCATGGGTTTGCAGGTTGGAACGCGTTTGTGGCGCAGATCCGCGATGCGTACATCGCCTCCTCGGGCGTTCGCAACCACAGCACGAAGACAGGATCGGCCCAGACAGCGAGCTTCATGCAAACAGGCGTCGTCCGGAATGCGTTTGAGCAGGGTTGGAACGGCGAGTGGTTGCTCGATACCGAGGAAGCTGTGTGGAAGCCCATGATTACGGGTAGCAACATCGGCAGTCGCTGTGACCCCATCTCGCTGTTCACGATGTTCGACCTCATCTCCCAGATCGCGCGTCTGGAGCTCGTGCTGAGCGTCCAAGAGCGAATGCTGCGCGTGCGGTCGGCGAACACGATCACGTCGGGTTTCGACAGCATGCGACTCGTGCTCGACGGCCAGGAGCGGCTTTTCCGCGTGTTCCCGAACGGCGTCTCGTCGTCCGTGAACGACGGATCCTGCGGCGATTACATTGGCAGCATGCACATGGAGAGCAAGGGCGAGCGCCTGGTTGTGTACCTCGAGCTCTTTCACTGGGCGATGACGACAAGTGGAGGTGGCAGTGGTGCCAGCGATCCATCGTATCACGTGCGCATGCGCATCGAGTGCTGGCGTAACCACCGACTGTACGTGAACGGCGAGGTGCTGCAGACGACATCGGCGTCGTCGTTTGCCGACGAAGAACGGCCGTACCTGGGCGAAATGAAGCTGCGCGCTAAGCGCAAGGCGATCAGCAAGGCTCACGCGCGCCACTTCCACGCCTCTGTGCTCAACAGCTCCAGCGCGCCGACGCCGCCGGCGTGGAAGCAAATGGGCCGGTTCCGCTTGAGCTACCATCGGCTAGCTTAGATGATTGAACGGCAACAAACACGTAGCAACAGTAGTAGTAGTATTAGCTCATTTGCGAACTTCATACAGTGAGAGACACAGGTCGAGTGGAGCACGAGTCGAGTAGGCAGGTTCTTTTTAATCCATGGAAAACAGAGGGTAAGACGCACAGTGAAGTTTCGGAGAGACTCATGTCCTTTGTAGTGACTGTGATGTCACTCACAATCGGAAATCGTCGAAGCGTGTGAAAGCGTCAGGACGCTCCTATCGTTCGTTTTCTTTTCTCGTTGAAATTGAGCCCACGAACGTCGAGACGCTCGAGCCTTGGAGTTTTTTCAGTCTCCGTAAGGAAACGGATGACCGACCTGCTCAGCTGTTCTCTCTTAGTCTTGTGCGACACCAACGCATTCGTCGGGAATACCTCGAGCCGACTACCATCTTAGCTGCCAAGCGCACAAAAAATGCCGTAGACCCGAGCTACCGATTACTGGAAACTAACCATCGGTCTCACTTCTGTCACTTTATTTGACGTGACCGCGGGGAACTCGTGTGCAGCAGCAAAGTACAACTAATCCCCTTTTTCGAGACTTCGGGTCAAGTAGACTGTGAACTCCTTCTTTTGAAACAAGTTTCGCGAAAGTAAAGTGAGACCGTGGCGTCAACCAAGCACGCAATTTGAAGGATATTGCTTTGCTTTCACACCACGAACATTCGTTTTACAGCTTCCGAGCCTACTGCGTCCATGACAGAGTCCTCACCCTGGAATGGCTCAGCTGCGCTGGTCGCCAGCACCCACGATTAATCTATTGTTCGTACCTCATGAGCTCATTGCGTATTTCTTTGATCTTGGAGAAAACAAGTGCCTGTGGATCGTTTTGGTCTTTCGAGCACTTGGATGCCGATTTCACTTTTTGCTGATTGTAGTGGCGGCGATTTTAATGAATTCCTTTTTGCACCGCGACGCGGATTGGAAGGCTCGCTCCTTGTCCACTTTGTTCGACTTTCCACAACAACAAATTCGCCTCTCGAGCGGCTCCATGAGATTGTCGCCAACAGCAGCAGCGCAGACGGATATCCAAGACGAATGAGCGCGGGAGACTGGTATCCTAGGAGAAAGAGCCCGTCGAAGTCTTCTCATAGCTTCATCGTAGGCTGGCAATGTCGATTGTAACTTCATTTGGTTGCCACTGCGACTAGCGCATTCGTTAATGGAATATGCAGCAAATGCAACCGCATGGGCTTGCTCACTCGCGGTGTTGGCGGTAGCTTCAGATGTTTGTCTGATGAACCAAAGTCTTGTTGTCAAATGGAGGCGAGGGATGCTTCGCCTGCGCGACACTGTGACACAAGCGCGGTAGCGACAGCAACAGCACGCGCATTGCCCCTTCAATGGCGCAGTTGACACCTCGGCTAAATCATCGCTACGAGCAGAAATCTTCGCTCACTGAACGGCCTCCCGCTCCAAGGGAAGGTTGCTTCCTGCCTGCAGAGTGGTTCCGAAGAATCGCCGCTTGGAATACCACATAACCACCAACGCGGCCATCTCCTTGTAGCAGTTTATACGTCTCTGCCAAACGCAGCGTCGCTTCTCTTGGGTATGATGATCCTGTGCCCTCGCATACCAGACGCTTTGTAAGGGTTGTCGTCCCGATCGTTTGCCAAGAGTTTTCCATGTTTCTTACAAGCTTCCTTGGGTTGTGGTTGTCGTTTCGACTCAGCCGGTTGTTGCTCATGCGTCTTTGCATGCGAGACGGAGAGCTTCGTTGGCTTCGATACAAGGTAGCACGCCTACCACACGCAAAACCCAGTCGACGGACTGCTTCGCTCGCGTTCAGGTGACGGAATCCGATACAGTGCCCCTGGTATGCACTCGCACACACGTCGCGAGATATATCCGTCTAATCTTGGTGGAGAAGAGCTTTTTGACTGAACAAACCTCTCAACTCAGCGACGAGCAATGAGTTTTTCGCAAAGAGACGCAAAAAGTCACCGTCCTAACGGATACTTGACCAAGAAATCGTTGAAAAAAATAGACACAGAATCCGTTTTTTTTGGTTTTGGGCCGCTTGCTCGGGGCTGGGACATTTGCTTACTGTTTGATCCCCCACGCTCTTGACACGGTCCACAACCGCGGTGGCGTTGGGACCTTTTCCTTGAGACTCGTAAAATCTCCGGAGTATCCGTAGCTGCTTGGTTGCGCATGCTCTGTAAATGGACAAGGTCTGGTTTTACTATTTTTTTGCAGGCACGACCTGTGCAACGAGTCATGCTCACCAAAGGCACTCGACAAGCAGCTCCAGATGAGCGCAGTTGCTCGTCAGACAAACCAGAGGTTTCTTGGCAGATGGCAGCGAGGGGCGCTTTGCCCACTAAACCTGCATTGCATTTTCGCATTGCACTTCACAGGTCATCGCTATAAGAGCTTGGTAAAGTTGGTTGGGCTACTAACCTTTGCATCAATAGCGAAGTGGAGTCCATTTGGCGACTGCAGTTTCCCTTGAACGCTGTCTTGAACCCATCGCAATCGTTCGCCTTCGATAACAGCATGAACCCGTCTCGATATCGTGTAGACGGACAGGTTGTTCGCGTTCGGTGACGAAATCCACGGTAACGTGTCGGCCAATAAACAAAACACTCAAGTCACCAAGTAAATCCGTTCAAGTTTTGGGAAGATAGCTTTTACTAAAGAAACAATCTTCTTACCATATCATCGAACGAGAACTTGTTTCGTTTCGATTTGTGCCGAGGGAACAACAGCAAATAAGGAGCACACAAGCGCACAAGCACATGCCTAAATGTAGGACTCAAGCTTGTATCCGTCTACTCCAACTTCTTCTCGTCGAGTACCAGAATGACTGTATCCTCGACGCGACGAACTCATGAGCCTTTACAGAGCCCTCTTTTCAGCCGCGTTTGGCACAGAAGCAGCTCCGTCGGGCAGGTGGAGTAGTTGTTGTTGCAGTAGTGACGTGTTTCGCGGCGGAGATGGGGACAATCTACAGCCGCGCTAGTGGCATACTTGGCGCAGCTGTTCGTCAGACGAACCAGCGTCTTCTTGTCAAATGGTGGTGAGCGACGCTTGGCTTGGCATGCAAGACGACTTTTCCATCTCGCGTGACGAGCCATTACGGTGCGCGAAAAGGGGGAATAAAGAAAACTCGGACGGCTACTGTTCAATCGCATGGAGCACGCGGTCCAAGCGAGGTTCCCTTCGTATTGAGCTGAACTCCAAAGTGTTGTGGTCTGAGAAGATCGCTGAAAAGGCACAAGTCCCAGGGTAAAAAATGAAACAAGCATAAACCAGCGATAAGCAGCTCTTCGCGTGTGGAAAATATCAGTTCTTTTGCACCAAACACCAAAAAATGGCACGAGCAGCTTGCATTCTTGCTCGAGCAGAACCACAAACAGAAAAGCGCCATGGAGCATGTAAACACATACCCTCCGAAAGTGTCCACCGAGAGTGTCTCGTCGAGCAACGGAATGTCGCGGATGCTCAAGTTGCCCCACGCCGATTGTCAGGCGCGGCGCCTTCGGAGGCTTGTTGTGTGCGTCACGCATGCATAGAGAAGTCGCTGGGTACCAGCTATTCATGCGGACGCGCATTGAAACGCGTTGCTGAGCTTTGTGGGCGAGGCAGAAACCTTCTTCCCATCGGAGGATGAGGTGTGGCACCGCGACGCCGGGTCCAAATTCTGCACATACCACAAAGAACAAAGCATCGTTTATTTGCAGCAACATGGCTTGGGGTGGGGAGAGAGGGCGATACTCCCTCCCATGGACGCGCGCAGCACTACCTTCTTCGCCAAATGAAAAAAAGCGCAACCTTTGGGTTGGTTGCGAACACAGAAAATGGGGCACTAACATGTGTCTGGTCACTCTATCGGGGTTTCTTCTAAGTTTGTCCGAGAAAATGATGCAAACAGAGTTAGGTTCGCAATCGGCACAAAGGAGGGGTCACGTCAGTATAACGGGGGCAGATGCCTCAGCATGTGCATTGTCTAAGTACGCTCGCACCCAACCTCATTGAGGTTCGTTAAGTTCGTAATCGTCACAAGCAAAATGCCTGTCACTGAAATTCTGTGTCAGTAGCCTCCTTATTTTGCGAGAGTGGTCATTTTCCAGCCAAGCAAGCAAGCAACAAGATGGAGCTGGTGATCGGGTGCGTGGGCAAGCCGAGCGCGGGCAAGTCGACATTCTTCAACGCCGTGACGGACGGCAAGGCCAAGGTCGGAAACTTCCCGTTCACGACCATCGAGCCCAATGAGGGCATCACGTACTACATGACCGCGTGCCCGTGCGCTGCCAAGGGCAAGTCCGCGGTCTGCCAGCCGCGCTACGGCAAGTGCGACGGCGGCGTGCGCCACGTGCCCGTGAAGCTGCTGGACGTCGCGGGGCTGATCCCGGGCGCGTCTGAGGGCGCGGGACTCGGCAACAAGTTTCTGGACGACCTACGTCACGCGCACGTGCTCATGCACATCATCGACGTCTCGGGACGCACGAACGAGAAAGGCGAGGTGGGTCTGGCAGTATTGGCATTCTGCGATGTGTATTAATTGGCATGATGATGGAGGCTCATGAATCGCTTCGCAAATATTAGGAAACTGTTGGTTACGATCCGATCAACGACGCTGACTGGCTGAACGCCGAGATCCACAGCTGGATCTACAATAACCTGTGGAAGCGCTGGGGGTCGATCGCGCGGCGCCACCAGGCCACGAAGAGCAGTCTGTCGAGCACGTTCGTGGGTCAGATGTCGGGCTACGGCGCATCACCGTCGCTGATCAACACGATGCTGGACCGCATGGCGCTCAAGGACCCGCTCGATCTCACCAAGTGGGGCGAGGAGGAGGTGCACAAGCTCGTGGACGAGTTCCTCGCCATCCGCTTCCCGACGATCCTGGTGCTCAACAAAGCCGACCAGGGCGAGAACACGGACGCCAACATCGAGAAAGTGGCCGAGAAGTACGGCAGCGACCGCTGCTTCGTGTCGAGCGCCGCAGCGGAATGCTTCTTGCGCGCCGCCGCCAAGCAGCAGTTCATCCGGTACGAGCCAGGCTCGATGTTCTACTCGACGCTGGAGGACGGCAATGACGACGACACGGACAAGGACGCGCCGCTGCTCAAACCCGTGGACAAGAAGATCGCCAAGCGCCTCGAGCGCATCTCCGACATGGTGCTCTTCCGCTACGGCAGCACGGGCGTGCGCGCCGCGATCAACGCCGCCGTGGAGCTCAGCAACACGGTCGTCGCGTACCCGGTCAAGTCGCTCAAGAACTTCACGACCGACGCCAACAACGGCAAGGGTGGCGGCGTGTTTGGCGACGCCGTCATGGTGCGGCGAGGCACCACGATCCGCGAGCTCGCGTACCGAGTGTCGCAGTTCATCGGCGCCAACTTCGCGTACGCCGAGGGCGAGGACGGCCGGCGCCTCGCAGAGGACGAGCCGATCATCCACTCGAACCTGATCGTCAAGTTCACGACCACGATCGCGCCGAGCGCGACGGCGGCGGCAGCGTCCTCCAATAGCGGCGACAAGGATAGCAAGAAAGCAGCAGGCTCGAAGGCGTCCAAGTCCAAAGCAGCAGTGGACGACGACGCGTAGCTTTAGAGATTACCTTGTAGCATCAGACACTTTTGGGGAAACACAAATGGACTTTAGTCTTAAAAAAACGAAATGATGACAATTATGCGTGTGCATGCATACTATGCAAAGTGTACGCGGACTAAGAGCGGTTGCACTTTCGTGCGTGCAAACTGAAATCGCGTTACGAGTGTTCAACTGTTAAAGAGAAAGCGAGTCAGTCGTCGACTCAACAGTCCGTCTTGGCGCGCGACGGGGGCACAGACGGCAGCACGCCGCTGCTCTGCGCGACAACGCCAAAGGCGCCCGTGACGAACATGCGGCCGTCGCCAAAGGCGAGCGCGCTCAGGGGCTGCGAACTGAGGAGCGTGCCGATCAACACGCCCTTGGGCGACAGAATGTACACGCCCTTGTGCACCGCGACGTACACGTTGCCGTCCTCGTCGGCCTTGATGCCGTCCGCGTAGCCTTCGTCGGTCTTGAGCTCTGGGTGCGCCGTGAAGTTGAAGAACATGCTCGAGTTCCCGACCGTGCCATCCGACTGCAGCGCAAACTGCTTCACGTACGAGTTGCCCTTGCGCGAGTTGGTGATGTACATGACGTCCTGCTTGGGCGAGAACGCGATCTTGTTGGGGCGGTCCATGAAACAGTCAACCAGCTCCACCGTCGTGCCGTTGTTTTGGAGCAAATACACGCCGTTGAAAGGGATCTCACGCAGCGGCGAGTTGTCGAGCGTATCTCCCTCGAAGTCCGCTGCGCTCGTGGCCAAGCCGAAGGGACTGTCCGTGAAGAACAGGTGACCCGCTTGCGTGTACTCGGCGTAACTCGGACTATTGAAGCGCTTGCCCCTGTACGTGGTGAGAAAGTCGACGACGCGGCCCTGACACACCTGGCCGCCGCCGAGGTCCTTGTACGAGAGCAAACCGAGCGAGCGTCCACCCGTACGCGCGACCAAAATCTGGTTCGACGAGGGATTTGCCGTGAGACCGCCGCAGCCCTTGTAGTACACACTGTCGCACCCCTCGGGGTGGTTCTGGCGGGAGCAACCCGATTGGTACGCCGAGACCTTGACCGTCACTTCGGTCGCCTTACACAAGTCAGCGTCGATAGTGATCGTCGTGTTAGTCGTCGTGGTCGTGGTGCCCGTGTCCATGGGGTCCGCGTCGGCGCTCCACTTCCAGATAGCGTTGCCGGCGATATCGCAGAAGAGCACGTCGACCTTCTTGCTGCTACCGCTGCCGCTACCGCTTGCGAGACGACGACCGAGGGCCGTCGGTTCGTTGATACCTTCCAGCACCGTCGGCGCCTGATACTGGTTTGCGGCGTCCGTCGACGAGCCCTTGGCCGACTCCACGATCGTTTCGATGTTATTCGTGTTGTCGCGCAGCGCACGCACCGACTTGGCCAAGTCCTCATCGTAAATTTGATTCAAGAACGACAAACTGTCAGCGACTTGCACCGCGTCTGTTTGGGATTTGACCGTCAGACCCGTCGACGTCGAAGAGGTGCCTGGAGTTGTGGTCGTACCGCCGGAAGTTGTGCCACTCGATGGGGTCGTCGCTCCGCCACTCGATGGGGTGGTGCTTGTGGACGGCGAAGCTGTGGTCACCGTCGTCGTCCCATCAGGGTTGGTCACCGTGGTTGTGCCGTTCGGCGTCGTCACCGTCGTGGTGCCGTCCGTGTTCTTGGTGGTCACCGTACCGTCCGTGGCGGTCGTGGTCACTGTGCCGTCAGCAGCCGTTGTCGTGATCTGGCCGTCCGCCTTCGTGATCGTCGTCGTGCCGTCCGTCTTGGTGGTCACACTCGAGCCGTCTGCGGCCGTCGTCTGGGTCGTGCCGTCCTTGGTCACAAGCACCGACGTGCCGTCCGATTTGGTCGTGATCGTTGAGCCATCGCTTCTCGTGGTTACAGTAGTGCCATCCGCCTTTGTGATCGTCGTCGAGCCGTCTGATTTCGTCACGGTCGTCGAGCCATCAGCATTCTTCGTCGTCGACGTCACCGTGGCTTGCGTCGCGGTCGTCGTGCCATCCGCCTTGGTCGTCGTGATAATACCATCTGCACTAGTCGTGACGCTCGAACCGTCAGCTTTAGTTACCGTAATCGATCCATTGGATCGCACCACAGTCGTCGAGCCATCAGCATTCTTCGTCGTCGAGACGACCGTTGCTTGCGTTGCGGTCGTTGTACCGTCCGCCTTGGTCGTCGTAACAATGCCATCTGGACTAGTCGTGACGCTCGAACCATCAGCTTTAGTGACTGTGACGGATCCATTGGATCGCACCACAGTCGTCGAGCCATCAGCATTCTTCGTCGTCGAGACGACCGTTGCTTGCGTTGCGGTCGTTGTACCGTCCGCCTTGGTCGTCGTAACAATGCCATCTGGACTAGTCGTGACGCTCGAACCATCAGCTTTAGTGACTGTGACGGATCCATTGGATCGCACCACAGTCGTCGAGCCATCAGCATTCTTCGTCGTCGAGACGACCGTTGCTTGCGTCACGCTCGTTGTACCGTCCGCCTTGATCGTCGTAACAATGCCATCTGGACTAGTCGTGACGCTCGAGCCATCAGCTTTAGTTACCGTAATTGATCCATTGGATCGCACCACAGTCGTCGAGCCATCAGCATTCTTCGTCGTCGAGACGACCGTTGCTTGCGTTGCGGTCGTTGTACCGTCCGCCTTGGTCGTCGTAACAATGCCATCTGGACTAGTCGTGACGCTCGAACCATCAGCTTTAGTGACTGTGACGGATCCATTGGATCGCACTACAGTCGTGGATCCGTCCGCGTTTTTAGTCGTCGAGATGACCGTCGCCTTCGTCACTGTCGTCGTGCCGTCCGCCTTGACCGTCGTGATCGTGCCGTCTACCTCCGTCGTGACGCTCGAACCGTCGGCTTTAGTGACCGTAACAGATCCATCCGATCGCACCACAGTCGTGGATCCGTCGGCGTTTTTCGTCGTGGAAATGGTCGTCCTGTTCGCCTTCGCAGCGGCTCGCAGCGCCTTCCCCTTCGCGAGGATCTTCGGGAACACCTTGGTGTAAAACGATTCAAACTGGAGGTCGTCGGTCGTTCCCCACGTCGCCACGGTCGTCGGATCCACCTTCTTGTACAAGTTGAAGAACGCTCGCGCCTGTTTCTGCAATGCCGCGTCGTCTGTGGTCGAGGCTTCGCTCGCCATGCCGTTGAGGCGACGCGCCACGAGTGCGTCGAACTCGTTGGTCGCCTGCGTGAACTCTGGGAACCCTGCCGAGGTCGTCTGGAGCGCGTCCAACGTCGAGAGACCGCTCGCCTGCACGTTCGCGCCCACACCCGTCGCCAGCGCCGCGGCGCAGAGCACCAGCCATGCCGTCGCGATCTTCATCTTGCGCGTTGTCCTGATAGAGAAATCCGCGTGCGTCAGTTCCTCTCACTCCTGCTGCTTCTTTCCAAGTGGGAAGGCGACAAGGGGGCGGGGCGGCGACTTTCCCCCTTTTTTTTATATTTTTCCCAAGAGTGAGCGAATGAATGAACCCAATGGACATACCCGACTAAGTGCGATGGCCAGTAGTTTTTTCGAAGTCAGTTTGATCCCTACACCTAATAAAAAAGTCGCACAAAACCGAGCCAGTGCAACTGATTTTGACCCAATCCGCAGCCGCAGAGCCACTGAAATCATAACCGCGCCCCGTTTCTGCAATCTGACCGTATCAAGTCTGAGAGGCTCGACTCCGCGAAACAGGTGTAGTTTGCAGTGGGTGAGGAGACCAAGTGGTTTGTTGGCTGATTCACAGCAGTACGTGTCATGCAGCACACTGCGATTCACAATACAAGAAGGAGCTCCACACGGAAAGCAACCACCTCGGTGACAAACGACCTCTCATCGGCTAGTAAATGTTCGTAGCTGTTGAGGTTTCCTTCCACAATCACGAGAAAAGTTTCACACGAAAGAGGGTTCGCCTCGGAATCTCTGGGAGTGCGTGCTGCAACCCCATCGCCCACCCTTTCTCTGATCACCTATAGCATTTAAACAGGATATACAATCGTAGAGGTCTTCTGATCAGGCTATGGGTACATTTCGGCAACTGACTGACGCATTCGCTGCCACAGGTCGCATTGAGAAAATTTGATTTGAGTTTTGTATCGGAATGGGGGTGGGTGAATTGCACACTCAGCGTTTGTATCGAACCAACCACTGCAATAATGTGCTGCAACCCTCGCTCAAAAGGCAGTCCGACCAGCTGGCTCGTTGCCGTCGTGGACAGTCGCCATGGCTCGGAGTGAAGCCCACTGGAAAAAATTCGCGCTGCAGCCGTCGACGTACTCACCGTTGTCGACAAGCGCGCAGTTACATCCTCATTCTCCATAGAGTCGTGTTCAAACAGATCTGGTGCTAAAAATGCACGCGAGCACTGTGCAGGCACTCCTCCTAATCCCAGTTGCTGCTGCAACTGATTTTGAATCATCCTCTTCCTCCACTATCCGAGTGTGTGCAGTACCATCTCCCGTCCTTCGATCACTCTTATTCTGGGCACTCTGAATGTCCACGCATTTTTGGGTTCCAATGAGTCTGCAATTCATTTCGAGACAATTATTACCAGAAAAATGAATTGCAGCGTCAACTGATGGCGCAGCAATTCATCTCTGGAAACTCTCGCAGCAGCTAACAGCATGCTGTCGTCCTGGATGCTCCTTCGGCGCGCGCCGGCGCGTCAGACGCGGACAATCAGCAGTTCCACGAGCGCGCCGTCCTTCGGCATCGCCTTTGACATCGATGGCGTCCTCGTCCGGTGCGTTTTTCTGTACATTTACTATTGGTATGGCGAAGCGTGATCCCCCCAACATGAAGCTCATGGATGAACGCAATGACTGCCACAGAGGCGGCAAGGAGCTCCCGCGCGCGCGACGAGTGCTGCAGAGTCTGCGCGAGAACAACGTGCCGCACATCTTCCTCACCAACGGAGGCGGTACGTGGTTTTGTGCTTGTCTATGCCGTCGTTGTTGAGAGAGAGAGAGAGAGAGTGGTGTGAGCTCCTCTTTGGTGAATATGTGCGTGTGCTGTCGATAGGCTGCATGGAAGAAGCCAAAGCCGCGAATTTGAGCAAGACCTTGGACTGGCAGATCGACCCGCAGCACATGATTCTGTCGCATACGCCCATGCGAGAGATCGCGAGTGTCTATGGAGGTATGTACGCATGAATCTTATGATGTGAGGCACAATCATTGTCACCTGTCTGAAACTAACTACGTTATGCTGATACTGATGACAGACAAGCGCGTGCTGATTATGGGCTCGCACGATGTGTACACAGTGGTATGATTGACTCTGTGCCGAATATGGAGATCATCCATTGTGTCAGTCGCTAATCGTTGTTGCTTTTCGTCCACTCAGGCGGCGGAGTATGGCTTCAAGAAGGTCTCCTCAGTGAGCGATTTCACGCACCACTACCCAACGCAGTACCCATTCCACAAATACGAGCAGAAGTACGCTATGCATCTCAAACCTGCGTTATTGTTTGTCCAGCAGCTCATTTATTCTTCATGTGCCATTACGGTGGAGCAGACAAGCACCGTTCCATGATGAACCAGTGGAGGCGATCATCATCATGCACGACCCGATCGACTGGGCGCCGGAGATCCAAGTCGCGGTCGATGTGCTCATTGGTGGGAATCCGCCGGGCAGTGGCCAAGACTGTGGCACACAGACGCCACTCTTCGTGAGCAACGACGACTTTGTGTTCAGTGGCGCGTACCCGTTCCCGCGCTTCGCTCAAGGTGCGATGCGTCTAAAGGAAGTATGAAGTACGCTACATGCCTACAATATGAGACTAAGATAGTGTTTTTGTGCGAAATGGTCAGGCGCGTTTACGAAATGCCTCACGCTTTTGTACGAAGAGCGTACGGGGAAGCCGCTCGAAGTCACGCGCTACGGCAAGCCGCACAACGTGACCTACAAGTATGAATGTGCTTTTGCTCTGCTTGGATTTCTGCTACGGCAATTGCGTATCTTGCAGCTTACATTCCTTCCCTCTTTTCCCATTTCTTGTAACAGCTATGCGGAGAATCTGTTGAACAAGATCGCGGGACGGGGTCCGTCGAATCCATTGACGAGCATGTACGGAATCGGTGACAACCCGCATGCTGACATCCAAGGCGCCAATAATGCCGGCGACAGGTGGTCGTCGATTCTCGTGCGAACGGGAATCTACGATGGCACGATCCCGCCGGCGCACACGCCAGACGTCATCTCGAACGACGTGTTTGACGCCATTACGTACATTTACGAACAGGAAGGGCTCGATCCGTCCTCGTTGTTATAAATGTGCGTGGAGCGCCGCTGTCTGAGTGGCAACAATAACACAAAACTCGTTGGCACAGAGACATAGAGAGGGAAGATTTTTAGACGGCCTGCTGCAGAGCAAGGGACATTATAGAGGTGCTGTTGGTCTTGGTTTTCTTCGAACACTGTTGACAAAATGGTGTGTGTGTGCATTTGTTTTCGTGATTGCAAGCAGGAGTCTCTATTCTATCAACTTGCGTATCCGCCAAGCGAAAACGCTCATAACTTCCGTCCTCTCACAGCCACGCACTCACGTGGTTGTCTTGTCTGTCTTTTCTCATGGGAAGCCGTCATCCTACCATTCCGCAGATTCGGGTTCTTTTGCCACAGAGTGATCCATTTTCGTGACCGGCACGGCTCCACTTCGGGTACTTGACACGCGTGACACTGTATTCATCACAGGCCATTCTCGTTCGTTCGAATCAAAACTTGGCGTCATGACCATCGCTTCTTTACCTTCCTCATGTTAAAAATGGCGCGATGCGCTGTTGCCATTTGGGAGGGAGGCAGTCGTCATGTTTCGCAGCCACACACTGACTTCCTGAAGCACGGCGCGTTCCTGGGCGGCTGCAATTTTCCTGGCGCTGGTCGCATTCTGCCTCGTGTTGTCTCGATTCGAGTTCGGAGGAATTTCTTCTTGCGACAGAGAGCTTGTTGCCGTCGGCTTCTCGACCGGTGTCTCAATATCCTCCACGCAAAGCAAATCCTCGGTATGCGGCGACAGGTGATCCCTTGGGGTGTTTGGCTCTTTGCTTCCTCCTGCTTCGCTTTGGTCGGGAACAGTGAGCGATTGCTCCCTGACGCGACTATGGCCAGGATTCATAGTGTCGGCTCCTGAATCCACCGCCATCGCTGCATGCAACAACGACCGACACAATTTCGATAAGGGTGGTTCGGCATCGTCGACAGAACTGAACTCTGCCTCCAACGTTGCTTCAATAGGCGGTAAGGGTGCTTCGGTCACCATTGCTGCGACTGCTTCCTTGCGATCCGAGAACGAGGTGCGAGAGTTCGAGACCTTGGAGTATTTCCTCTTTGGGAAGGTCATTGTTATGGGCTCGGCCGGTCTGCCTGCTGTGTAGTACGGAGGGTCTGCTTGCAGTCGCTTGGCCGGGATATGCACTTGGAGTGAACCTATCGCCAACGGATATGGTAGTGACGCTGGTGGCGCGCTTCGTGACAAAAGTTCCAGCGCTGATGGCGATTGCTGAGAGCGAGAAGGCGGGTATATTGCTCGCGACGGTGGCCCTACAGCGTCGAGCAAAGGCTTTCGATACGCTCGCTTGACCGCACCCATCGCTTTTGTCGCTCGTTGCGTAACCTCCTCGCCGCCATTCTTGCCGTCCATGGAGTCGTCTGGAGCCATAAACACCAGCATCTTCTTTGCAGACGCAAACATTTCCGTGTTTCGACATTGCTAAGAAAACAGACATAACAGCAGAACATACATTAATTCTACTACCTGCATGAAAAACAGCAGCAGACACAGTTTTCTTTACTCACGTGACAAGCGCAGCGAGAAGTGCACGGCACCCCTGCTTGATGGCATTCGCAGTAGTTTTTCATGCATCCACTTTTCCGACAGTTGCAGCCGCGCAAGTGCTGACTCGTGCCATTCGCGACTTTCGGCTGGAATGCAAGCGGATTCCGTTCCAGGATCGCTGTAATGGCGCGATCGCGTTCATGTTGGTGGTCCTGAAATAACAAAAGGACAGCAGTTGTGATCATTGAGTGATTAGTGGTCTGGTGAAGGTAAGAAGAGATCGTCGTCCTTACTGGTTTGTTCTTGCATCCTTCGCAATTGCACCTCGAGTCGCAAACGCGCTGGGCGGCAAGACACTCGCAGTACAGCTTTAAGCAGTTGGACTTTTTGCAACTGCACCCCTTGGTCTTTCCATGCTGCTGCTTGCTCGCCAAGCCAAACAGTCAAATCGAGGAACAAAATACAATTGATGAGACAAAGTCGCATCCATCTGAAAAGTAAGTTCGGCGCAGCAAACAATTAAGTCTTGTCTCTTACATGCAATGACTGGCATCCCTTGCACAGACACTCGGCAGTGCAGCTTCCAAAGTGGCTCAGACACGAACATTCCGTTGTGCAAATACCGCCTTTGCAAGAGCACGGCTCCTGGGCTGGCTGGTTGACGGCTGCGGACATCGCAGTTCCTGCACTTTGGACACCTCCACGACCTGTATGCACTTTTTCAGCTGGTGCAACTGGGAGAAGAGAAACCCCAGACGGTCCTGAAGCCTGGGATCTGGCACCGTCAAGTTGACTCGTTTGAGTGTTATTATCGACTGCGATATTGCGAAATTGCTCGAGCTTTTTAGCGACAGTGGCAGGAGATCGGAATGACTTTTGTGTTCGCTTCTCAATGGCTTGGATCGCGTGCGCTATCTCCAGGCGGTTGTGCTGCAGCAAAAACACAAAAAAACACAAAGGATTAGTCAAAAATCCAAATCCATGGCAGGCTGTTGCGCTGTTGCTGAAGTGACACCTCTTTGTTCTTGCAGCCGACACACTGACAGCGATCTCCGCAACGCGCATTTGCTGCAAAGCATTCACAGTAGAGCTTCAAGCAGCCAGATTTCTTGCAATTGCACCCTCGCCGTTTGGATGCCGCTGCGGATGCCATGGTAGATGGACTTGAGGTTTGCATAGTGGATTCGCAAGTGGATGGCGGATGGAATGGGGCTACTGATGTAGTCGATACTGGCAGTAGCTGCCGGTCGCTCGCAGTCCACTGTCTGCCTCGTATCCTTTCTCCAACCACTGAGACTGTGTTCGGGGCTCCACCCTGCTATTGCAAACACATAGACGAAAAAGCATTGCATTACATTGCATGCTCATTCGCCAAGGCGATCAAGTAACTTACGTTCATTGTGTGAATCGATCTGCTGAGCTCCTTACGAGCTCAAGTGTAAACACAGGAAAGCGCCGCACACAAAAATACCCGCTTCTTCGAGACAAAGCAGACGCTGTATCCACACTCTCACCCTTTAACGCTCGCGAACGGATGCGATGTGTGGTTGAGATCAACGTACTCGTCTGGGGATCTCGTGCGCTGGAGAGAGAGGGAGACGGGAAAAGGTCACTGGCTTGCTTCGCTTTCGCCGCCACGTTATGCGCCAGCGCCCGTATAAAGTCTTCTATTCTGCGCGGTGCTGGCAGCTCTTATACTCTGCCTGCAATCACTTGCACTGCACGTGTGCGATTCGCTCCGCTTCGACCGTGCGCTTCCACGCTTTTCCACCGCCGCCGTCGTCAATGCCAATTTTGTGTCCCCCCAGTTCAAATTCAAAGCCGAAAAATTTGAAATTTGTTTGTTTGCGGAATTGCTGGTTCGGTCGGGTGATAAAAATAGAGAAACGGTTCAGACCAGTTCGCTTCTAAAATACACAATTATTTCGTGAAATCAATTAATTGTGGTATCGCCAGCATTTGACAGGTAGCATTTTCACTCCAAGCCCGACTGCAAAAGCCAAATGCAAGCGCTTTTCACTCCACCCAGATGCTCGCAAACAGTCCACACGACAACGAAGAGTCAAGAGAAACAAGAGAAACACAAAATGGTTGCACCATGACAAAAGACTGGCTGTCATTTTCAGAACGTTAGAAGACGGTTCCTACACTAGATCGCGAACCGCTTAGTAGTCAGCGCCACCGCCGAACATGTCGGTACCGACTGGGGCTTCCTCCTCTTCCTCCTCTTCCACAACGGCAGCAGCAGCTGGGGCGTCACCAGCGACGGCTGGGCCGGCAGCGGCAGCGAAGGCAGAAGGGTCCGCAAGGTACGCCTTGTATGGGTCAGCCTTGGCGAACGAGAACGAGTCCAACTCGACGACGACGGCCACAAGGGTCTTGAAGGCGTTGGCAACCGAGTGAGGGATCGACGCGAGCGTTGGGAAGCCAATCTCGAGCGACACGGCCGCCACGTTGCGGAGACCAGCCACGAACTTGGCGGTCAAATCGTCCTCGGTCAAGTCCAACACGGCAGGGTCGAAGAGCGAACCGTTGTCGTACACCGTCTGGATCACGAGACCGTAGGTGAACGGACGGATGTTCAGCTTCTGGAGCAACACGGCTTCAGAGTTGCCGACCTTCTCACCCTTCTTGGTCAAGAGCACCTCGTTGATGATTTCAATCTGACCCTTCTGAATCTTCGTACCGACCTGGAGAGCCTGGAAGAAAGCGGTCTGACCTGGGTCACAACCGGTTGGACCTGGTGGGATGACGACATCGATTGGCGCGACCGCACCGACACGGGCAGGCGCTGGCACCTTGTTCGCCTCCAACACTTCACGGATCTGGTTCAAGTCCTCGTTCGTGAACACGAAGCCGACGTTGCCCTTGAGCAATGGGATGACCTGCTCGAGCGGGTGGCCCGGGTTCTTCTTGATGTAGTTCGAGAACACCTTGCGGATCAACGTGTTCTTGCCCATCAAGATCTCGGCGCGGTTGCGGAGCGAGATACGGATCTGCTGGATCTGGTTCGAGCCGACATTGTCGACACCGACCAAGAAGATCTTGGTGTAGTTGTCGAGCAAGTTTTCAAGCTTGCCGAAGTATTCTTGCTTACGTTCTTGCGAGAGACCCATGGTGCAATTGTTGGTATGACGCAGTCACTTTAACCACTCAAGGAGACTTACGCTTGGAGTTAAGGAATGCTCGGCCATCGCAACACGCAGCCCAAACGCAGCGCCGCTCCTCCGCACAAGCAGCTCACTGGCCACCAATTCATGTGGCACTCAAACCCGAATTATGCCGACCACAGTCCTCCACAACAATCATCAAAAGTCCGCATATAGTAAATAGTAAGAAAATGCAACCCTATCCAAGCGCATAAACAATCCTCTCTAACGTCATGCAGCATTTTTGCAGCGGTTCGGTGGGTTCGGGACCGGACCGCCACCTAATGGGACCGCTCATTCGACGGAAGAGATGCTCGAGGCGTTGAAGAAAAAGGGGCGAGCACGACGACAAGCAGCTAGCTGTCCTCACACAACTGCGACGACCACGTGGTGCGGAGAATAGAGATCCCTTGAAGCGACATGCCGGACGCCGTCGTCACGCGCGCCATGGACTATTTCCACGACGTACTGCACTCGGAGCACGCGAACGAGCTGATGGTGCAGGTGCACGCGCTCTTCGAGAAGCTGGGCGTGCCCAAGCCGTATCCAGACGCCGAGCGCCTCGCCATCGCAGTCGCGACGGGCATCTTCACGCTGCTCGCGTACTTCGTGCTCTTTGGCAAGCGCCATCGCCGCCGACGCAAGCTGCTGCAGGAAGATCTCGACAAGGCCTACGAGAAGGTCCAGGAGCTGCAGGAGAAACTCGCCGAGGTAACGACCCTTCGTGTTGTTTGCAGATGGATGCGGGAATGAGGAAACTGATTTATATGAGTTTGCTTTTGTAGATGGAACTTGAAGAGGAAGCCAACAACAAGCCAAAGGAACAGATCCGAATCTGGATGGATGGCGCGTTCGATATGATGCACTACGGTCACATGAACGCATTCCGCCAAGCGCGCTCGCTGGGGACGTTTCTGGTGGTCGGCGTCAACGACGACGAGTCCATCACGGCGTGCAAGGGCGCTCCTCCAGTCCTCAACAACGGTTTGTCACTACCACTTTTTCTACTTCAATGGATATGTGTTGGCAAAAGCTCATTCTTTCTTGGCAATTCCACTTTAGAGGAAAGAATCGCGTCTGTGGAAGGCTGCAAGTTCGTGGATGTCGTGGAACCTCACTGTCCCTACATCATGAACGAAGAATACCTGAAGCGCATGATCAAGAAGGTATGCTTCATACTGGAATGTAGCCATCTCCCCTTCTGATTTTTCTCGTCCTCTGACATGTTTTTCTTAACTTTATGCAATGAAACAGCACAACATTGACTATGTGGTCCACGGTGACGATCCATGCATTGTCGACGGCAAAGACGTGTATGAATCGGCGCAGAAGCTCGGCAAGTACCGCACGATCCCTCGCACGGAAGGTGTCTCCACCAGTGACATCCTCGGTCGCATGCTCGTGATGCACAAGACCCACCACACCCACGAAGAGTACGGCAAGGGCCAGCTCTCGTCGCAGGTGAAGAAGGGCAAGAGCGCGTACGACCGTCCGTCCAAGTTCCTGACGACGAACCGCATGCTGCGACTGTTCTCGGCTGGCAACCACGAGCCAAAGAAGACCGACAAGGTCGTGTACATTGACGGCGCGTTCGACATGTTCCATGCCGGCCATGTCGAGATCTTGAAGCTCGCGAAGGCCCAGGGCACGTACCTGATCGTCGGTGTTCACAACGATGCGGTCGTGAACGCGCACCGCGGCCTGAACTACCCGATCATGAACTTGAACGAACGTGTGCTGAGTGTGCTCGGGTGCAAGTACGTGGACGACGTGCTCATTGATGCGCCGTGGGAAGTCACGAAGGAGATGATCGCGTCGCTGAACCTGTCGGTGGTCGTCCACGGCACGCACCGCGACGACACGCACTTGCAAGGGTTTTCGCTGGAAGACCACTACCGCTTCGCGCGGGAAGCTGGTATCTTCAAGCTGATCGAGAGTCCTAGCAAGTTAGATGTGAACGATATCGTGACGCGCATCAACGACAACCGCGACCGGTTCGAGAAGAAGTTCGTGAGCAAGATGAAGGCCGAGGAGGAGTACTACACGGACCGATACGGCAAGCAGAAGAAGTAGATAGAGCCCAGAGCATGCGTGTGACCCAAGGAGCTGATGACGGAGATGGATGAATGAACGTTGAAGACACACAACAACAGTATTAGCTCCGGCATCTTTGCCTCTGTACATGCATGTTGTCTCCTCTTTTTTGTTTAGTCCCGCGAAGTTGTTGCACTTCACCAGCCTTCCCTACTTCAACTCGTGCATGTGCAGCTGTTACGAGGAACTGCAACAGTCTCGTAGGGACTCTGCGATTGTGCGCCGTCGCGTCATGTTCCATGTTCGAGGCTGCCGTTCTGCACGTCGGAATCCGCGCCTCTTCACCGCGTCCCGAATAGGATGATGCATACAAACTGCAAGTCAAACGTCCCGAAACCTGTTGAAGCAAGCAAGAGGGGTGTCTTGCTTCAGAATCGAAGGTTGCATACTCAAAGAGCAGAGAGAACGACGTCATGGTTGCGCGTAAGTGTGCTCATGCGTCTGCGTCTGCGCCTACGTCACCGACGCTCACTGTTCCTCCTACTCGCATTTTGTCCTTGCAGGTGCCTCCGCTCTCCTGCGCTCCGCCGTCCGCAAAGCAGCCCAGCCGCCACAACGCATTGCCACACTGCGTTTCGCCTCCACACGCGCATACGAAACTGCTGCTTCCTCCAGAAAAGCTCCTTACCAGGCGCTCGCTCTGCTCTCCTTCGCAACACTTCTCTCCAATTCATTAGCGCTTTCAGCCCCGACCAAGAAGATGGAGTCCCCCAACGCCGTCAAAGCCGAAGAGCTCTACAACGACAACTCGTATGACCGTCGCACGCTGCTCGCCGACCTGCGCGGGATGTACACTGGTGAGCAGCTATGTAGAGAGATAATGCATGCGTGCACAGCTCATACTCATACTAACTGTTTGTCTGTATGATTGCTACTTACTCATAATAGCCAACCCAGAAGACGTCGGTGTGATGTGGCGCCTCACACGCTGCACCTACGACGTGTCCAACCTCAAGAGCACGTCTGCGGACGAGAAGAAAGAGCTCATCTACTCCGCGCGGGATGTGATCCAGAAGGCCATTGACACCACCCAAGACATCGCCCAAGTGCACAACTGGTATGGCATCATCCTGTCGTCCATCGGCGACTACGAAGGCTCCAAGGTGTCGATCGCCAACTCGTACATCATCAAGGGCCACTGGGAAAAATCCGTTGACCTCGACCCTAATAACCCGACGACGTACCACCTGCTCGGCCGCTGGTGCATATCGATCTCGGACCTGTCGTGGCTCGAGCGGAAGGCAGCGGCCGTGCTCTTTGGCACGCCACCAGAGTCCTCCTACGACGAAGCGCTTGGTTTCCTCATGAAATCGGAAAACCTGTCGCCTGGCACGTGGAAGAAGAACACGCTCCTGATCGCGCAAGTGTACTACAAGATGAAGAACTGGACGGCCTCGAAGGAGTGGACCGAGAAGGCCATCGCCGTGCCCATTGAGAATGAGAGCGACCAGATCGCCCACGAAGAAGCGACGGCGCTGCTTCAGAAGTTCTAAGCGTTGCAACGACACAGCATGTTATTTTACTCCTCATCTGACCGAGCAGTAGATACGTCGACCTACATAATTGCTCTATGTCATAGTTGCTGTGCTTCATGCAGCTTTTTGCTTGCAGCCGTTCTGACGTCACACCTGCGCTCACAATGATGCAACCACTTTTTATTTGGTCTTGACTATCATCCCACACTCCACGTCCATCCGCCGCAACCCGTGCAGTGTTCCCACGTGAAACTTGCATGTTTCCAGCGTTCGATCGAGCAGCGCACCGAACAAAACGCTCTTCATGAATGCTCCTCGTGTAGCCCGGTGGTAAACTCGAGTCCGCCCTCGATATGAAGTTGTGAACACTCACTAGTTGTCCTAAACGCCATATTTGACACGTCCATCTGCGCAGTGTCATCCTCGCTTGTGGCCACAACGGCTCCATTCCACACACAGGCTGAAGGCGTCGGGTGGTTAAGTTTTGCGGCGTTCACAAAGTAGAGTGTAGCCTCCATACGCTCCCGACAGCGCATGCTCTTGCTCGCAAGCCCAAACGGCGAATCTCCTGCTGCTTTCGCCTGCCTCACCCATCGATTGCATCGTCGTCGCGTCGTCATGTGAGTGAGCAGACGCCTGCCATGTTGCTGGCCACCGCGTCACTATAGCGGCTCGGGTGTCAGTATCCTGAATCTCCCTCCATTCAAAAATCTGCGGCTCCAATGATAAAACCTTAGGATATCACAAAAAACCTCGCATTCACTGCCGGTTTTGGGTTGGGCTATCGAGGTTTTTGTTGGGTGGGGCATGAAGGAGTGTGGGTCCTGTGGTAGACTGGGCAAGCAAAAGGGCGACACGGTAACTCGCCTCTAAAGCGCCTTCCTTCTCCACTCGGGGCTATTAGAAGAAACCAGCAAAGCAAACGCAGGAGGAACGGGCGGAAATCACACGCCCTTCCGTCTGAGGCTGCGCCGTCGGCAGTAAAAGAGCTTTAAGCACACGCACACGCACACACACACTGCGAGAGCGAGAGAGAGGGAGAGCCGCGCGCCTGTAGAAGGAGGAGCGACGAAGAGCTACGTGGAGAGCAGCTACACTTGGCTCGCTGGGGTGCGGACCGATTGATGTCTTCCGCCATGGCGATCACGTCGGACGAGGTCAACTTCCTCGTCTACCGCTACCTGCAAGAGTCAGGTGCGTTGCCGGCTGCATAATGAAGGGAGCTTCTTGGATATCGTGGTGGAGAAGCGCATGGAAGAGGGGAGGGGGATGACTTTATGAGGCATATTGAATTACGCTGACGTTGGGAGTGTGTGATAGGCTTTATGCACTCGGCGTTCACGTTTGCATATGAGAGTCAACTAGCGAAGACGAGCGTGATCAACACGGATTTACCCCCGGGAGCGCTGATCTCGTTCATTCAGAAGGGACTCCAGTATGTCGGTATCGAAGCGCATATTAACGAGGTACGCAGTCTAGCACGTAATTGTATAGCTGCTTAGTGGACGAGAACCTTAACGGACGCGTTTCGTTTTCTTCTAAGGATGGCACGGAGCGCGAGTGCGAGGGCGATTTCTCCCTGCTCAGCCCCCATATCTGTCGGGTCGCGCAGTCTGCGACCAGCAGTGCGAGAAGTGCCGGTTCCTCCGCGAAAACGTCCAACAAGCGGAAGCGAAAGCAAGGGGACGGGTCTCCCGACACGGTCGACGCCGCAAAAGGTGCGTGCTGGAGTTTCTTTAGTTAACTATGCGTGAACACACGCATGATCGCAGTGGACTTATCGTATGCCTGTGTGGTATTTTTGCCAGTCACAGAAGCGAATGGAATGGACAAATTGGAAAAGTCGCCTTTAATTCTGCTCAGTGGACATGAAAAAGAGGTGCGTGGGACGAGCTGTTCGTGCCTATTTGGCTGATGAGTGGATGAGGAGGTGGCTGATTCAGGTGCTCCTATTATGATCAGGTGTATGGCTGTTTGTGGAATCCTGTGAAGAATTTATTAGTTTCTGGGTAAGTATGCGGTCGCATGCTGTCCTTTTGTTTGCATAACTGACCATTGATTTGCCTTTGTCTTTCCCGTAGATCGAGCGATTCGACAGCGCGCATTTGGGAAATTCCGAGTGAGATCAACAACAGCAAATCGCTTTCCTTGACTCCAAAAGTCTTGAACCACGGTGCTGGGCCACATAAAGACGTCACAACGCTGGAATGGAATGTGCGTACGAGATACCTCCTGCATGCTCGAGTTGGGTGGTTCAAGTGCGTGAACTGACGGTATGGGTACTCTTTTTGTGATGCATATAGCATGATGGGACGTTGTTGGCCTCGGGAACATACAATGGCAAGACGCGTGTTTGGAACATCGATGGTGAGATGAAGCACGTTTTCCAGTATCACAATGGTCCAGTGTTTGCGACACGATGGAGCAAGTCGGGGAAATTCTTGCTGAGTGCCAGCTTCGACAAAACGGTTGCGGTGTGGGACGCGACGACGGAGGCGAAGCGGCAGCAGATCAAGCTTCATGAAGGTTTGTGTCCTTGCTTCTCTCTAAACCCATCCTTATGGAAAACAGACGATCGCTGACATTCAACTTGAACTTGTACGCTTTGAAACACAGACCCGATCCTAGATGCTTCGTGGAAGGACGACTCGACGTTCGCCACATGTTCGTCCGATATGAAGATCTGCATTTCCCGTGTTGGCGAGACGCAGGCTGATCTGGTGCTCACGGGACACACGGATGCGATCAACTCGGTGAAATGGGACCCATCGGGACGGCTGCTTGCGTCGTGCTCCGATGATTACTCGGTTAAGGTTTGGGACCCAACAAAGGTGGACGCTGCACCGACACCAGAGCAGCCAGAGTCGGACGGCAAGAATGAGACCGACGGCAAGAGCAAGCCCATGTTTGTGCACAACTTCCAAGAGCACAAAAAGGAAGTGTACACGTTCCGCTGGAGCTGTACGGGACCTGGGACAGCGAATCCAAGTGGCCCATTGACACTGGCGAGTGCTTCCTTCGACGGCACAGTGAAGATCTGGGACATCGAGTCGGGAACATGTATTAGAACGTTTGAGCACCAGTACGTGGACGTTGTTGTTGTCTGGAGGCGCGTTGAGGCAGCTGCTCACAGTCATTTTTTGTTTCTTTGCATCTGCGCTCAGGTACCCAGTGTACGGTGTCGCCTACAGTCCAAGTGGCGAGTATTTGGCTAGCGGAACAATAGGGGGAATCATCAACGTCTGGTCACTAAAGGTGAGCGCAGCTCGATTTTTATACTGCGCATGTGCTCACTTACTCATGCGTCCATTGTCATTTGTAGGACGGGAGCTTGGTGAAGACGTACCAGGCAAATGGGGATATTTACGAGGTGAATTGGAACAAACAGGGCAATCTGATCTCGGCCTGCGTTTCCAACGGAGACGTCGCGATCATCAATTTTCGAATGTAGTATTAACAAATCACAAACGCGTTTGTTGTCAGGATAATATGAGCAAGCGACACACAAAAAAAAACACGAAGAATATATCCCATTTGTCTCGGACACTCACACATAGGAATTGCTTTTGGTGTATCGTTTTCTGGACATAGCGTGGATCATGCAGGTACGAAATGATCGCGTCATTGTTTTTCCAATGCAATCCCCTGTGCTGCTGGCGTGGATGCTTGCTTGCTGGCGACCACAACGCAGTAGTGCGCTTGAAGAAGATGAAATTCTTCCACTTCGTCAAAAATTTCCAGCTTCTCACGCCTACAATCACAACGCCAGGGACATATTTTCACAGTTAGTCATCATCACCATTCACTCGATTAAATAGAGCAAGAAAGCTTACTTGGCTCGTTCTGCAGCGTCGAGATACTTGTAGTAAATTTGATTCATATCCCACGCCTGTACTGCTTCGAAATGGTGCACTCGGAACCGCTCGATCTGAGCCTCCAATGTCGGGAAATCGCGAATGCTGATCAAGTCGCATCCACGGGCTTTGATGTTGGCCATCATCACGCGTCCAAATGCATCGTCTGGGAGGATCTGCTCATAAAGCACGTAGCTCACATCTTCGAAGAACTCGGCGGACCAGGCAATGAGCTGGGTGGAGTATTGCGCGTCCATGTAGATCAAAACGCATTCCGAGATAAACAGCGTCGGTGCACTAGCCGTAAAAGTGATACGATTCATTAGTACGCAACACGAACATGACGGCAGCAATAACCGAAACATGCCAAGATTGTACCTTTGATCGATGCCAGCAGCTTCAAGCTTTTGTTTTGTCGCATTGATGTCTCTCAAGTCGCAAGGAAGCAGGTGGTACCCAGGCGCGTTGAGCTCCGCATAACCTGCAGCAACCACAACACAGCCGACACAATTTGTTAAACAAAACATCAACTTGCGTTGGATTCACCAATACGCACTGACTTACCAGAAGACACCGCGGCGATAAACTCTTCATTCGTCGCTAGTCCCACCAAGTTCGCGAGCGGCTTTCGTCTCTTTATGATCATCACTTTCTGCATGGTCACATCCGGGAAGTCCAGCTCAAAGTACTCGCACTGCTGCAGCTGCCCCGCTTCCTTGAGGCGGAAGAACATTGTATCGAGACCAGCTCCAAGAATCACGACCTGCTTCTTCTTCTTCTCCGTTTCTGCCGCTAGGAATTTGGTCACGAGCGTCTCCACTGCCGCGACGCGTGCGTAATAGCCGCGATTGATAATCGGCATGCGGCGAGACGGCGACTTGACGAAGTACTGGATGTAGGGGTCCTTGTAATACCCGAGCGCGCTCGCAGAGAGCTTGCACAGCGACGCATCCGACGCGGTCTCCATCACCGCGCTGTCATGGGCGCCGCCCTCCGCACTGCGCGATGCCATTCTCCTCGTCGGTTCTTTGATACGTTTTGGTCACTGTGCAGCTTCAGCGACATTTTCTTTACAGCTACACTCACTTTAGTGACATGTGTCCATTCTGTGTCCTCACGAAATGTGGAGATATCACGGATCAATCCACATCGATGCCGGTCGAGAGCGACGCATCCTGCTGCGTGCTGCCGTCGCCAGCCAGCAGAATGGCGCGCACGTCCGGGTCCATCTGGTCGATGTAGTCCTTCGTCTGCACGACCTTGTACACCTTGCGGATCGCAGTCATCATGCGCTTCGTCATCGGCAGGTGCGGCAAAATGCTGCGTCCCATCAAGATCGCAGCCTGCCCGTCGTCGATCATCTTCCTGCCGAGCGCGATCTTGTGCTGCGCTTGCCCCAGCATCTCTCGCAGCTCCGCGACTTTCTTCGCGCCGAGTGTCGCGGTGTTCAGTTGGTGGTCGTCGTCACGGAAACTGTCAACGAACTCCATGGCACGAAGCCCCTCCTGGAGACTCTTCTCGCCGCTCGTTCGTTGGTTCATGCCGTCCTGCAAGATGAGTTTGCCTTCTTCTTCACGCGTCGTGTTGTGGACGAGACCGCGTGAGAGCGAGTTGAAGAACCAGCGCATGATCCCCATCAGTATCCGAGTGCGGGTCAACGATGACGGCAAGAAGGTCATGCGCTGCGCTCGAAGAGCTAATCGGTGTGCGCGCTTCATGGCCGTGAGCACATCGCAAGTACGGACCTGCAGGAAATAGGAAAACTGGCGGTCGCACAGTGAAACTTCGTCGCCGCCATTGCGTTGGGGTCCACTTCCGCCCTTCTGCTGCTGCTGTGGATGATCACTTTGCAGCTTGAAGGAGAAGTTCGCGCTTGATGGCAAGTTTCTTTTTCAATTGTGTCGTCGGCAACTGAGCTTTTAGTGCGGTGAGCTTGCAATGGTAGGCATCCAGATCTGCTGTGCTTTGCCGCAGCAAGAAAGGCTGCTGGTGATTTCGCGGTTCAAAAGTGTACTTTTGCTTCACGAAATGTTTCAGCGCGTGAAAAACAGACTGCAGCATCCAGATCTCCTTTTTCTGTCTGGACAAGCGAATGATCTTGCGGTTTGCGTGGGCAAACTGCGTATACTGCACCCACCGGAAAAACACTCCGTGAAATGAGTTCGCTGGCGAGTATCGTGTGAGTGCTAGACGAGAGGATGGCAGACTCCCGTCAAGCAAGTTGCACTTTTCCCAGGAAGCGCTCGTACTTGTTGATCAAGGCACACCGTTGTCGAAGCTTGAGTGAAAGACCAGGAGTCTGGAATTTCCATTTCCAGACAGCATGCTTAGCAAGGTTTGGAAGACGTGGTATTTCAGTTTCAATCGGTAAAACGACTGCATGTGCTTCTCCCAATAAATAAATCGATTGCACAGCCTCAGCCAATTGCGGAGTTGAGCTCGACGACACAGCATAGTGGTGTACCTCATCATCACAACAGCTCGCAGACTTCGAAAGCTGGATCTCAGCTGGCACCTCATTTTTTGTTGAAGCAAGGCGTCAAACACTCGATCAAGCACATCGTGCAGTCGATGGCCACGCGTGCGCAGAATTTGCTGCGACTGCAGCATTTGAGCCGACTTCACCTTCGATGTCGCACTGGTTTCTTTGCGTAAAAACGAATCCTCGCTCTGCTGCTTCCGTTTCAACGTCATTTCACGTTCGCAAATCTCATCTGTTCGGCGACTATCGTTTGTGAGGATGTTCAATAAGTCCTGCCGAAGTTGCTGAGCGCGAATTGGATCCTGCTCGATTCCAATTTGCCGCCACTCTCGATCGTGCCGCCAATGCAATATGGCGTGTCCACTAGCGTCTCCCGGCAAATCGTCTTCTTCAATAAATGCTTCGGTTTTGTCGTCGCGGTTGGCCAAGCGGTCTTTGAATAGAGTACCGATCGTCCATTGTCGAAATCGTTGATGCAGTACACGGAACCCACCGAGATCCGACGCGAGACGATTCTTTTTCCCGTGATCGACTTGCTTCTTTAAGGAGAAGAGAAAGCGTCGACCAATCCGTCGAAATATAACCACGTTTTCCACCATTTTGCGTCGATCTTGTTCCCGACACTTGAGATACAACGCCAGACAGAGATCGTACAGACGACTCTTTCGTTTAATGTTTTGCCCGAGTTCCGTCTCCATTATCCTTGCCAATGATGGAACATTCGATGCTCCTGAGTTGCTCATGCTGAAGAAGCTTCGATCGTTTGATTCACCGTCGCCGTCCAATTCAACATCAACTTCTCCATCATCAGACACACTTCCATCGATCTGTTCGGACGGAATGGACAGATCAATTTCTTGGAAAGACGCCATTTTACCAGTTTTAACGAGGGTGCGTGGGACCAAGGAACTCGCAGCAAGAGGTTGTCCAGATGAGCTTGTCACAGATGGGTACCATGAAACACCATGCGGTTTTCGTGATGCCTGGGAGCAACCGTCCACGTTTGCTTGGTGCTGTCCATGACATGCTTTACTTTTGGCTTTGAAATCACCAAGACACTTGAATCGCCGTCGTTCCAAATCCTTCTTGAGAATAGCAAAGTATCGCCACAGGAGAAACGAGACCTTGACCATATAGAGCTTGTGCAGACGCTGAAGAGCATGACCTCTGCTCTTCCAGAGCCGGTGGATCGTGACTCTACTCTGGATTCTCGCTTTCCAGGCGGTCCAGCATGACAGCAGTGCTTGATTCGACTTCTTCTTCACCAACCAGGCAATGCGCCGCTTGATCCATTGCTTTCGTTGATAGCGCACTTTCAATGCGCGAAAATGCCGCAATTGTATGTACGTAAGAACCACGCTCTTGAGAAAAGCACTTTTTCCACGAGCAATGATTTGCTGCTGCAAATGGCGCTTCCATACGTAAAACGGCCAGAACGAGATTCGAATAAACTCGTAGTGCTCATGCAGCTTGCGTGCAAAGTACTTCCAGGCGACAAACTTTCTCATCGCAAAGCGACGCAATACCTCCGCATGCTTCGTGAAGCGTCTCCACTCTTGAAATACTTGCTTTTTCAGTCTGAAGCGGAAGATCATTTGACGCTCCGGCCACAGGTCAGATTCGCATCTCTTCCAATAGTCTTGGACACTCTTCTTTATGCAGTCAGCAACAAAATCGTGATATATGTATGCAGCGGGCACAACCTCTATGGCTTCAAAGTGTCCATTTCGTGAATATTTCTGTAGCAATGCTGATTCCACAAGCTTTACACTGAGCTTGTCGGTACGACGCATGTACTCGCTGGTGTACTGGAATCGGGAGCGGTTAACGATATCGTCTGCTGCTGCTGCTGCGGCAGATGATGCCGCTGAGGCTTCGTAAAGATGGTTTCAACAAGTTGCGCCCGCGGCTCAAGCCGTTGCTCATTATTCTCCCACGGAATAGCAGCGGGGTCGCATCGAAACTGCGCAAGAATCTCAATCATGTGTCTTGCAGACTCGGCCAGTCTCTTTTTCACTACAAAACATTAAACAAACTGGTTAGCCAGCGCCCACGCATCGCACATAGAGCAACGCACTTACCCTTTTCCTCCAAAGCAGCGAGCTCTTTCTCGCAGATTTCCTTTTCGCGTCTTTGTCGAACTTTTTCCCTGTCAAACTCGCGTTTCCACTTCACTGCCTCCTGGGTATCTTTCGTATGGGAGATATTGCGAAAAGCTTCGTATGAGAGTGCCGTAGGTTTGCTGGGCTTGGATATTGCGTGCACAATGCTTTGGCCTGACTCACTGATACTTTCTCCATCAGCAAATTCAGCTGAAAGTTGTTCTGCGGTTTGAGCAGCCTGAACATCCTGTGCGTGCTTTTCGAGGATGCTTTGAACCTTTGCTGCATCGGCTGCGCTAAGCTGCACGTCTGAGAGCTGCAAAAACTTCGCAATTTGCGAGACAGTAAGGTCTCCGCTACTGGTGAACGCTATTTCAATGGTATCCCAAGACTTGTACAACCGTTTCTGCAATTGCTTCTCGACAAAATAGTGCAGCTCTTTCAAACGCTGGCGTCGTTTCATTCCTGGTGGTTGTACCTCCTTGGATACTTTATCATCACTGCCACTCAAGTCCTCGCCATCTTCTTGAGGGACGCCTTCATCTTCTTCGGTAGCACTATACATTTCATCACGCGATGCGGTTTGATTTGAATTTGGTTTTGAATTGGCCGGCAGAGCAGTCAGAAATGTGTCTTCTGAATCATCCGCACTGTCTTGTTGGTCAATAGCAGCAGCAGGAGTGGGACTTGGAGTATGACTTCGCGATGATTCGATGCGTGTAGGTTGTTGTGAAGCCTTTGTTGTTCGACCGCTTCCACGTGATAAATCAGCAACAGCAGTTGAAACGCGGGACCCATCTGTCTCATCCCATTGGGTCATGATCGAGTCCACTGTTTCATCGACCGACAGCATCGCCTCTTGAGATCCGTCAGCGCTCTCGGGCAAACACCACAGCCCAAACCTGTTCAGATCTTTCCAGATCTTCTCCCTCAGGCGCGATTTGCAATCAATTCGATCGAGAATCACTGGCGCGCCTGCATGATTCGTCCGACGTTTCTTGAGCAAATGGCTTTTCACTTGAAAATGCGTTTGCTGCTTCAAGTATTTTGGCATTTCGGTCGCTTTCGCGAGCTTGTCGCTTTCCACATTGTTCGCATCTGGACGAAGGTTTCCTGGTACTTTGCTGCTGTTCTTCCGCCGCATTAACTCTTTCGTTGGAGACAACTGCGAGATTTTGGGCACTTGGAAACCTGCAGTGCTAAACGGACGCATACGCTCATCCAAGAGAGGTGCTCGATCGCCGTCCAATAAACTCTTCGCTAAGTTCCGCTGGATCCTTGCAGCGATCGGATTGGGCTCTTGCAGTATCAGAGGCAGATCAAACTATTTCGGCACCGCTTGCGCTGCAGTCGTGGAAATCGCTCGACGCTGCTCGGATCTCTGCTGCTGCTGCGCATTTGACGTCGCACTGCGGTGGAACTCACTGCTGTCGTTTCCAATATCGTCGCCGTCATCGCGATGCCTTCGCCTCGTCGAACCCGCGTAGATAATCGCACGTTGCCGCGGCTTCGACTCCGCGTTTTTCTCCATTTGTGGCTGCTCTTACGAGGCGTAGTACGAACGTAGCGCCAGCACAATGAAACTCACAGTGTTCTATAGCAAGCAGTGGGCCTGTCCATCGTTCTGCTATGCCGCCATGACCTGATTCCCACGCAGCGTTGTCGTCCTTAAGCAGCTCCCTTGCAGGCGGCCATTCCCACTTCAACTCCGCAATGGCTTGGCATCGCTTCCGGTTTCCCCTTTTAAAACACATACCTTGCGAAAACCGATTGAAGCAACCACATCTGCCAACCCTGCCCCCTTCAAGATTCATTAACATACAAAAACCAAGTCAAGAGACGGGCGGTCATGCTCAGAAATACTGGTCGGTGGTGTGCTCCTCGGAGCCAAACCAGTCATTTCCTCTCGCGTGTCAAGCCAAGAGCCAAACCGCAGAGAAGGCAAGAGGGGGAAACACCCACGCAAGACCGACGAGAGCGAGCGAGCACCATGACGACGGACGCCGTGCACCGCGACGAGAAGCCCGCGGACTTTCTGCTCCCGGAGAGCGTGAAGAACTGGTTCACGCACATCTACACGCACCTCATCTCGGGCAATGGCGCCGAGATGACGCGCCTCTACGACCGCGAGTTCCACAACCTCACCAACAACTACTTTAAGCAGACGACGTGGCCGGAGCCGAGCGCGATCGAGTCGCTCGTGGACAGCGATCCGACGTTCCTGCTGCTCTACAAGCAGATCTACTTCCGTCACATGTTCGCGAAGACCCAGCCGGGCATGGAGTTCAAGATCGAGTCGTGGGAGACCTACTGCGCGATCTTCGACGGCATCCTCGACCAATCGCTCGACATTGAAGCGCTGCCTTCGCAGTGGCTCTTTGACCTCGTTGGAGAGTTCGTGTACCAGTACCAGTCGTACTCGCAGTACCGCGCCAAGGTCGCGTCCAAGTCGGAGCACGAGATCGCGCTCTACCAGGCGAATGTCGGCATCTGGGAAACCAAGAAGGTGCTCAACTACTTGCACGCGCTCGTGCGATTCTCGAAGATTGTGGAGATTCTGAAACAGGGAAACGATGCTGACGCCGCGACCGCGGTGACGGCTCCATCGAACACCATCAAGGAACTCGGCTTCTTCGCGCTTGTCACGTTGTCCCGCGCCAATGTGTTGTACGGTGACTACTACACCGCGCTGAAGCTTTTGGAGCCGATCGACTTCTACAACAAGCGCTCGCGCTCGGAGCCAAAGGTCAAGACCAACGACCAGATCCACGAGAAGGCGCCAGCGGCGCACGTTTCCGTGTTTTACCACATGGGCTTCGCGCAACTGATGCTCCAGGACTTTGCCGGTGCCATTCGTTCGTTCTCGACAATTATCTTGCAGGTGCAACGCAGCCGCAACTACTACTCGCGCTTCGCTGACTATGACCAGCTCAGCAAGTTGACCGAAAAGGCTGGCGCGCTGTTGTCGATCGCGCAGTTCCTGTCCCCTGGCCAGCGCGTGAACGAGCAGATTCACTCGATGATCCGTGAAAAGTACGGCGACAAGCAGGCGAAGTTGCAAAAGGGCGATGTCTCGGCCTTGACGGAACTGTTCTCGTACGCGGCGCCAAAGTTCATCTTACCAGCGTGCCCGTTGGTGGACGGCAAGCCAGTGAACCGCAGCGCGGAGGCCTCGCAGGTGCAACAGAAGGCGTTCGCGGACATGGTCGCGCGCCAGCAGCACGTGCCGGCGCTGCGCTCGTACGTGAAGCTCTACCGTTCGATTGATCTGGAAAAGTTGGCTCTCTTCCGTGGCGTCGATGTCGAGCGCGCTCGTGCCGAGCTGATGGCGCACAAGGTCCACAGCGCTGCGTTCAAGTCGGACGTGCACTTCTACCTGGCGAACAACCTCGTGCTCGTGGACGAGGAAGTGAACAACCAGCGCACGGGCGAGTTCTTCATCAACCACATTCATAGATTTGCTCGTATCGTTGATGAATGTTCTGTGGAATAAACGTGGGAAGAAAAAAGCCCCGAGAAGGAAAAACAGGAGGAAAGGCTTTGGATCTCGTGGACAACCATTGCTTTTCTCTAGGAAGGCAGGCGGCCTCGAACGTAGATTGACAGGGTAGGTAGGATACAGAAGAAGCTTTTTACTCGCGTAGATTTCCCTTTTCTTTAGCTTTTTTCAATATCGACACAATAGTTTCGTGTTTTTTCATGCTGGTTTATGGAGCTCGTTATACGAGGATGGTTTCTGTTATCTCATTGCTCTCTACATTCACATTCTCGGTTGTTAGAGCCTGCAATTGTTGCTGTTGCTGCTGTTGAAGTATCAGCAACTCGTGCTTGCGTTGCAATGCAACCAGCGCCAGCAGTTTCTCACGAGTGCCCATGAGCGTCTGCAGCGTGTACTTCGCCATCCGCTTCTTCAGTTGCTCGCTCATCGTTGGACTCGACGGCAACGAACGCGGCGTGACCATCCCTGGTTTCTGCAATTCCCAATGCGACGATCGCGGGTCGAAGCGGACCACCACGGAGAACGCGTTCACGGAAATCTCGTGATGCATCAGCAGCCGCATGTACTTCAGGATGCGTTCGGGAACCACTGAACGACCTTCCGCGTACGAAAGCACATACACTCCAGCTGCGTTCGCCACAAACACTGGAGCGCTGCCCTGGATTTGATTGTTTTCAGTCGAGGACTTGAAGCCAACCGGAGGTGCGTATGGCGTAGTGATCGGAGTCTGTGACCCGCCACCCCAGACACCGATTCGTTGCAGTGTCTTCTTCAAGATCGTGTCGACATCGCCCACTTTGTCAATGCTGTCCCAGACCAGCGCCGTCGCGGACGAAGGCATCACCTTTTCGAATACCTTGGACGCTGTCTCGACCGAATACGAGAGCACCGTGTGGCTGAGTTTCCGGTCTGGACAGTCCCCCGAACGATGCAATCCGACAGCTCGACATACACGACACCTGTGTTCTTCCGAGCTGTGCGCGACTTGCTTGGAGCAAAAGGAGCAATACTGTAGCGCCACTGCAGGAGAGCCATTGTTTATTCGCGGCGTCCGATTACCAGTGCTGCCTGACTTACTAGCGACTGGTTTCATGGGGCAGTTCTTGCTTCGATGCTCGCCTATGACGGCGCAAATGCTGCATTTGTGCTCATTCGACGTGTGATGTCGCCATGCGCCGCACAGATCGCAGAATTTCCGCTCTCGAAATTGCTCGATGGGTGAGCCAACCCACCGGCTGCTGCCTCTGCTAGCGACCTTCTTATTCGTACAATTCCGACTTCGATGCACACCGAGAGCTCCACAATTCCGGCATTGGTGGTTGGTCGTCGAATGCTTCACCCACGACGAGCAAAATGCGCAGTAACTTTTGCCCGCCATCGAATCTGGCGTCTTCGATCGAGGCGGAGGCGTGTAGGCGCTGGGTGACGACCCACTCTTGGGGCACGATTTACTCCGATGCTGACCTGCGACGCCGCAAATGCGACACCGATGCTGTGCTGCCGTGTGGTCGCTGTACGCCGAGCAGAAACTGCAAAATTCGATCGCCTTGTTCTTTCTAGACCGTTGCGAAAACGGCGCGCGCTGGCGCACGTTCGTTAGAATGAGCTTCACCATGCCGCCCGTCGTCGAGTCGAGTACATCCACCAGTTCGAGCACACGATATGGACTATAGTGACCAGCGGTGACAATCGCATCGCTCCCACCCTGATTCAATGCGAGTATGCGTGCTTCCTCCGACAAATCTAACGAATACACGCAGTAGATACGCCATCACATGAGCATAGCTCAATAAATATAGACAGGATTTCGTGCACTTACCTGCACTCATGTTATTGCTGACCAGTTGGCTCGAAATGCTTTGTCGCCGCTTGTCTTCGAGATCGACTGTCGCGAGAATCTCGTCCGTGATCGCATCGTTCGCAGCGGAAGCGATTTGGTCTTGCGTCGCCTTGGACATAACGAGCTCCTTCACATTCGTGACCGCGATGAGCTTCTGTATCAACGCCGACTTCGCATCGCCTGCCTGGTTCTTGAACGTCAGCAAATGGAACAATTGCAGCACACGCCCGCCCTGCTGTTGCTGCCCTTCTTGCGCCTGGTTCTCTACTGGCTTCACGATAATCGGTGGTGGCCGTCCTGCCTCGAGCTGGCTGAGCTCACTACCACCAGGACTGCCGCGTTTCGAGTGCCTGCTCTTCCGTCGAGTAGGTTTATTCGCTTGCGCGGCTGTTGCGCTGTTGTCGCATCCGTTCGTCTTCGATCCGCAGCGTTCATGGAACAGATCGTACTGGTCGCTGGTGCTGTCCGCTGACTGGGGGTCCGTGCTGACGTCGCTGGATGCGTCCTCGCTGCTGCTTTCGTTGGAAGCCAGCGCGCCGCCATTATCGCTCAGCTCGTTCGTGCCGACGTCCATCTCGGTGTCGTCGACATCGTCGAATGTGGCGGCGCCGTGGAGCTCGCCCGTGAACGTGTTGAAGCTGATCATGCTGGGCGAATAGAGACGCGCGTGTAAATGTGCTCGCGCGCCGCGTTCTGCTTCGCGAGGTGACGTCGCCGCGCTTGCCGGTGCTTTCGCCAATCACCTCTGCTGACTGTCGCGCTGTCTGTCTGATGGCATTGATTACTAGAGAAGAACCGAGTACCTACAGTGCAGAACACCGCAATAGTGGCCTCCCCATCCATCCTCCGTGAGTCGTGCGACCTTCGCGCGACATTGTCATCCTTTGCTGAACATGTGCTGGCTGATGCTTGACAGAAGAAGCACATGGTGCGGCTTTCCGCTCCTGCTGGCGCTGCTGGTCAACTGCATTGCTCAGCAAACGGCAACAAATGGCACATCCATCAGCGTCGTTTGCCAAATGACTGCTGGTGCTCCAGCAGCCGAAAGAGATCAACAACATATTAGTTCTCTAAATTAATGCGTGTTTTCAGTCAAAGTAGGCTCTGCTTGTATAGTATTCACGTTATCGGGTAGCTGTGAGCACACAAGATTACGATTGGCTCAAACTTTGAGAATTTATGGACCAATCAGACACGTGTTGAAGCGACAATCACTCCTGTCGGGTCGCTGTTGCGGAAACGTTGCGCCACTTCCATCCCCAATCCGCAAGCAAAGCCTCACATCTCGAAGAGAAACGCGAGATGGACTCGAAGCGCGCCAGTTGGTCGGCGGTCGCGTCTTCCTTCTCCTCGTCGTCGCGGCCGTCTGCCTCTGGGAAGCACGAGCGGAGACGGCCTGCGCCAACGATCGCCAGCAAACGCAGCAGCGAGATGAGTAGCTGGTGCAACGGCGCTTCCGATGGACGCCAATATTGACGACGATGAAGATGATGCCGATGAAGTGGATGCGCATGCGGAATACGAAACAAGCGTGCTGCGTTATTTTATGACGCGACTCATGCTACGATACGTGCCAAACTCAAGTGATGAGATGCATGGGAAGCGAAACAAAGGACCGCTATTATCGATCTACGAGCCAGCGGGCGGGTCGAATGACTCAGCTGGTGCGTATTTCTCGTCAAAAACATCGTCATCGTCGTTGCTCGGGAAGGCACCAGCATTAATCGTGTTGCCACCGGTCAAATCAAAACATCAAGAATCGACTTGGAAAGACGCATGCGTCAAGACGGGCGTGTTTATGATCATTCCAGCTGAAGGCTTTGAGAAAGAGCCAAATCAACCAGTGTGCTACAATGATCCAATTGAATTGGTCGATCAGAGCGGGCGCATTTTGGGAGTTGTGTCGCGTTCTCCGTTTGCAGGGCAGCTGGCTGCAGATAGACACGGTGGAGCCTTGGTGTTTGTTTTGCAGCAGCAAGAGTCTGAGGAGGTGCCGTGCTTAACTCGGTTGCAAAAGAATTCACACGAGATATCTTCACCACCTCAAAATAATCCACAATATCAAGTCTGTAAGAAGCTCGGCTTGCGGCGACAGTCAACAGTCGATTCCGTTGTCGAAATATGCGGCGGTGACCATGTTTCAGTTCCAGGATTGGTTCGGGTGAGCAAAAATCCGTTTCTTGGAGGGTGTATTATGCAGCACCAGTTCTTTTCCGATTCATCGGGTGACGTAACTTTGCCGCAGTTTCTCACATGCGAAGTTGTCATTACGTCTGGAAATAAGTATCTGCCGATTGACGTGAACCCTCTTATTGGTGGGAAAGATTCTGTTCTTGCCAAGTCAAAGATGTACATGGTAGATCGCACGGCTACTGGTGAATTTGTTGGGGTATTGCACTCCGGAATACTTCACCGCCAAAGTGACCATGCTAAAGTCTGGAGAAAATGCTTTTTTGTGCTGACCCAAGCCGCGCTGCACCGGTTTGAGGCCAACGTGACGATAGCAACCATCAGAGCCGCCAAATCCCGCGGGGATGTTCAAGTTCAAGACTGTCGGCGTGTTCGATACGAGAAGTTTGCACGACCCCACGAACTCGAGATCGAGCTGCACAACGGAAAGTTACTGGTGATGCACTCTGAAGATGCAGTGTCATGCGCAAGATGGGCTGCGGTACTCGCCAACGCCATTGAAAACCCCCATTGGCTGCATAACGAGAAAACTTTCACGACTACCTGGCGATCAGACGACAAATACGAGTCACCATGCTGTCCAAGAATCGAGAGACTTATTTTTGATCCAACGGGCAGATACCGCTGTGCTCATAAACCTCGTCTTGTTGCCAGCCGACCACAGTGGAACGAAAAGCTATCGCTTGGCGAATTCAAAGCTGGAAGCCACGTCGTAGTACACTTGAGCAATGGAGACATGTTCAAACTCTCGCTCGAAGATATCTCAAGGGCATTGTTGAAGCCGTCGTCAGCTTCGTTGTATTCCACCATGTCAATCAATTCTGTAAGTGGTCGAGATGAGTTGGCAGGAGAAGATCATATTACGACGGATGGCAGCGAGAGATCGCGACCAAGCACTTCTTCATCGGGGTCTCTCTTCCTCGTGCGGCTGAAATACCGAGCGGAGCTGAAATTGGACAGAAGAATTGAACCCAAGTTTGTTTTTGCATTTTTGCTCAAGAAGCTGGTGTTACTGAGTGGAAGTGCGATTGGGGTTACTGGCTTGCTCTATGAAGTGTTCAGAGACAAACACCAAGGATCGTCGTCTACAAGCGGGATGGTGGGGAACGAACTCAGTCAAGCATCCGGTGACTACTTCCAACTCATGATCATACCTGCCCAAGTTTTCGCAATAGTTTTAGTCGCTCCGCTAATCTGGCACATGTTTATGCTGTGGCACCGACGAAGGATGAAAGAAGCCAAGCTTCACTGGTTTTTGACTCTTTTGTCCCTCGAGATGCGACCGAAGGTGACGCAAGAACAACAGCGTGGAAAAAGAGCTCTTCAAAATGCTTCTCCCGTGGAGGATTCGTCCGATTGGACCGCAGCTGCCTGCCCAGTAAAGCGACTATTCCGTAAACAGAGAAGTGACGACGTGTACAAATTTCGGCTGGAAAATGCACTCGAGACTATACTCGGGCGACCTCAGTTCTCGTATTTCGCGATCAAGAGGTTTTTTCCGAATAAATTCCTGCGGCGTGATGAGCTTGGCAGGCGTGTGCTGCTGATCTCCTTGAGTTCGGTCAACTGGGAAAGCCTCTCGTATCACGATTTGTCCTCGTTTGCGGTCGAGCGCTACTTTTTCTACTTGTGGGAGTTTATCTGGAGCTACAGTGACCTCTGCGATGGAGTGACACACAGCGAGCTAATCATTGTGTTGGATTGCTCCGGGTGGACCTACTGGTCTCTCTTTCAACCCGCTATCCTAGTGATCTACGACGTGCTGCTCAAGACATGCCACTATTATCCTGGCCGTTTGGTGAAGGTTGCAATTGCTGGGGTCGGACACTCAGCATGGACGAAACGATACGCGCAGTTATTTCGCGCATTCTTTCCTCCTGATTTACGACAGAACTGTGCTCTCGCGTCGTCACTCACAGAAGCGGTTGGTCTAGTCTACCGAAATACAGCTTCAAGAACAGAAGAACAGCTACATCAACACTCAGCGGATGAGCAGTCTCTGTCTGAGTTTGTATCCACGCTCCTTTCATCGTACGCCACCGTTTCTATTCCAAGTTTTACCAACAGAGAGATCGACCAAGCAACACGCTTTACGAAGTTTGGCAACCTTCAGGCTGGCGAAGATACGCTGGCGGGATTGCCTTCTGATGCTCGATGCGTCTCAAAAGCAAGAGTAGGTACCAGAGCATTATTGATTCCGGAAAGGGGTATCGAGTGGAAGCCACTTTATCATCACAACGAGTCCCACGTCTGTATATCACGGTATCCGACGGTGGAAAACGGTGTCAATGGAGAGGACTCAAGCATGCCGTTGCAAATTAGAGGTACACTCAAGATGGTATCAACGGATATCGAAACGATGCTGCTTTCGTTGCAGGATCCATCTCAGTGGAAGCTTTGGGGTTCTCAAGACGATAAAATGATCTTGCTCGATACGCTTTCAAACCGCGAAGATGTGTGCTTTTGGAGTCGCCAGATCCCGTTCTTGAGCTTTTCAAGTTGTGGAACTCACATTGAAGAGGTCAGTCACACTGGTGCATATTTCAATTGCGTTGTACGACGGATATACGAAGAGCGGAAGTCGACACATGGCAGCCGCTCCAGCTATACGATTCTCTGGAAAACGACGACATCACAGCAGCAAATCATCAGCGACAAGCGGAGAAGAGAGCCAGAAACAGTGCCAAGTGCCTCCAATTCTAAATGGAAGAAGTTTGAAGACCCGTTTGCTACAGTGTGCTTTGTACTTGAGCCACGGTTCGCACCAGGAGCGCGTGGATCCGAGGATTGTGATATTGAGGGGGTCGATTTATCGTTTTGGTTTCAGATCGTGGGATCCGGCGGAAAGGAGAGTGTACTTGTCGAGGTACGGTCGATGCGTTGCTTGATATTGTAAAGCGGTCGGCTTTGCAGAAGTCGTAGTTGGCATCTCCTTAACTTGGTTGACGCTCTTTCTTACAGGTTGCAAAGCAAATCGAGACGAAATATCGCAGCTTGGATGCATTTTTGCAGAAATCGTCGAGCGACAGGTCTCGTTTGACGCTCTCGGCGCTGTTTGAAAACGACAAAACAGAATGTGGGCTGTAGGCACAGCCAGTGCGATGCATGGCTACTGGCTGGCGCGCTTATGGGATTCGCGGCGCTGGGACGTCTGCATTTCGAAAGTCGTGCTGGTGCTCAAGGCAACCATCGTAGATGATCAAATCACCTGGAGCTGAGAAATTTGCGTCCTTCACTATGGACAGCAATGAGTTCGGAAATGCAGCCTTCCAACTTTGATTTTGAAAGTGAGGTATATTTAGGTTCATCGTTGTGACCTACAATAGCCGATTTTTATTGATGAGTAGGAATTACAGGGCTGGGTCTTATTGCCCCCCATGGGGTCCCACCGCTACCCCTGATTGGGCCCGAAGAACTTCGAATTTCCGCTTGTTGAAAATCCCGCTCCGAACGGGACTCGAACCCGCAATCAACAGCGTAGAGGTCAGAAGCTTACCCCACTAGAACCGCGCCACCGGTAGCCTTCCAACTTGGCACACAGTCCAGCTCCCTAGATTCCTACGATTGGCTTAAATGTAAAACTCGCTGTTGCTTCCTGCCAATCACAGTGCGTGTACTAAAACGAAGCATGTCAGTTCTCAAGAAGTATCCTGGAAGAACAATGGTGGCGAAGCAGAATGCGGTGCTGGGAAGTGTGTACGGCGCGGTCGGCGTCGCGTTCGCTGTGCTCGCGCGAGCGGACGTGGTACCGAGGGACGCTGCGGCGGTGCTCCTGTCGCTGCTCTGGCTCGGCTTCGTGCTCGCGATCTCGTTCACCGAAGCGTGGGTGAAGTTCAAGGCACCGTTTCTGCCCAAGCACCTCGGCTTGGACGTCGGTCGCTGCGTGTTCGGCGCACTCAACGCAGTGGAGCTCGCTCTGTGCGCGGGTATCTGGATCACCCAGATTGTAGGAGGCTCGAGCTTCACGCCGCTGGATGCGTCGACGGTGCTCATCACGCTGACGATCATTCTCGGCACGCAGTTTGCGTTCTTGTTCCCGAAGTTGGAGCTCGGTGGCGACTTCGCGCTCTACGAGGCGATCAAGAACCAGCCCGACGAGAGCCTGTCATTCCACCAGAAGATGGTGTTCAAGGAGATCCGCAAGAACGTGAAGGCGAACGCCAGGCCGTCCAAGTTCTACCATGTGGCGTACGTGCTCGCTGAAGTCGTTAAAGTCGTGCTGCTCGTCGCATTCTCACTCCGCATTTTGATGCAATTGCCAGCCCAATAACACCTGATTTTCCCTCTCTTGAGTGATAATCTACCTTCGTTATGCGATGTTTTACCTGTGCTGTGCGATACACATGCGGACTTTGATTGGCTCAAAAGTGGAGAGCTACACTCAGAGCAAGTTGGAATTGCCAATTGTGCTGCAGGTTGCAGGCGGATGCAGAGACTGGCGCGACGCAGCGCTTCTTGCCTCGGACGTCACCGCTCTGCACTTGGCCCAGCGCTCTCGAGGAGGCTGCTGCAGTCGTGTGGACGCGCTGCCATGAGCGTCGAGAGCAGTGCCGCAGTGACAACAGCGCTGGATGAAGAACCAGCGATGATTCAGTACTACCTGGTGATGCAGCGTCGCTAGCATAAACCACATATTCTGCTGCATATATATCATGGCTGACTGCGCTGTTGTGTGGTCATCGTGCGCATTAATATATTTGCCAGAAACAAGGCATCTTTCGTGTGGAAGAGCTGGATGAGATCAAGGCGACGCTGAAGACGCCATTGCCGGCATGCTTCCGTATCAATCCGAATTCGCATTCGGCACAGCTGTAAGACTGCTTTCTTTTTAAGGCAATCTTGATGCTCATAACGACGCTGATGTGTCTGACAACGCATGTGATTGGTGATTTTGCACGCGCATTTCAGCATCAAAGCGCGCCTCGAAAACGAATTCTCGCACATGTTTACGAGCATCATGCACGACGGCAAGCCACTCGCACTTCCCATGTACAGTTGATGTTTTTATTTTATGCTTGCTTTCAATGGGAAGCAAACGCGTTCTAAGTGGTGTTGTGGGAAAAATTTGCAGGGAGCTTGTCTGGTATCCGTTCACCAAAAATGCCTGGCAACTTGATTGTGGTCGTAGTGATCTCTCCAGACTCGGTACGTGCTGCATCCACCGTCTCATTAGTTTGCTCAATTTGACGCGTATAATTTTGACTTGTGTAGGTCGCCAGCATACGCAGCTACAGGAGTTTCGGGATTTTCTGCTGCATCACACGTCCGAAGGGAATATCAGTCGACAAGAAGCCGTGAGCATGATCCCAGCACTTTTGCTCGATGTGCAGCGGCAGCATAGAGTGCTGGATCTCTGTGCGGCGCCGGGGTCCAAGACAACTCAGGTAATGGAAGAGCTCGGACAGAAAGCGTCGTCATCCAAGTCGGAGTTTGATGCCTCGGGTGGCTTCATCGTCGCCAACGACGCGAATGAAAAGCGAGGCTACTTGCTTGTGCATCAACTTCAGCGACTCGGCCTTGACACTGCAGTTGTCACGTGCCACAAGGGACAGGAGTTCCCAGGACTCTACGTGGACGGAGAGTTGCACGACACGAACGTGTTTGACCGCGTCATCTGCGATGTGCCGTGCTCTGGGGATGGAACCATTCGCAAGAACAAGAACCTCTGGTGGCAATGGTCGCCAGGCAGTTCGCTCACGCTTCACAAGACACAACTCGATCTGGCGCTTCGCGCTGCTGCACTGCTCAAGACAGATGGATTGATGGTGTATTCCACGTGCTCGCTGAATCCGATTGAAAATGAAGCTGTATGTGGTCGCTTTATTTGCCGTTTTTTTATGGTCTAGTCTGATACTCACTGAGTGCTTATGCGAAAATCCAATAGGTCGTTGCGGAGCTTCTTCGACGTGCCGATGGTGCTTTAGAGATCGTTGACTGCTCTGCCATGCTACCTGGACTCGTTTATCGTCACGGAATGAGCTCGTGGCAAGTAGCATGGCAGCCTCGAGACATGAGAGGGAGTCAAATGGCGTGGTTCAACGATTACGAGAGCGTTCCAGACAACTTGCGCGGCGAACGCATCGTGAAATCTATGTTTCTGTCCGACCCGGTGTCTCCAGTGTCTGAATCTTTGCGACGCTGCCTTCGGCTCTTCCCAACCGATCAAAACACGGGAGGGTTTTTCGTGACTTTGATTCGAAAGAAACGCGATCTCCCTGGACTTCGTCAGTGCGGGCTGGAATCCTATGAAACCACACTCAAGTACACAGTGAAGGAATCCTACGCGTGCGATTTGTGTGGTGATACTACCCATGTGATTCGCCATTGCCCACTGTCGAAGAATATGCAACAACAAAATCAAAATGCGACCAGTGTTCAACCCAATGGTGATGACACGGAAGAGCTCGACTTGCACCAATACTCGAAGCTACGTGATGAATACTGGGAGCATATTCGCGACTTTTACGGCATCAAGGAGCATTTCCCGCATGTACGTATGGAAATTTTGCTCTCATACTTTCGGAAAGCAACGTAAATGCTCACACCCTGTTTTCTCCACATGCTTCTATGGTATCCACAGGAGCACTTATATGGACGATCGGATGGCGCAACGTCCGTGTGCCTAGTCAACGCCAACGTGCAAGACGCATGCTTGTCTGGGCGAGGGTTAAAGGCATGTGCATCCACCCATTGTTTCACATAGCAATATGATTCTGACCATTTGTTTACCTGTGTTGGACGTTTACTACCTCGATAGCTCCTCAACACTGGCGTGCGCGTGTTTGCTCGGGTGCAGGCCGGGGACCGGCTCGTGTTTCGCCCCGCCGAAGAAGGTCTCTCTATCGTTCTCCCGTTCATCACGAAGCGCAGAGTCGATGCCGCACAGGAAGATTTCGACCGCATCCTATCGACGCCAACGTCGCAAAATGGTCAGGCGCACCAACTTGACGCATTTGGCTCTGATTTCCAGTGCCAGGTGATTTCAATGCGCGACGCGAGCGGCGTTGGTCCCATGCTCATGGTCGCTTCGCGTGCAGACGCCGCAGTTCAGGCACTGCCCGTGTGGGCTGGCGAAAAAGCGATCGTGCTGCTCCTCGACAAAGACGCGCAGAAGCGGCTCGCAACGGCGGCGCATCAGAAGTGACAAACCCGCTATAGACCTGTAGACGAAGTGGAAACGGCAAAACCTGCCTACTAGCAAGTTGCATGTGACTATAACTGCCTACTAATCTAAAACCTAAATGAGCTGCGCGAGCATCTATTGAATGTGCATATTGCATCATCGATACTGGCTCAGTCATTCACAATAGAAAACGACATGCATCTTTGCTTACTTAGCAAGGTCGTACTAGCCCAGCCCTCAATGTCGATTCGTGACGGTCCTTTGTCTGCCACTCGCTTTGTTTTCGCATGGGCAGCTACCCAACGGATGAAATCTCCCGATTGAGTGGTCCCTCCCTCGCGACCGCATTCTTGATGATACCTTTGTTCTGGTAGTACGCGACAAAGCTCGTGAGGTCCGGGAACACGAAAGTCGTGTCTGTGACATCGGACGGCGGGACTGGTGAATACTTGCCGTTCGGGAGGTGGTGAAACAAGTAGTTTTCGATCTTGGGCTCATTTGTTCGCGGGTCGATACGCTTGATAAACGACGCGCAGTAGCATTGCTTGGTCGTACTGTAGCGAATGAGGAAGTTCCCGACGCTCGGGTTGCGCTTGAGCAGCGCACGGGCTTCCTCGCGTTCCATCTTGCCGTGGAAGAAACTCTCGAGTCCTTCGGAGCGCAGGCGTTCAAGCCGCGTCGCAAGCTGAAATTTCTCGTCCGACAGATACTTGCTCATGTGTCCCATAAATTCCTCGCTTTGCACTTGCTACAGAATACCGCATAATAACACATATGAGCAACCTCCAGACACGTCGGCGATTCGCTAGTCTCTGCGAATTGCATTCGCATAAGCAAGTAAAAAGCCCATTCGTACCATCAGGTGACTGAGCATGTGGCGCACAATGTATGCATGTGCTGCCTTGGTTTTCTCGCTTAGAGTCTTGCTTTGCGAGCCACTCGGGTCGTCTGAGCGAAAACTATTGATCAAATAGGCAATAGACACTTACGACTTAGAAGCAAAGAAAAAAAAGGGTCAAACAGCAGAAAAAGCACTCACTGTAGGTTGACGAACTCGCGTGGCGTGGCGGCAACGACAGTATCGTATTCCCTTACCGCCCACTCCCCGATGCGTTTGTGCCCATTGGCAACGTTCACGTAGAACGGGTCCACACTCTGCAACTCCTGGACCCAGTCCAGCACCGACAAGTGGAACGGACGAACGTTCTCATCGGCACCAATGAAGAGCAACGAGCCAAACGCAGCCGCGATCTCCTGCTGCCCGTACGTCTCCAGCTTCAGTATGGACGCGATCGTCGGCAGCGACAACGGCTCATACGCCGCGCACAGCACTTCCAGGACGGGCTGAATCAATTTCTACGGACATAATACAACAGTAAACAACACACGAGTCTGTTTGAGCCATAGTGATGCAGTGACAAGCAAACAGCATCTATACCTTGTACTTCTCCGCATCGAAATGGTTGGCAAAGAAGTGATGCAGGTACCCGCTCATGCCGATCGGCAACGACTCGAGCTGATCCAACGAGAGTCGCTTTTCTTCAATCGCCTGCACGATGTTGGCAGCGTACAGGAAGAGACCTTCCGAGCGCTCCACGATCAAGGCGATTTGGTCGGGAGGAAGCATCTTGTCGCTCGACAAGCCAGTGGATACCCCACTGCAGAGCGATTTCTCAATAAACTGCTTGATATCTTCTTTATTCTCCTTCACGTATGTTTCGAGCACGATGTTGGGCGTGAAGTTCTGCAGCTTGGCACTGATGATCGGGTCATTTCGACTGAGGATGATCACGCGGACCCACTTGGGTAACCGTGCTACGAGCGACGGCAGCGCCGACACGAGGCATTCTGCAGACGTAAATGCAGCAGGCACAGTCATCGACCCACGCACAAAGGATGGACGCAGAGCCATGACTGGCAACGGCGATGCGCCGGATTTCCCGTCTGCGAGATGCTCGAGACCATCGATCAAGAGCACCAGTGGCTTGTTCTGCGATTGCGGCCGTGCAATCTGATTCAGCGGCTCGATAAGCAAGCGCGTCATCAATACGTTGAAGCTGGAGACTGGCACGATTTCTTCCAGCGGTTCGCACGATTGCAGGAACGCTGCGTACTCCTGTAGCTGCGTCGTCAACTGATAAGCAAGCGAGAGCACGCAGCGTCTCGCGTTCTGCGTTTGCTCGTCTTCCTGAAGCGCAAAGTGGAACGCTTTGATTTCCGGGATCGTCTGCACCAAGCGTGCTGCGAGAGCCGTCTTACCGGACCCGATTTGGCCCGTGACCCAGAACACCTGGCTCGCGGTCGGCGAGTCGATCCACTCGGTCAATTGTGCAAAGAGCCATTCGCGACCGGCAAATCGGCTCGCGAGTTTACTGATCTGCTGCTGGAACGGGAATGGTGTGAGAAGCGAAGAGAGCCGTGCCTGCTGGCCCTCGTGGTCGAGCTGTCCTTTTAAGGCCGTGATGAGCTGGTCTTTGCGAATGTCGTACCGCACCTCGTTGATCGAAGACGCTACTACCGAGGATGAAGCATCGTAGAGGAGGCAATCCGACATGTCGAGCCACTGGATCCGACAAATCGACAGCGGGATCTCGCACTGGCGAACCATGAGAGGCACAAACCCAAGACCCTTGGACATGGCAGCCGAGATGTCCCTCAGGCACACACCGTTTGGTCGTCCGACGCTTTCAGGCGTCACGAGCAAGATCGTCTTTCCGTTTCGCTCTGCTGCTGCCCATTCCAGGGCTTCGTCATGGTCTTGGATCTGAATCAAGGCATCTGATGGTGGAGATGGTGGGAACATCGAGAAGCCCACGGCAGACAAGTCATCGTACAGCTTCTTGGCAAGCAAGTAGCAGCTGCCGTCAAAGGTGAACATGTACCTCGTCGTGTCGAGAGTCTCTTCCGTCTCAGTTTGAGCTTTGCTCGTCTCGGGGTGGACTCCAGGTGGCAGCAGTTCTTTTGATTGCGTTCCAGGTGAAGTATTGACAGCGTTATGACGATCCGGGCTCAAGCCTTGTGGCGTCGTCGGCAGCGACGAAGAACTCAGATCCAGCGACGACGCTGAGCCGAAACTCGTTCGGGCCAGGAGCCGTCGAACGCTTGCACCGCGAACGTTGTGGAGATTGTGCGGGGAGTCCACATCGAAAGACGACGGGAAGCACCCGAGGTTCTCCAAACCAGCAACCGCAGGCACTCCGTACGCTTTCATCGAGTCAAACTGCACATGTAAATCAATAAAAAACAACAACAACAGAAAATGAACTAGAAAAGGCAGCATCTGTCACGCATCGACAGGACACTTACCAGTTCCAACACGGCAAAGAGGCGCTGGGATTTTTTGAGGAAGAGAGGACTGTGCATGTGGTGCTTCATGAGATCGAGCCATGGATGACTTCGCGGATCCAGTTTTACTTCGTCCTCGTCTGTGGGCACGCACTGGCGCATGTCGAAGTACGGGAACATCGTGAGCGCAGGCGGCGGCTCACTCTCGGCAACCATGACGGGGAAAATGCTCAGGTGGTGCTGCACTGCGCGCGCAATCTCGTTGAGGCAGTAGCCATTGGGGCGGCGCAGCGCATGCGGCGTCATGAGCAGCACAACGCGACCGTCCTGCTGCGCCTCCTTCACCCATGTGAGCGCGCTGTTGATGCCGTCTTCCCAGTCGATCCCCGCCGAGAGCCTCTCCGTGTCGACCCAGACCACGTGACCCCTCTGCTGCACTGCATTATAAATGTGTCACCCACAGACCAGCATCCACGCACACAGAGAGTCATTTACAAGCCAAGTACGGCACTTGAGCTACGTAAAAATACTATGCACTTACGTGCGTGCTTGAGGTGGAACGCGATCTGCTGGAAGCGATCATGGCCGTCTACACAAAAGGAGGGAGCACCACAATATTAAGCTCAACTCGCAGGGAGCCAACAGCACATGCAACACCCCATATACGTACACGACAAAAAGATCTTGAGCTGCGACGTGGGCTTGTACGTCAGCGTGTAGAATTCTGGGGTTGTCGGGTGGTAGGCGTCGTTTGCGGCGCGCGCGGCGGCGCTGGGCGTGGAGTGGCCTTCGACCACATGCGCCGCGATGCACACGGGACAGGACTCGCGGTCGTCAGCGTCCCCACTGCTGCTGTTACTGCTCTGTGCGTGCGAATGCGCCTCGAAGGCGCGCGGCGTCGACTCGTCCGCCATCTTCTTATGTGGCCCTGACGAATGGATACACGGCGAAAAAAGGAAAGGGGTACGCAGAGCGTAACGTACCCTTGGTGTGCTGATAACTTATTTCAGTCGGTGAAGTGTCTGTAACCTCTGCTCACTTAACTGACAAGTGTCTGGATGCACTGTCTATGAACACAGTTGTGTTCGTCTGCAGGAATTATATTGACAAAACCTGCCTACTGGTCTTGACTGGGTGCGATTGTCAGAACCTCGCTGCAAGCCCACATCAACCGTTTACTCGCCAACAACCCCGAGAGGAAGAAAAAACAATGCAATTGCATTTGACTCAAGTGCTTTTTGGCAATAATTGCCTCTCCCTGTGTCCCGTTATGTCATGTGATGCGGCGGCACGAGCATGTCAAAGAGCCCGACCTCAAAGCTCGTGGCGCCACGATCGTTGCGAGCGAATGGGTTGGCACCCTGTCCAAGAAATGCATGAGCCCAGAGTTAGTGTAACGGCAGCCTTCTCTAGCACCAAAAACAAACGCACGACATACGAATGCCAGCAAGAGTTGCGCCAGCTCGCGGGAATTCTCATACGCTGCAAGGTGCAGAGGTGTCTCGCCCTGTGAAAAGAAGCGAACGGTCAACCAACAATTAGGCTCCCGTCCAATGCTACAGCATACAGTATGCGCAACGTACCCCTGGTGCAGCGATGGTCAGGTTAGCGCCGCTGTAGAGCAGCATGGTGGCGCCTTCGACGTTTTGGCTCTGGATGAAGCGATGCAGTGGCGTGAACCCAAACTCGTCGACGGCATTCACGGGTGCGCCGCTCGCGAGTAGGAACGGGACGGCGCCATTGCCCTGCGGCAGCAACGAGGCCATGTGTAAGGCAGTAGCGCCGCTGTTCCCGTGTATATCGATGCTAACACCTTCGTCTAAAAGCGCTTCCAGGGACTCGAGGCTTCCAAACATGGCGGACTGAAGCAGCGGCTCACCCCCGTAGAGGTCCGCTCTCTGAAGCGCTTGCATCTTGAGCGAGTCCTGGCGGCATGTGCGCCATGACGCCAATGGATCTAGTACTTCGCCTTCCGCAGCTACTGCTGGAATGTTACACAGCGGGTCGTCCATGCTACTTCGACACAGTGTCGAGCCGCGATAACAGAATCCATCGGCTCGACAGCTAATGGCGTCTACACATAAACATACCACATGATCACCAGCGCGTGGCAAGAGAGCAAGATGCTTCATTAGAGCACCAATATACACAGCATACCTGGACCTACAAGCGCAGAGCCACAGCACGACCGTGAGGACTCGGAGGAATCATCCCTCGGCGGCGAAAGGCTGCAGCAGTCTGCTCTGGAGACGCCTGACATGGAGAAATGGCGCACAGACACCAGACTCACGTCACTGCCACAACTCAAACACGCGACACAGCATGCCAAAGCGCTCTGTGAAGTACTCACAAAAGCTCCCTGCGTTAGTATCGCTGGCGCCATGTACAGCGAGCGCCACAAGCGCCAGCACCGCCGAACAGCGATCTCGCTGCCGCATCTTGTGTAGGAATGGCTCCATCGCCTCCTGATAATTCTGATTTTATACTGAGTCTGGCTCAGACTTGGTGGTTCTGATTCTCAGTGAGTCCTGCAACCTTGAAATAGCTGCGTTGACGTGGAGGGTTATTTATATGGAGAGAGAATGGGTCGTGAGCGGATGGCGCGCGCGCTAAGCTCCCGCAGCGGTAGACGCGTGCTGCCCTGAAAGCTGGTGCATCAGAGACTCTCTCCTGAAACACGGTGGCTTGATACAGAGCGATATGGTGCAGACTGTCGCAGTGAGCGGCGCGGACGCGCTCAATGACAGCATAGTGAGCAGCATGCGTGCGATGCTGGCTGGTTTAGTTTTCTTCTGTGCATTGATGGTACTGTGCGTATATGTCAAGTTTGCGTTTCTACTTGAAGACGCCGATGCGTTTGGTCCCGACACGAGTTGGTGGCATCCGCGCGTGCGGCTGATTGAGCAGTGGTTGAAACAGGACGCGAGCCGCATTGGCATCCCCGACGACGGATCTGAAGAGGTACGAGATGCACAATGGTCATTCAGACTACGGTTTGTCTATTTATTGTGGCGAGTTGCTGTGTCGTAGATGACTCTGCGCCACATTAAACGCGGCGGTGTTTATCCGCACGTTCAGCTCAAATGCTGGAAACACATCGGTAGGCACAGCAACTCCAGCGTATTCCTAGGTTGGCAACCTTGCTCATATAGACCCTTTACTTGCGCAGTACTGGAGTTCCAGGACCTCCCGTGTTTCGCCACGCAGTACGCTGAGAGCGTGCGAGTCACAGCGCCGACGAGTCCAAGTTGTGGCAAGATCCGACCAGGAAAAGAGCTCATCACACTCGCGGACGAGGTCACGAACCAAGGGGACGGACGAGACGAGGGCGAGCCATCTGTATCAGACGACGGCATCTCCTATGAAGGCGGGCAAGTGGAGTCTGGAGCCAAAGACGCAGCCGACCAACTAAATGCGACGGCAAATGTCAAGCCCAAGTTCTCGTCGCTGTCCATGATCGAGCGACAAGCCGAGTGGCTGCGCAAGAAACAAGAGAAAATGGAGGCCGAGCGGTGCCGTCAGGAAGAGGAAAAAGAGAAAGAGTTGACATTCCAGCCTAAGATCCTTCGACGAGCGACGCTCGGAGAGAAACCTACGGGTGTAAAAGAGCCCTCCACATCAGGACGGATGCCGCTCCAGCGCAGCGACACTGGTGGCAGTGCTCGCAAACTCGATGTAAGCGGAGGAGCAGCGACCAACAAAGACACAGAGACGACGACCAAAATGACAGGTCCGAAGGAGAAGGCGATCCCGAGAGTGCCGCCGCGGTCTGCAGGGCGGTCGCGGAAGAAACAGTTCGTCCCCGCGTCTCAACCGATCGAGATCTCGTCGGATCTACTGGACACTATGAAGTCGGAGCTTCATGCGTCCGTCTCCAAATCGTACGCAGCGGCGCCGTCGCCTTTACGGTCAATAGCGCCAACACAGGACGCAGTGGAGCAGGACGCAAGCACTAGTGACAGCCCCTCTGCCCAAGAAGACGACACTGATGCAACGGAGGACACAACGAAAGCAGCTGATGACGATGGGTCTTCCGAGGAACCTCCGCACATTCTGAAATCCTGGAGCGATCGACCGCGCATCGGCGGCCGACGGATCGATTTCGACTCGAGCGATACGAAGGCGCGGCTCGTGCTGCAGGACGCGTCCAAGTTCGCGTTGGCCACGATGTACCGCAAGACTGACAAAAAGGCGCGGCGCTGCACATGGGACGCCGCGAGGACAACTTCGAGGAGGAGGTCATCGCCGTGCTCTTCGACAAGGAGAAGGTGAGCGAGCTGGATGCCGCGCGCTGGTGGAGCGAGCACGAGCACCGCTTCGCCGAGTTCACCCGTTAGCTGCCGTCTTTGCCAGCCGATTTTTAGCCTACTAAAATAGCAACAAGCAGCTCACAGGGTATTTAACATTTAAAAGCGTGGCAACTTCAACGTGGCGGATTCATGTCATTTTTGTTTCGCGTTACCTTCAAGGAACCTTTGGTGTGCACACTTCTTCTCCTCTGAAAGCGGATATCGGTTTGAAGAGGGTTTACGCTTGAATGGGTCGCATTCGTGCGACCTCCCATACAAATCGCCAATAAGCGCTAGGACCGTGGGCTGATTTTTTTGTTTTTCCACCGCGACTCATTCCGCCTTGCTGTATTACTCGATCATTAGCATCAGCATTTGGTGCCTCGCAGCATCTGCCGATCTCTCTCTGCGTTCCCTACCATCTGCTGCCTGGTACGTTCTCTGTGTGAGTAAGTGAGTGCGTTGGAGAGCGAGCAAGCGACAGGGCGTCTCCATCATGGGTCAACAGCTCTCCGTCGAGAGCGCCAAGGAAGACGAGCGACTCGCCAGCCACAGTCTGTCGCCCGCTCCGATCGCAGTCAAGCCGCCGCCATTAGGAGACAGCGACGACGTCAACAAGCGCAAGCGCACCGACAGCATGAACGTGCGCGACAGCGAGGAAGAGGAGAAGAAGGAGGGACACGAAGAGAAGGAGGGCAATCGCCTCAGCGGTCTCCTGGACGCGTTCAACCGCTCGTCGTCGGCGTCATCCATCATGTCCAAGTTGTTCTCCGCCAAGCGACCGAGTCTGCCCGACACCGGTCTCACGACGGAGCCAGACGAGACGGTGTCAACCGAAAGCGCGGCGGTACCTGCTGCGAGTCCGCAACCAAACCTGCAAGACGACGATCCGTTTGCCGAAGAGAACTTTATCGGCTCGCCGCACTCGTCGTCCTCGCGCGTGTCGTCGGTGGTGATGTCGCCACGCACGTTTGAGCAACTTGACGCGGAGTTCAAGCCGCCGACGCTCTCGCGGTACCGCTCGGAGGTGGGCGGCGCGCTCAGTCGCACCAACTCGAAGGCGGTGATCGCGCGGCTCACGTCGAAGAACATTTCGGACTCGGATTCCGACTACTCGCTGGACTCGGACTCGTCGTCGGATGACGACGTCGTGCAATCCAATGAGATCGAAGTGAACGACTGGCTCGACGAGCCCGAGGACGCGGTGTTCTCGCCCAAGCCGCAGCACACGCGCCACAGCTCGTTTTCATCGTCGACGTCGACACTGCACGGTGCGCACTCGTCGAATTCGCTCACAGGCGCTGGTCCAGGTGGTGGACGACCGTCGAGCATCACGAGCAGCTCTAATAGCATCACGGCGCTCGCGACGTGGCTGAGCTCTCCGGAAGATCCCGATGATGAGATCGAAGACGACTACGAGCCGGTGCTCACGCAGTTCATGAAAGACAACATGCCGGTGTACGAAGTGATGAAGCAGGTCCAGTTGTTCCGCAATCTGAGTCAAAACCAGCAAGAGCAGGTCGTGCGCGCGTTGAAGCCCACGAAATTCCAAGACGGCGAGATTATCGTCCAGCAGGGCACTCGTGGATCACGCTTTTATATGATCGCAAAGGGAAACGCCGTGATCACGAAGACGACAAAGGGTCCCAGTGGCCAAGAGCAGGAGCGCATGATCACGCATCTGCACGCCGGTCACTACTTTGGTGAGCTCGCACTCATTTACGATGATCCGCGCACAGCTACGGTGCGCGCCGTTGGTGATGTCGAGTTGCTGTACTTGACGCAGGAGGATTTCCAACGCATTGGCCAAGTCCACTTGAGTCTCATGCTGCAGCAAGTGCCGCTGTTAGCGAAACTGAATGCGCATGACCAGGATGTGGTCCTCAGTCGATTGAAGCCTGCGAATTTCAACGATGGCGAGTACATTGTGTGTCAGGGCGAAGAGGGCACGCGGTTCTACATGATTACGCGCGGTGAGGCCGTCGTAACGGAGCGAGCGACGACGTCGGTCACGAATCCAGACGGCACAGTGACCACGAAGCAGTACGAGAAAGAGCTGACGCGGCTGTATGAAGGCCATGTCTTTGGTGAGATGTCGTTGATCTACAGTGAACCTCGTACGGCGTCGGTGCGTGCCATCGGACCTGTCAAGTGTTTGTACCTGAGCAAAGAAGATTTCGACAAGTGCCTGCTTTCGGATCAGTTCCAACGGTTCATCCAAGAAGCTTACGTTGAGAAGGCAACGCGTCGCGCGATGCGCTTGCGACTCCAACAGCGTGCATCGTCCACAGGCAAAGACGGTGGCGCCACGCCAACGGCTGGTAACCCGAACACCCCGACCGCGATTCCCCCACCTGCGCCAACGTCTCCTGCTAAGGCGACGGAAACGAGGAAGCTCGTGAAGCAACGACTAAAAAACGGTCAGAAGGTCGTGAACAAGTACATAATCAAGGGCGATCTTGGGAAAGGCACGTTTGGCCGAGTGAAACTGTGCCAAAACGAAGAAGATGGCAAACTGTACGCCGTGAAGATCATGCACAAGACGTTTGTGCAGCGCATGGCGGGCAAAGAAGACCAGTTACAAGATGTGCTTCGCCGTGAAGTCGCGATTATGAAGAAACTGAACCACCGCAATGTGGTCAAGTTGGTGGAAGTCATTGATGACCCGTCGAGCGAGAAGATGTACCTCGTGCAAGAGTACGTGCAGCACAACCTGATGGATGAAGTCACGCGCAACAACGGACTGGGCGAAGCCGTCGCAAGAAAGTACATGCGCGATCTATTGAGCGGTCTCCACTATCTTCACTTTCACAAAGTGATTCATCGCGATATCAAACCCGAGAATATCCTCGTGAGTGCCGAGGGCGTCGCGAAGATCGCGGATTTTGGCACAGCGCGTATGATCATGAACGAAAGCGAAACGCTGTCAGGCGCGAAGGGGACACCAGCGTTCATGGCGCCTGAGATGTTCAACATCGACGCGACGTACACGGGCCCATCGGTCGACGTGTGGTCCTTGGGTGCAACTCTGTACATGATGGTGATCGGTCGTCCTCCATGGCTCGCCGACAACGAGATTGTGCTTGCGGAAAAAGTGCAGCGCGACGAGTTGAAGTTCCCAAAAGAACATGAGCGAACGATGGAACCGCACTTGAAGAACCTCATCCAACGGATGCTCACGAAGGACCCAAGTCTTCGTCTGACGCTCAACGATTGCTTCAACCATGACTGGATCACGAAAGAAGGCAGTGAACCACTGGGCCTCGTGACGCAAGAAAATGATCTGACTGTGTCGTTGGACGAAAGCGAGCGTGCGATTCAGAACATCCCTGAGCGCATCGACCAGAGCCTCTCTGATTCGCTGGCGAGAGCACACTTGCTGGTCAAAGGACGACAGCAAGGCAGTGGTGTCGTTCGGACAAGCAGTGGCCACTCGCTTGGCCTCGGAACGCCCGTGTCTAGTCAACTGGGGAATCGAATTCCGACGGCAACCTCGATCACATCGACAACTTCATCGACAAGTCCAAGCAGGTCGTCAACTGAAGAAGTCGCGCGTGTGATCAGTGCGTGGCGTAACCACAAGCGTCTGCATCTTATGGACGGGCACAAAGAGCTTTCTGCCAGAAGCCGTGAGTTGTTGCTGGAGCAGAAGCGCATGGCATTCTCAGTTGATCGAGCAAAAGTCACAGAGATTATTTTACCAGCGGCGGGACCAACAGCACGAAGTCGTTACCCGAGCTCGTCGTCCGTGAATCCGCAGCTCTCTACGACATCTTCCAACTCGTCTGGTGGCTCCACACCTGGATCTCCTCGTCATCAGTCGTCACCGAGTGTGTTTGTTTCGTCACGATCCAACTCTGTGGAAAGCAATCCGCTGTTAAAGAAGCGAAGCAGCAGTCGAATTGATCCCGACTCTGGAGGGCATACCTTAGAAGGCTTTGGGCGAACGTCGTTTACGTCGATTTCAAGACTGTCGGATTTGCTCAAGGCGCAAGAAGATGGTGATAGCGGAGAGCGGGGAAGCTTCTCGTCGGGCGGCGATGCTGCTCCAGAGACGACAGATTTGGATTTGATGAAGCGATCGCTGTCTCGCAAGAAAGATTTCTTGATGGTCACGTCGGAGGTTTTTCGAGATGAAGAAGGAGATTACCAGACGAGAAAGATTCTTTTCCAGGCGCGTGACCATGACTTTTCGGTTGCATCCCGTGTCCCCACGCACACAAAGAGTGGTCGTGAACTGGGGCGTCCACCGTCTTCTCAGGCTAGAAGTTCACGAAAATCAGTTGGAAGCTCGCCGTTCAACAACAATAGTGGCGGATCCTTGGGTTCCAGCACGTCTGGATCCAAGAAATCGAAAAGCAGCAGTATGGATGAGTTCGATATGGACGATCTCGACTGCGTTCAAGTCACCGAAGTTGAGGACGACGAGGAGGAGGAAGAATACCGACACGAAGATGTCCATGTTGACTACGACCACTCCTCTAGCAGCGACGATGGCTCAGACTACAGCGATGTCGAAGCTGATGTGGACGTGGATGCGACATTTAATGATCTGATCGGTACTCCCAACCATATCGAGCTCGTGGACGATGAGGAAATCGCGCCACTCGATCCCCCGTCGCGTGGTTCGTCGGCATCGAATCTGTTGGACTTTCAGGAGCAAAGTGTCGTCCAAGTGTACGTGAGCAGTAAGATCCGTGAGAACCTGAAGCTTCGCATTCGCTCCGGGTACGGCGAAGCGAAGGGCTCGCGATCGTACATGGAAGACAAGAGCACGGGGATCGCGGAATGCAATCTATCGACCTACAACCCTGCTGTCGCAGCCGCATACGAATCCTTGGGATTCTTTGGTGTCTACGATGGCCATAACGGCGACGATACTGCCGTGTGGCTTCAGAAAGAGCTGCACCATCGTTGCCTGTCGCACCCCGCGTTTTTGAGCGCTCCGGCCACCGCGATTGCGGAGATTTGTGACTCATTCGATCATGACATTCTCGAGTTTCAGAATAGCAAGATGCTGCCCAAGCGGAAGCACACGATGATGAACGACGACTTTGATGTGGAGGAAGTCGAAGAGATTTGCGACGATGACGACATGGAGTGCCATTTGCAGCCGATTTCGTTTTCCGGCGCGGTGTCTGTGTTTACGGTGCTTGCCAAGCGCAAGAAGCTGCGAACCGATGAGGCGGACGCAAGTGCTAAAGACGGAAAAGAAATCAAAGAAGCCGAGGACGATGAGCCAACGATGCTCTACATCGCGAATGTCGGCGATTGCCGTGCCGTGTTGTGCACGGACGATGGTGTTGCCATGGAGTTGACAAAGGACCACAAAGCAGCCTTGCCCGAAGAGAAAGCACGAATTGAAGCGAGCGGTGGATTTGTGCACAACGGACGATTGGACGGCATTCTGGCGATTTCGCGCGGCTTTGGCGATCTCGCGCACAAGAACGAGGGCCACTTGATTGTGACCCCAGACATTTACGAACGCGCCGTGGCGCCTGAAGACGAGTTCCTGTTGCTGGCGAGTGACGGTTTGTTTGACGTGCTCTCGTCGCAGCAGGCCGTGAACTTTATCCGTCGCAAGCTGCTCACGCACGGCGACGTGCAACTGGCCGCACAAGAAATGCTGTTGAAGGCGCAGCAGTACTTTGCGCACGACAACATCAGCGTGATCATCGTGGCGCTCAATCAAGATCCAAGCGAGTTAAATTAATAAATAGTCTAGTGTCTAGAGATCGTCAGTCAGGCAGTGCGTGCGTCTAGCGTGTGGATATCCTTCGTCTTCCCCATCAATGTGAATGAGTCAAAGTTTGAGTCTGTCCACTGAAGCAGAACATTTGTGCCACTTTGCAGCTCCCCCTCAGGTCTTCCGATGGACCTTTTCATGGGGAATAAGGCACACTTACAACTTGTAGTGTTGGCCTCGGAGATGCTGGTGATCCTGTCCGTCCGCTTCGTCGTCGCTGTCGTCGTCTTCGTTTTCCTCCAGGAAATAGTCTTCAAAGGTCTGCTGATTATCCTGCTGCTGCTCATGGCGACCGCCATCGCCCGTGGTATTGTCCGCGAACCGCCGGTCGAGTTCTTCTTCCGCGAGCCGCAATTTCTCCTGAAACTCGCGTAAATCAGCTTCGTCGAGATCATCAAACAGTGAGCCCCGCGAGCCTCGGGACGAGTGTTCCTGGATGGTCTGCAGCGTCATCTGGTCGTGCGGGCTCCTCGAGACCGAGAGCTCGCGCAAAAGGCTCGGGATCTGCTGCCCAAACTCGCCCGGGATGCCGCTGTACCGCACGCTCTCGCTCGTGAGGAACGTGCGCAGCTGCACGGCAAAGTAGTTGGCCACGAGTTTGCAGTTGAGCGCGTACGTGCTCGTGGCGATGTCCATGAGCCCACGAAGGTACTTTTGGAACCGCTCGGCGCGACTCTTGACCACTGACGGACTCGTGGACCCCCAGAGCCGTTTGCCTGGGAAGTGGGGCTCGAGCTTCTGCATGTCGCGCATGATGGACGCGCAGTAGTGGCAGTGCGGCACCTGGAACGGCTTGTACAGCTCGTCGCGCAGCAGCCGGAAGCTCGAGTACCGTCTCGAGACCTGCCAGATCATGCCCGTCCGGAAATTCTCGACCACGATGTCGTACTCGGTGTGCGTGCCCGGCGTGGCCATGGACGTGTACTGGAGGATGGACGACTCGCGCGGCGTGATCGAGTGCAGCAGGAAACCGCTGAGGTTGTTCATCTTGGCAGCCTGCTTGGCGAGCCCATAGAGCTTGAGTTTGATGCGGTGTGAACGCTTTTTCTTTTTCCGCGTCACTGCGCGCTTGTACTGCGTCGAGTCGATCGGCAGGTAGTCCGGGTCCTGCTCCGTCAGCAACTGCTCCTGGTTGTCGTAGTGCTGGAAACTCAGCGTCTCCTGCGGACAAGCTGACGACGTCGTCGACCGCGAGACACGCGCAGTCGATGCCTCATTGTGATGCCGACTGCTTCTGCTGCTCCGGAAGCTGGCGCTGCTCGCGTCGCTGAGGATCGTGCTGTTGCTGCTCGTGCTCGCCGTGCTGCTCGAGCTCATGCGATGGTGGTCGTGATAGTGCTGGGAGTGTGGCTTGGCCGACTGGATGTATTTCGCGTAGCTCTGCGCTCTGGACGCCACGGGCGAGGCCATGACCATGTCGCTACCGTGGACTGTCATCAAGGCAGTGGCGTCCTGTGCCCGAGTGGCGTCTCGTGTTTTTCGCGCCATGTTCGCTGTTTCGAGTGTGTCGAGGCTGGAGGGTCCTGATGGCCAGCTGGCGGCGTCTTCTTCCGCGACGGCAACCACCACCCGAGGCATGTGGTTGCTGACGCGCGGCGCCCAGATGGGGGAAGAAAAAGGGGAAAAGACGGAGGAGACGCAGCAGAGGGGAGGAGCCGGACGCACAGAGCGCGGGCGGCAGTCGCTGTTGTCTGCCGATGGCGGCGGCGCCAGAGCCGACACGCGAGTCAACGAATCACGTGGCCACTCGCGTCAAAAAGTGGACCGGCGCACCCCACACAGGCTGTGTACAGAAGGGATGCGGGCGGAGACTGATGCAGCGTTGACGGAAGAAGCGCGCGATGGATGGGCAGGACGACAGCCACCTCCAGAGAGCGCGTAATAGAGAGAGAGAGAGAGCGCAAATGGCCTCGAACCTTGAGCGATGGCATCATGGCCGCTGCATGCAGAAAGTGGCATCTTGGGTGGCCTTTCTAGACCCCGAATTAAGCTTGACAGCTCCTCTCGTTATTAGGGGATACCCTGCCACGTTCTCCCTCACGTACACATACAAAACACAAGTGTGTACGGTGTACCCAGCGCTTTGAAAATTTGGCAGCGATCCTTTTTTGGTTTACTGGCTCTTCCGCCCCCTTCCAACGGACAGAAACGAAGGAGTTTCTTGCACCGTGTTTTGCGATTTGATAAAAGAAGACAGCGTGTTGTCGAAACTCAGGTGCTGACAGCTGGTCAGCACCAGCACAACGGCCAGGCAGCGGGCTAGGGCGAAACGTGACGTCCAGTGACAGCCTGTAACCATTTCCCAGTGACATGTTTGCAGTCAATGCGCCAACTCTTTACATTGCTGCAAGAGCAGGTGGCGGGCGGCTGACGGATTCGTTGATGGGAATCCTTCCCCATCGTCAACGTTCCTGCGGGTCAAGAGCGTGCAATCACAGCGATTTTGTTGACAGCAACAACCACAGCAGCAACCATTGCATTTGCTGAATGTCGGCAACAGCAGCATGCATGCAAACCACAGCTCCCTCGGCTCCTCTCGCCATTTCGTTCTAGTGCAACTTTCACATGTACACACTGCGGGTCGCACTGTACACTGTACGGTTGTACAAATGTTCTAATCAGTGCGTATCAGTCAGATCTTGCGTGGGTGGAGAACTTGCATGCGTTTGTTCTTATTCTGTGCTAGTTTCGAGTGCGATGCGTTATCAGTGGCCTCGAGCAGCATGGGCTGTTCGCGCACTGCGCATGCACACACAATTGACGCAAGACTGACTTTTGAATGGACCGCAGCCACGCCACCATGCAGCCTTCTCACACGACAAAACAACCTTTGCGACGACATGCCGGCTTGCAACACAACAGGACGTTGTTGCCGCGGCTCGATCTGACGCATGGGTGTGCGTAATGCGTGCTGTAGAGTCAGCGTATGCTTCTTCATTGACAGTGGTTGCTGCCATCCCGGCATTCTGAAGCTGCAGTTTGTATGAAGAGGAGCGTTCGGAAAGTGCAAACCCGACCGATCTCGGAAATTGTGCTCGAGTCTTTTTGCTGCGTTACTGTATGCTTGACTGTATTACGGCACGATATGTTTATTCCCACGCCATTTTAAGCCATGTCTCCGACAGGCAAGCGAGCACTTGCAAAGCAATTACTGAGCGGCGCAGGCTCGTTCATTGCAGAAACAAACACACTCCACAAATCTGACGTGCAGTTTTGACATTGCGTGTACTAGCATGGATACGTGGCTTCTGTTTGAGCAAGGCTCCTTAAATCCACAAAGTATCAGCAGAACCACTTCCCACACGCCAAGAAGCAAAGTCGGACTCTGCCCAACAGTGCGGAAAAACTGGCGAAATCCACAGCCATCGTCAACAGCAACTCGACGTCACCGCCCAGCTGATTCAGGTACCTGCCTGCGCATGCGCGCATCCAAAGCCCAGATGACTCTTGCACGACCACCGTTTTGCCTGCGCAAAAAATGCGAAGCGCGATCAGAGAACTCGCCAAGAGGATTTGACAAATCCAACCCCACGAACAGATCTTTGTGTTCCTGTGCACGTTTGCTTGTTTAACATTCTGACGCGTGAACAGATGGCAGAGACCGTGCGTGCGGCTGGATATGTTGGCACAGATTGCAGCAAGCAAGCAAAACACACGCGTCCACGAACGCAAATTCCGCCAATGCGCTTCCTGCCTTGGTCGCATTTTCTCGCAGGGTGTTAGTTTGTCAAGTCATTTGACTCAAGGACGCATTTTTCGCATGATGAACAAATTTACGATGTACACCACCGATGCAATTAATTGTTATGCAATTGTACCTATCCCATCCGTAAGTGCGCCTCTCAAAATACCCCGTTGTCTCAAACAGAGCCAGTATGCAAGAAAAGAGGTAGCATGCACGCCACAGACTGGTGCGCTTCCCGATAAAGTACGACTCCATCTCTCCCTCCATTATGCAGTTTTTCAATTTCTCAAGTCGTTTCAAGCCAATATTGGCGCCAAACATGTCAAAGCGCGCGCACGAAGACGATGGATCTGCCGCCATTGCCGCCGCTAATGGCGCCGCCGGTAGTAATAACGCAACAGTGGCGCCAGTGTCCGTCCCCCCGATGAGCGTGAGTGCGTCGCCATCGCACCAGCAGCAGCAGCCGCCGACGCGCACCAAGCGCCAGAAGAAAGGCAACTTCTTCCTCACGAACGAGCAGCGGCAGGCGCTGTGCATCAAGGCGGCGACCGACAAGTTCACGCAGACGCAGCTCTGCTACTGGGCCAAGGACGAGTTCGGGCTCAGCGGGCCGCTGAACCAGAGCACGGTCTCGCGCATTCTCTCGGAGAAGGACAAGTACATCGCGCTCGAAGGCAGCAACCTGACGCAGAAGCGCAAGACCTACGTGGAGCACCCGCAGCTCGAGGCCGCGCTCTCGCACTGGCTGCTCGTGTCGAGCCACAACAACCAGCGGCTGCAGGGCGATCTTATCAAGGAGAAAGGACGCGCGTTCGCGCAGATGCTCGGCATCGAGAGCAAGATTTCGTTCTCGAACGGATGGCTCACGGGCTTCAAGAAGCGCCACCAGACCATCCTGTCCAGTGTCCCTGGCGAAGGCAGCGCCAGCACTGGCGTGAATGCCGCGACTGGCGCTGGTTCTATCAGTGTGCCATTTACAGCGGCGCCTGGAGGAGGGAATGACCCCAACATTGTGGATTTCGGATCGTGGAATCTTCAACACATCCTACAGAACTACAATCCGCGCGATATCTTCAACGTGGACGAAACGGGACTCTTTTTCGACATGCCACCCGAGAAGGTGTTAAGAAGAGGTGTCGGGAAAGGAAACACTCGGCCAGCCAAGGCCAAACTGCTGCTGCTGCTCGCTGTGAACGCAGATGGGAGCGAGCGCCTCGATCCGCTCTTCATCGGCACTTCCAGACACCCGCCCATTGCTGCGCCTCAGAATGTAGCGGCGACGCCACCGAAGAGGAAGCAACAAACACAACAACAACAGCAGCGCAGTGCGGAGGAGACTGGTACTACCAACCCAGAGTCCCAGTACAACTACAGCTACAGCGACAAGACGTGGATGAACGCGATCGTGTTCCAAAAGTGGCTCAACACTTTGAACTCGCAGATGAAGATCGAGAGTCGCCACATCCTGCTGCTGATGGACGACGCGCCATCGCACATCACACGCGGCTTGCGACTGACAAACGTCCGCATTGTGAAGCTGCCGAGCAGTAGTAATGCTACACCCACGCCCACCGGGACAGTCCCGACGACAAACACAACGATGATGCCAGCAACCGTGCAGCAGCCAATGGACACGGGCATCACGATGGCGTTCAAGCGGCGGTATCGGAAGCGGCAGATGGTGCATGCACTCGACCGCCACGAAGCCGGGGAGACCGACATCTATAGCGTCGACGAAGTGCAAGCCATGAAGTGGTGTCGCCTCGCGTGGGCTGACATCCCCAAGAGCCTCATTGTGAGATGCTGGCTGGCGTCGAACGTCTTTGGGAGACCCATGGCTCCGCTGGAGGACGAAGCGCAGCTGGACGAGGCCGAGAACGCGCTCGACATGGCGATCAAGGAGATCTCGTACAAACTGCCGCTGAAGCGCGTGATGACGCTCAAGGAGATCTTGAGTCCGCCGGAAGAGGGTGAGAACCTGCACTTTGTGGGCACGACGGACGCCGATTTCCTCGCAGTCGGCGATGACGAGGTCCCTGTTTCCCAGACAAGCGAAGGTAATGGTGGTGATGGTGTGCTGCCACAATCTGTGCCGGCGTCAGTGGTAAGCCCAGAGACCGAGGATGCGAGCCAGAAACAAGAGCGCCGTGACGTGGTGGTACCAGCACCAGTAGCAGCAGTGACTGCGGTGGTGCCTGTGGACGACACAAGTCGAGCTACCGTCATCAGCAATCCGGAGCGCGTGGAAGTCGCTCCACAAGTGGCGACACCACCAACACCTATCGGCGGTAGTGAAAGCAAATCCGTCAGCAGCGCCATTTCGATCAGACAGGAGCAGCAACAACCACCACCCCAACAGCAGCAACAGCAACCACCACCCCAACAGCAGCAACAGCAACAGCCACCATCACAGGATCCGCCCGTCCCCGATGATGACGAACTGCTCACGTACATTCAGCGGATCATCCCGAACCTGGAGCGTCTGGGCTGTGACGAGCGCACGATCCAGTGCATGCGCGAGGTGCGGCAGACGCTCAAGCAGAAGCTCGCGGCCGCAGCCAAGACCAAGCAGCAGAGCGAGGCGACGACGTCGCTACTAATTTAATGGCTCACCTCTGTAAGGAAATTGTAAGTAGGTCGGGGCAAAACAGCGATTAACTGGGCTCGTGCTACTCTATTCAAGCAGCTGATACGCATGCATGTGAAGTCTTTGGTTGCTCGCAAAAACCCTGAACGTAGGACTTGTTTAGACTCGTGCTGTGTACGATAATCATGATTCTTTCACTGACTGGTTCACTACTGTTATGCGAAGTCGGGGAACTCGCGCTTGAGTTTGGCGAGCGCGATCTTGCGCTTGAGGTCGAAAAACTCGTTCGAGACGGCGTCGTTGCGGCTCGCGAAGAGCGCGATCATGTTCTTCTCGGCCGCGATCGCGTTCTGCTCGGCGAGCAGCGTGTTGCGCGTCTCCGAGGCTTCGAGCATCGCCTGACGGTACTTGGCTTTCTCCACGACGTCGGTCAACGACACGTTCACAGGAGTAGCGGCTGCAGGAGAAGCGACAGGTTGCGACTGCGGTTGCGCTTGTGCTCTTGGCAGCGGTGTCTTCGGCGCGGCAGGGACGACACTTGATCCCTCAGCAGGCTTTGGCGCCAAGGCTGGACGTCCTCTCTTGACCACTCGCCGCGCATCCGGCAGCTCCGTTCCATTCACCACCGGAGCGCGAGGCGCTGCGTCGTTCTTCTCATTGCTGCTGATACTTGTACTGCTGCTGGCATTCGTCTTGGCGAGGAGCGCGGCTTCGTCTTCGTACACGGACGCGTTTGCGCGCTTGTTCCTCTGGAGCATCCAGAAGTTGGCTGTCGAGTGCAAGATCTCCTCGTGCTGCGGCACGTTGTTGCGCAGATACTCCCACACGTCGAGGTGCTCGAACGGATCGTGCTTGGGATCTTGGTCCTGGTACATCTTGAGTGCCACAGCCACGTAGTCGGCGTCCTGCAGATCGCTGCGCTGCACCCGCGATGCCGTCGCATAGTACTTGGCGAAGCGCGCCACAGCGCTCTGGATGTTCTTCCAGCGGGTCTCCGCGGCGCCTGCGGTGCGCGGAGGCGCGTCCTTGTTCGCCAGGAACACCACGTACTGCGCCGCCACGCGCGCCCAGAAGGCCGGTCCGCGGCGCTCGCCCATGGCGGCCGTCTCCTTGGCCGTGTGCACGAGCGCGCGCACGAGGCTCAGGTCCTCCTCTTTCTTCCACGTCTTGCCACGCGCCATTATCTGGTTTTGAATATGAAATGGGCACACATCATGAAGGAGAGCGAAGTTATTTATTTTTAGCCACAAAGCGTCATGAAAACTATCGTGCAGCGATGGGAGAGTAGGTAAATTACGTACGAAAGTTTAATGTGCGTATAATTCACACTGGACAATACGTGTCCATCTTTGAGACCACAGCTTGAATCACTCAACATGGATCCTAGTGCAATGCTCTTTTATGCAAGGTGAAGGGTACTGACAAAGCGTCCTGTCTCGACAATGGAGCAATGACATCTTGAGAACAACCACACTCCGAACCATTTGGACAACGCGCAATCGCACCGTATTTGAAAGCAGATCTCCACCCGCCTGAACATCGTTCTGTGTCGCGATCCACACGACGTTTGCTGCGCACTACCGTTCCCTGCTTCGACATCACGATGTTGAGAGCGACAGGAGTTCGACGCAACACTTTCAAGACTTCGACGCACACCCAGCCGGGGTAAATTTCTCCAAGATCACCCCGAGCTCGCTCACCTGCAGACAATTCAGCAGTCTCTCCGGTTCTGTACATTATATGATACCTCATAGTGAGTCGTAGCACTAGACCAGGAGGATTATTCACTCAGACGGGAGGTTGAGAAGCCAACCATAACAGCGGTAATCGAGGTATGAAAAGCCAAGCACGCATCACCAATGCGACTTGAAGACTCGATCCATGTTTTGAGCCAGGAAACCGGCTGCGTCAAGATCTGGTCAAAACTCGCGAGCATTTTTCTCTTTGACAAAATCCAGCAAAATGATCTCTTTGATCTCTGCATTAACTATCGATAAAATCCAGACGATTTAGTCAAATATTACTCACCCCAACAGCCTCGTCTTCCCCTCAGTGTGTCAATACAGCGTCCTGCTCGACTTTGCAGCGCCTGATTGACCGATTTTTAAATCGATCAATTCGGTGGTAAAAATTGTCTCAAAATTTGATCGAGCATTCCTAACCCTCTTTTTTATTCCACCATTAGAGAGGAAAAAAGCACTTTTTTTCTTCTACGACCAAATGTGGATGAGAATCTCCCTAGTTTCTGAAGCTGTGAAGTGGCAAGTCATATACTAGACGCATGTCCACATTCGGCAGCCAATCTTTGGCTTCGCGGCACATGCAAAGCACGTTCGCGGAGTGACGTACTTCAGCCGCAGCCATGACACGCATAGAGAGGAAAGTACGTAGGTGGACAGTTGGACGGTTGCTTCATTCTTGCGTTCCTATGGCATGCTCCTATCTCTCTCTCTCAATAAATGCATTCTTGTTGCGATGCTCCATGGTTTATATAATATGTTGCTGTTGTTTTTCTCTTGTCGATACTCCTCCGTTCTTCTGCCCGTCGGTTTATAAAGTACATGATTGGTTCTTGTGGTAGTGGCGGCTTCCTTCGGTCGTAATCTGTCCTTTCATGTGCTTCCTGCGCGATCCCGTGCTGTCACAGACGCTGCCAGCGCGTGGTACTCTGGAGGGATCGCTAGCCCATCCGACGAGCTCGCGAGAATGTCGTCAATGGTGCTCATGCGCTTCTCAATCTGGCTACGGTACTTGCGCTCTGGCGACAGCGTTGTGGGAGAAATCCTTCCTTGCTCCTCTGCCTTGGGGGAATTGATGGTCATCACAGACATCGCCTTGTCCATTTTGCCGTCCATATGGAAGTTCACCTTCTTGGCTTGGCGCGCAGGAGGAAATACCACACTTGGACGGATTGGCGACGCATCCACGAGTTTCTTCGGAGGCAATGGCGTCACGGACGCGGCCGAGGATGATCTGCCACGAGCGTCTAGTTCATCTTCGTCCTCGTCTTCATCCGTCGGATGCTCGCCGCTGTGGCTATGAGCTGGGTCTGGCTCCGCGTGAACGATGACTTGGTCTACATCACCGTCCATGGACCGCTCGTCATCTTCTGTCGTCACGGTCTCCGCATTCGACGTCACTTGGGGAAACGTGATCGAGTTGTTCACAATCGTCGCGACGCCACCAATCGTGTCGGTTGCTCCACTACGTGGATTGCGTTGATAGCCGCTGTTCTCGCCGTACGATCGACTCTGCTCGGCGTTCATGGCGGATTCGCGATCCATCTCGTGGTACACGTCGACAGTCGGTCGCTCGCTCTGGCGCGTCACCAATGGCGCCTTGCGCGGCACGTCATTGTCGTCCTTGCGTCGCTGCGTGTCGTCGTACTTGCCGACCTTGAGCAGCTTCAGCAAACGCTCTTCAGTTTCATCCGTCAGATCTTTACTCACCACTTCGTTCATGTATTCGTTCAGCAGCACCTGGCGCGCTTCCACGACATCGTCGCGCAACGACCCCTTGCGCGTCCACTGTTTCTTGGGAAACGCCGACTTCACTGGAATCGGATCGCGCACACGGAGTTTCTTGGAGAACCGGCGGAACTGGCGATACCGCAGCAGCCGCTGGTAGCACTGCCCGCGATAGTTCACCGCCGTGCGGTACATCTACACATAAGAATAAGCATTCAGTCAGTCACAATACGCAACCTCACATGCAGACGCCACCAGTCAACGCGCTTACCGTGTATGGACTCTTCGAGTCGGCGTTCTCGGTCTGCGATCCGATCACCGACACCCGCATCTGGCCCTGCACCATGCTGGTTCTTCTGTGCTGCTGTTCGGTTGTGTTATTCTGGGCGTCTGGCGAAGGGGCGTGCGGTTCGCTGCCGGGCCGGATCGCGTTGACGAGGCTGCGGAAGCACTGGACACAAACGAGCTCACAAGGCGGCGGAGGCGGCGGTTCGTTCACGACAACTGGGCGACGATACTAGTGAGTAATGGCAGCAAAGAGGTGCACTCTCTCGTCAAGTCTCTCTTCTGCAGGATGGCTCGCTTTTGCAAATGACCAGCGCAGAGAGAGAAAAAGCCGAGGACCGAAATGTGCCAACTGCTGCAAGTCGCAACGGCACTGCTTTTCGCCGCACTCGGTTCGATTTTTCCCCCTCCCTCGATGTTGAGCCTGACGAGATCTGGCGCCATTTTAACCCCACCCCCGTTCGACTCACGTCGCAGGTCAACTCGTGTGGTACACAGCATCAAAACACCCGAATACAGCAACTGGGTTGATGAATGGACAGGTTGAGAACAGGTGGTTGCGAGTTTGGGAAATGCTTTCGCTCAGTACGTACATACGGTTGCGGTAGGGCTCCTCTCTGTCTGGTCATGAAGCCATACAACTGCACTTTATTTAGACCAAAAAAGTGCGAAGTCGTGTTGACCACGTGAGAAGACATTTCTGATATAAGAGCGTTTGACATTTTTCTACGAGATTCATGCGTTTGCTCACCGTATAAGAGCACCCATGATGCCTCGTTCGTGTGGGCCACATGAGTCTCATTTTGATCTCTCTGGTACAAGAGCATTTGATGTACAAGAGCATACTTTATTTGCTTGCTCATCATCATGAGCACTTGACGATTCACAGAAAGACCGAGCTGTTCCATGGCGCGAACTCCGAAGTGACGCAGCTATTGTAGCATGAGCTGTTGATGTGGGTCGCGCTGTGGTTCGGCGAGAAGGTCAGGCGCTCAGTGATCGGCCATATGGTGAGCCAGTGCCGTGAGCAGTGACGCCAGGAAGAACCACAAGCCCGAGGGAGCTGCTCCAATTTTTAACCGCATGCAACAAGGAATGTATTGTGCGCAGTTTGTGCTGTGAGAAAGCGAACGCGATTAAATGACGACGCCAAAGTGCCGTATTCGCCGGTGCAAAAGGTCAAGAAGCGTCATGGCATGATGTCTCGCTCGCTCGCAGGCACCACAGAGACGGAGAGCTACGTTGACGCGAACAACGAGGCAAAAGTGACGAGCGCAGTAGACGCATCGATGCTTGCAAACGTGTGTGACAGCTATACGGTGCGCACGTGATTACGTTTGGAACAGTCGATCTCTGTTGTGACCGTCAGGAGGTGCTGCTTGTGGCCAAGAGCAGCAAGAGTGAGAAGATGTCGTCACTTTTCGCATAGCCGTTGCCCTTCTATCCAGTTGGTCCCAGTGTCTTTAGGAACAGGAGAGCCTCTGCACAAACACCAAGGCTTTCTGTGAGTTGCTCGATGATGCGCCAGAGCATGTGGGCAAGTCACGTCTGATTGTGCTGCTGTGTGTCTTTGCGCAGCACATTGAGATGTACTTTATTGTGCACAGCTGCTGAGATCGCGCGTAACTTCAAGTTGCACTGCAAAAGCTGCTGGTGACTTGGCTCCACGACATGTGTGCATCCAGACGAGTTCCACGCCAACAACGGCCGAATGAAGTACGAGATGACGCGCAGTGACTTGCTCAGTGCTGGAAATTCATGGTAGGCGTTTGGGAGTCCATCATGCAGACGGCACTATGTGGAGTCTGAAGCACAAAGTGAACCGCGAATGGAGAACGAACCGTCTGCACTGGCCACGCTGATCACACAATTGCAGTGCCATGCAAACGATGATTGCATGCGTAAGCGACATAAATGGTGGATACACACGTCAGTTTTTCTTTTTCAGAGACTGGACCACAAGGCGCTTAAGCTGGTTCTTGATCACTCGAGGAGCGCTGCAATGGAAGCGAAATGACAGCAAAAGCTCACACGATTTATCCGTCTGGGTCCCATGGCAACACAAGTCGATGGCGGTTTTCACATCAATCAGATCGGCACTATCATTCCTGACGTCACTCCACTTACATATCTATTATTCGTTTATTGGAATACTTTAGTTCCCCTCTCCTCTCATTGCCAGAAACGTATGGTTGAGTGGAGGCGTTGTTTTTGTTTGGGGATTGGCTGCTTTACAGAAATTCGCTATCACTATCTTCTTGAATGGTGCTCTGGGTCATCTTCTCGCTCGCGAGGAAACTCAAATGCTGGAGCATACCGATGTGTTCTTGGTCGGCTTCTCGGCGCGGTTTGGTATCGAACACCGCAACAGTGCCGAGCGCATGGCCGTCGCGCGAGAAGATGGTCGCACCGGCATAGTACCGGATTTTCACGGCACCTTTGTCGCCCTTCACCATCGGGTTGTCGCGGAACCGGTCGTCGTTTTTCGTATCCAGCACCACCAACACATTCGGCTGGCAGATCGTGTGCGCGCAGAACGAAAGCTCACGGGGAAGCGTCGAGTGCGCCATGCCGATATTTGCGACCAAAACCTGTTCCTCTTCTTCAATGATACTCACATACGCAATCGGGCACTTCATGGTCTTCGCGGCGACCTCACAGTACATGTTGAACTTCCCAGAGTTGGCAAGCTCTCGGATATTGAGCTCCTTCAGAACGGCTAGACGCTCTTCTTCATCATCCGGGAAGGGAGGTTCTGGCCATGCATTCCGCCACGATCCGCCGCTCAATGTGCTGCTTCGACCAGGCTCAAAGTTCGATCCGTTGGAGGTTTTGCGACTGGCAGCCGACCCAGTGCTTCCGCCGCCGGCTCGAGAAAATGCTGTCGAAGCAGTCGAGGAAGTTGGGCTGTCCAACGAGTGGAACGCCACACACGACACACAAACACGCATGGAGCGACTCTGGATGCGATGGTACAACGAGCAACTGTTGCAAATCACCTCTCCACACGCTCGGCAATGGTGTTTCCGCTTGAACATGTTGAACCGCTTGTTGCAGATGTGACAACTGAAACGATCTTCGTCATTCACCCACTGAGTTTGCTGAACAACGTCCAAACGCGGGAGTGCGACCGCACGAGACGAACGAGTATTTCGGAACGAAGACTTGCGCGGCGGCATCACACTGTTTCGGTGCGGCATAAAATTGTTGTTGTTCACAGCCCCTTGGTAGTTCGAGTGCAGGTTATCGCTGTAGGTTCGGGAGACTCGCGTGCTTTGCCGTGGTGGCGCGTCAATAGGTCGAAGGTTGTCGATTGCTTGACTTGGACGTCCAACGAACTGACTCGGGCGACGCGGCATCAGCTGGTTGCTCTTCTCATCCACTGTCTTCAGACCGTGCATAGGGAAGGTGTCATTCGACGGATAGTAATCGTCCGAATACTGGGACGACGTCGTGCTTCCCTCGACATCGTTGGATGTCATCGAAGACTCCGACGAACTGTCTGATGCAGTGTAGCTGTCTTGGTATTGGTATTGGTGCTGCTGTTGCTGTTCTCGCTCTTGTTTCTGCTTTTGCAGTCGACCCTGTTCCTTCTCTTGTGCCAGTCGCACCACTGCGAGCATACGACGATACCGGAATCGCCACTGCAGCATCTTCACAACGTTAATAAACCGCCGGTATTTGTTGCGTTGAGTCACCATCCGCACGAAGCCTTGGACTGTACGACCATTCTTTCGGCGAATCATAATCAACTTCCGTCTCCTGTTCTGCTCCCGTCGCTTCTTGTATCGGAATGAAAGTTGGACCGACCGAATTGCATGGCGCAGTTTCAAATATCGACTCCGAGCGAAAAAACACAGCATCGCATGGTAGATTTTCACCATGTGTCGTCGCAGTCGCTGAGTGCGCATATCTTCAAGATAGTCGTACGTCGACTTCTTCATAAACATCTTCGAAATCCCCATTTGACAGCCAACGGACATACATTGGGTCGAAAACTGGGCTTGATCCGAGTTCTCGAATGAACTCTGTGCTGAACCCGCATCATGCTCCTTCGGCAAAATTGTAATTAAATCTTTCAGCAGCTCCTTCGCTTCACCTGCTAGCATCGTCGCTTGAGACAACTCATCGCCAAGACCAAAGGATGTCGTCACACCAGGCTTCTTGATCGTCAGAGGATTTTTGGCTCTCTTCAAACTGAAGTAGCGACCAACAAACTCGTCATGAGGAATACGAATGGGGAACCCAGCACGAGCAACTCGGACTGCTTCCATCACACCGTTGCATCGAAGCTGGTTAAGAACGCGCTCACGGTCGTACTTACCCGCAATGCATGTGTCATTTGGCTTCAGGCATCTCACGTAATGTGGGCTCGTTGTTTGAAGAGTTTCAAGCAACGCCGTCAACTGCTCCTTAAATTGCAAGCCCACACTTCCACCACGTTGCTTGCTGGCATTGGCACGCTGCCGTGGAGACGACTTGGCACGATCCCGGAAGCCGATTCCTTCGCACAGAGTTCGTGTGAAACTACCTTCTTGAGGCGAGTACACCAGCAGATCAACGGCCTCTTGGTGCAAAACATCTTTGTTCTTTTCCAGAAACCCGACAGATGAGTATTCAACATTGCCCGCGTAGTGGACAATTGTGAAATTGCCACTTGCCTTCTGCATTCGTGACGCGGAGAAGCGCGGGTGGCCTTCCCATGCACGATAGAGCTTGGACGCAAACGTCGTGTCGTTTCCCTTGGGAATGAGGCACTCTTCATCGACGAGCGGCAAAATACCAGTCGGTCGCTGAGAGATGAGGTTCACGCAATCCTGGTTGTCGAGAAACTCGACGTATTTCCAATCAACACCCTGCGCTTCGTACTCGAGTTGCTCCATCTTGAAGACGTAGTCGTTGAACTGCTGCTGCAGCGTCTCATTTGCGAAGTTGATACAAAGCTGCTCAAACGAGTTCTTTGGGAACACTTCAAAGCCGAAGATGTCCAAAATGCCAATGAAATGCATCCCTCCCTTGGCTTTCTGCGAGTCGTCCATCTTCAGGAATTCGTTCACTTTGCCGACCATCCAGTCAAACAATCGTCCGTACAGTGCTTTCGCGAGCGCATCACGGGCGTTGTTGGCCTGCTCTGCAGATAACTTGACGCTCACGAAATCGGTGCCAGCTCGAATCTTACGCACACTCAGTGCTTTCTCCAGCTGATTGGCGTCGACGGTCAGCAACGTCGCCGCGGCGTCTCGCGACCATATACAGTTTGGCGCTAAATCTGTGGATGAGTTCGTTGGATCGGTCGACTGCCGATCGTTGTTTTCGTCGTGCTCGAATGTGAGGTTACCGATGTGTAATAATGCTGCTAGCAGGTCAAAAATACCCGAACGCTCGAAATCTGTGAAGCCGACCACCTGCATAGCGTCCACGACGCGCTGGAACATCTCTTTATCTTCAGTCCCGTCTCGTCTTTTGAAGCACTGACTTTGGTTCAGATATCGATAGTGCAGGAACTGTCGCGCGGCCTCCGGGACGTCGCCAACATCACCCGTGGCCATCACTTCGCCATGCGGAGGATCCAGCTGCCATCGTTTCCTTGACGCAGGGGATGCGCCACTCGTCATCTCGTAGAAAATGTGGTAATTGCGCTCGCCAATCGATTGCGATACGAGCCGCACTTTCTCGAGCAAATACGTTTGAATGCTCGCACCTGTCAGTCGGCCGCCTGATGTGAAGTGGAGTTTAATGAACTTGCCAAAGCGGCTCGAGTTGTCATTCCGCAGTGTACGCGCGTTGCCAAATGATTCCAGCAGTGTATTCGTCTGCAGCACCTTTGCGGCGATGCCGGCTTGGCCCATTTTCGACATGGTTAGCGACTGCGCTTGGTTGTCGCCAGCCTGCGCCAAGTACTCCATCAAAAACTTGGTCGATTCGGTTTTGCCACTGCCACTTTCGCCACTGACGAGGATCGACTGGTCGCTCATGACGCCGTTGAGTCCTAATAGCATGGCCTTGTACGCTTCGCCCGCGACTTGATAAATATGCGGCGCCATGGCACGCCCCTTGAGGTTGCTCTGCCGTGTCTCGTACGACTGCAAATACGCATACATCACTTGCTTCTCGTAGAGTCCGCGTAGTTTCTGGAACGGATTCACGGCCAAGAGGATGGCGCCCGTGTTGGTGTAGATTTTCTGTTTCTGGAAGCGGGTCTCGAGCGCGGCCAGGATGCTGTTTTCGTCCAACTCGAGCAGCGACGTGAGGTCGTCGACGTCCAATTCGCCCACATTCGCTCCCGAGAGCAAGCGCATGTCCGCGACCGACGCGTTCGGGTCTTCCGGGACGCTCATCTCCGTCGTCGTGCCGTCATTCAGCTTGATCTTGGCGATGGCGCCCGCGGGGTTCACGTACCGGTCGACGATGATGCCGGGGATCCAGACGCCTGCGACGCGCACTTCCACTTCTGCGCCGACGTTCATGCTGACTGTCGTCTGGAACGGCAATATATATATTTAAATCCGGTAGCGCGCGCGCGTGCACACACCTGCTGCCGTGTCTCCTTTGCGCTTGGTCCTTCTGCTTGTTGACAACAGACAGACAGTCGTTGCACACCCACACGCACGCACGCGCGTCTTCTTCTTCTTTATTGTCGGGAGATGCGCGCTTTGACGTCGAATGAAACGCACGCGCACTCACTGGAACAGACTCTTTCTTGCTTTGACTGGGCGAATGATGTCAGGACAGACGCAGTTGCTGAAGCTAATCGTCGAGAGAAACTGCCCGCCTGCAATGGGAATATGCCAGCGACAGGAATAGAAAGAAAGCTTCGCGCTCGCTCCCCTTTCGCTTCTTCCCTTCTCGCTTTACAGCGGTGACTGCCTGACGCGTCTAAATTCCGCACTGGCGCGGCGGTTGCACCAGCTTTTCGAGTCAGTCAGGGAGGGGGGTGAGTGGCCAGCTCAACAGCAAAGCGCTGTCTTTTCTTAATCGCTTGTAACAACTGCGCTACAGTACCGCCACCCCTCTCACCCATCCCTACCCCTTTTACGTCAGCACACACACACACCAAAAGCGCTGCATACAAAATGGAAAACATGAAACTGTACCTACCTAACCCTTCTTCCTGCCCTCCCTCCCCCAACCAGTCTCATTCTACAGTACATCCCAAAAGATCGCCGCCCACCAGCTGCAACGCACGGAAGACGAACGTCGGTCGTCGCCTTCGTGATGAAGGTCGGTCCACACAGTGCGCTATACAAAAGCACAGCCATTTCGCCTGGACGTCGTCCACCTCTTTGCACACAGCTCCGCCACATAAAGTAGCCTCGCCCGCGCCAGCTGCTGCTGGTCCCTAAAGTCAGAAAAGAGCGAACGAAATAAATGCGAAGAGCGAGACCGCGGCGCCAGCATGCATCAACACCCAGAAACGACAGCAAAGAATAAAGAACCGCAACACACACTGGCCGTCGAAAACTAAAGACACCCGCGCGCACAAATATTCGTGTTCCGTTGTTAAAGAGAGCAAGTTCCCGCGTTCCATTGCGACCACACATCCCCCGTTGTTCGGTAAAAACACGCCATCACTGTACTATCGTCTGTCATGGTGCAAAAGTGCATGCAGCATTACTGAAGCAGCATTAGTTACGTGGCACATCCATATGCAACATCGACTTGCAGAGCACAATATTGAACCCGTAATTAACATCCATCATTCCATATCTAACAGGAGTTGACTTTATTTGGTAGATGACCATCACTCTGTTCTAACGTGATCACTACCATCAGCATGCGATCGAGAGCTAGTTTTGCCCACTCTGTGCAGGTGTGTGCTCGCCTTTCTTCCTTCTTTCCTTTTTTTTTATAGTTTAGATGCTCGAGAGGATCCTGCTTGCGATGTGCTGCCGCCGTGACGTTTTCACAAATCCACCGACGCGCATGCGCGATCGCAAGTGTCTGAACTCTTGATTGCCTCCTGTCCCGCGCCGCGTCGTCCCTCGAGCGTGCGTTCACCGGAACGATGACGACGAGCATTGCTGCTGCTGCTGTTGTCCAGAAGCAGCGGCGCCATTTTCCTTACTGTGCGCTCGACGCGCGCGCCGCGGATTCGTGTGCGGCTGCATAAGCTCTTTCTGGCGCGGCACGAGCCGCAACTCACGCACCGTCGCGAGGAAGTCGTACAGAAGCGAACTGAGAATGCTGTGCGTCAGTGCACCGCCTGGTACGGATGGCTGATTGTGTCTGTGCGCTTGCCCGCAATTATTGGAGTGGTGTGAGTGCGGCGCATTGCCGCGCCAGACGCCGACGAGCTCTATTGTTAACAGCTCATAGTCGACATCATATGAGATTTTCCTGTTCAGCAAAGGCATTCATTGCATTGCACACACAAACCACAACAACCGAATTAGTCTTCATGCACAGGCAAGTACGTAACACCACATGGCGAATGTACTCACAAGACTTGCAGCATCACTTCCATGCTGCGTAGCTCCAGCACTGTCAGGGGTGCGCGCTGCACCAAAATGCCCGATAAATAAAGGGAGAATTGCGCGATCGAGTCCACGGGCGGCTCCGTCGACTCGGGTGTCCATGGCGTCTCTTCTTCTCGGTACTCGCGATGGTACTTCTGGATGAGCACGAACAAAAACGCGGGGAACGGCTGGTGAACTTTGGCTTCAAACTCTGCTTCTACTGCACCGAAAACGCGTGGACCCACACACATATATACAAAGCATACACGAATCCACATGTCAAATTCACGACAACAGACTCACAGACACATCACATACAGAGAGCGACACAGGAGTGACCGAGAGTGTTACCTGCGTCGCCCAAGTCTGTCGAGTCAATCGTGATCTTACGTGAGTCCATGTAATGCTTCAAGCGCTCGCGAACGCACAGAATCGTCTCACGGAGCTTCGAAAATGTGACAACGTACTCGCGCGCGTGCCACTGGAATTGCATCGCGCGCCATCGGACCGCTTCTTCCTCCTGGAAGCGCAGATGCGACGGGATTTCGACACTTGGACATTTGGATTTACACGCAAGCTGGAAAAACTGCGTGTCGTCTTCTATCCGCTTAAGATCGGCGAATTTGTACTTGGTCACTTCAAACGGCAGAGTGCGGAACGTTTGGTCGAGAAGCGCGAATTGGGTCTCCAGCTTCTCCGACAGCGCGCGGAATGAGTTGATATCCTGTGAGTTGAAGCGGAACCCTCGCCGTGCTCCACAAATAAGCAGAATCTGCGCAGTGCAAGAATAATAGGCATCCAGTCATTCTCTGATCCAGAGTATACACACTCCTTAAACGCAGCTTGGCTCGTAATGACAGACGTACATCATTGAGCACGTGGAGACACAGGCGTTCCGTTGAGCTGCTGATGTTCCACTCGCTGCGCTCGTCCTCTGTTGGTTTGTGATACCGCAGCGCGTCGACGAAGCGCAGCATCTGCGTCGGCGGCTTGATCAAGTACGCAGAGCCATCAAAGTTCTGCATGTACCACGCACAAGCACAGAGGTGTAAGGAAGAGTGAGCGATCTATCGGGTTTTTCCCCATTCGTTCCTCTTTTTTTGATTTTGATCGCCTCCTTACATCAAAGAGCGGTTTCGGCGCCACTTTCCGCAGCGCCACCTTGGGCAGCACGAACTTCCCGCACTCACCGCCTGCGCCACCTTTGCTCTCATCCAGCATCATGGACAGCGCGAACGGCGCCGCGGGGCGATGGCACGCGCTGGCGGCGCCGTCCGGCAGCTCGGGCTGCTGAGTTTTCTCCATCTTCTTCTCTTCTGCTTCTCGTGTTTATTTTGCGTTACCTCACTCTGCAAGCATAAATAGCACAACTCTATACGTTTCCATTGGTTATAATCTCAGATACAATCTTTGGATTTCAGCCAATGAGTGAACTGTAAATGCCGGTTGAAGCGCTCATGCATTCTTGTTCGTTCTCATTTCGTCAAGATGGCGCAGGGCAACAAGGTGCTGGTGGTCGGCGCGGGCGTGACGGGCGCCGCGCTCTCGCACTTGCTGCAAGATGCCAAGCGCGCGCTCAAGCACGTGCCGGAGGTCGTCGTGTGGGAGAAGAACAACATCGCGGGCGGCCGCATGATGGCCAGGTGAACTCAATGTTTGCATGTCATTTTCTCGCCTGTGTTTCGATCGGTTCATTGGACTGAAAGTGTACGAGTGTGGTGAATATGGCCATCACAGGTCGTTCCGGAAGAACTGCAGCGTGCACGTGGATATTGGCGCTCAGTATCTGACGAGATTCACGGCTGCGAACGACGATTTCCGCGCGCTCTTGATGCAAAAGCACAAGCTGGTGCCGTTCGACGAGAGTGCGATTGCGCAAGATTCCTACCATCAAGCACGTCGCACGGATGCGTCAGACGGCAAACCGCTGCTCGATCACTTGATTTGCCCGGATGCACTTGGCTTTCGATCGATGGTGCAAGAGCTGCTCGAAGGTATGCATTGATGCTTTTTGGATGCGAGCTTACTTATCCAGTAATGATGTTGCCGACCATTTCTCACGCATGACATGATATCATGTACTTAGGGACGCCAACGGTACTATCGCAAGAGCTTGAGTGTTTTGAGGTTCTCAATGATACTCAAATCAGAGTCGTCTCTGTCGATGGACATGAAGAGATCGTGAATAATTTGGTGCTCACATGCCCAGTCCCGAACGTAAGCGAATATTGCATTTTTTCTTTTGTGCTTGATGCATGGAGAGAATGATGCCTAAAGTTGTGTGCCGGACTTGCGGTATAGGTTTTGCCGATTTTGGACAAGAGCACTGCCTTCCCCGCTTGTGCTGCGGAACTGGAAGCGCTGGCAGCAGTTCAATACTCGCAACGATTTGCGCTTGCATACCTTTTCAACGCAGAGATTGCGTCGCAGGTGCAAGAGCTCGGATGGACTTCCAAGTATGTGTCCAAGGAAGAAGATGATGTTGTTCGTTACCTGTGTTGGGACAACCTCAAGAAGCAAGGAAGTGCTGGAGAGAAACCTCACTTCACTCTCTTGGTTCACACTTCGGTGCCGTTCGGCGTGAAGAACATGGACAGCAAGCACGAAAACGATGAAATCCTCGCGACGATCACCAAGTCTGTCAAGAGAATCCTGCCATTCCTTCCAGACGAAGAAGATGTCATCATGCATCGCTGGAGGTCAGTGAAGAGATGGGCTACTGGAAATATTGTCACATGCATTCTCATGTCTGTGCTTTTACGTGTGTGGTGTGCTAGAATTTCGCAAGTGACCAAGCCGTACAGTGAGGCGTCGATTTCTGTCCTTGTCCTCAGCGAGTCGCCAAAAATCGTGCTGGCTGGAGACGCGTTCCTAGGCTCAAACTTCGACAATTGTCTTCTGTCCGCGAAAGCAGCTGCAGACATTATCACAAAAGGTGCTATCAGCAGTGGATTATGAGGATCCCAATCCTCATGAATAAAGAAAAGAATGGAACCTGTTGGCTATGGCAAGTACACCAAATTGTTTGTTCACCACGCATCACGTATTGGGAGCTACTGGCTCGCAATGCAATAGGCAATGCCTCGTTCGGAGATCAGCAGTTTGTTTTATATTGCTGACCATTGCTTTATACTACAACCGTCTCTTCATAATACGCGAGACGATCGGAACTGCCGCAACAGAAAGCAGTGCTGCGACTCGCGCTCCCATCGCGTCGGCGTGTTGCTGCATCAGCTGAACAGCTACGGGATCTGGTGGACCTGTTCGCAGCTGTGGATCCATGACAGCGACAGCGCCGATGGCAAGACCGTTGACACGAATCGGGATGCCGAAATAAAACCTTGCTTTCACTGCTTGAGGCATCGGGTTTTCTCGGAAGATTGGGTCTTCCGGTACACTGCTCACCAAGAGATGCTACTCAGTGGATCCCATCGTGTAGTCGCACATGCCGATATCCCTCGAGAAGCAAGAGAACTGCAGCATGGAGCCATAGTTTCCGACAATCAGCTCCACGCTGGTGTCGGCAACGCTGATGAAGCAGGTCGCAGCATTGAAAGCAGCACCAATCTCGGTGCAAATACCCTGAAGCTTGTGATAGTGCAATTTGTGCTGTCGCTGCAAAGCATTCATCATCTCTGTGCGCTTTGCCTGTGTTTTCCGCACGGACTCTGGAGGGCTCTGGGTCGCTCCATGAACCATTTCCGATAGCATTCAGGAGGCAAGCCTGGATACGAGACGCATTTCCCATCCACTTGGTTGGGGCAGAAAAACGATTTGGCGAGCTGGGTTTTGTAAGCTTTGACTTTGCTGCAGATCCAGCAATGGCTGCTATCCGTTCGCGAATTCTGCTGCTGATGTTGTTGTTGCGCGTCGTCGCGTGTCGCTGCTTTACAAGGACTGTTCGCTGCGACTGCGAACGCTTTGCAATGAGAGCACAAGACTTGTCGATGGAACGATGCCGATATGTATCGGAGGCTTGCGGGACTTCGTCTTGGCGACGGAGACGAGTTTACGCTGCACGGACTCATGCTCCCTGCGTAGCAGTGAGGTCCGCTCCCAACAGGTGATATCGGCGGAAGCACCATCGACGAGCCGCCGTCGGTTTTCGCGCCTTTCACTGCCACCACGGAGCTCTTGGTTGGTGTAGACCTCGTCCAGCCAGAAAATGGGAAGCACCTAGGACTACATGTCGATGATGTGTGTTGGTCCGCGACGCTCGTGGTATCGACCTCGAGCTTCAGCTTCGCGTTGCACATCCTCGGTCTTTGCGCCGCACTCTTTGCAGCATCGGTCGGTTGCGCGCGAGTGAGTTGGTTTGCACTGTTCTGCAGCACGACGCCAGAAGAGGTGGTGATGCTCGTGGTGCTGCCACCGGCGCTCGACACGTTGGTGTCGTGGCCGCCGCGCACCGCAATCACAGGCGAGCGCTTCCACTGCAGCGCGTTCATGCTGAGTGGTACAGCGGTGACAAATCGTGGAACAGCCACGATGCGCGAAAAGAGTGTCCATCCATTTATGGCGATCTTATCCAAAGAAAGGCGGTCTGATAATGGCAGTCCTAGACTAGGATGCATGGCCTAGATTGGTGTGTACACTAAATTGGGAGGTGGGTTCATTTGTCATCTTGATTACTCTCTTACAAGCGCATGTCATCTTGAGTGGCGTATGATTGCATAGAGAGCAACATTGCGCACGTCCCACTTACTCAATTGCCATCGTCATCTCGTTCTCAGGCTTGCACTCGGAAATAGTTTCCAGTGGCTTCTATAATCGATTTCGCGCATGAGCTGTCGCATGCAGCAGTCGCATGCAGCAGTCGCCACTGTCCCATGTAACAGAAAGGAGAAGAAAAATGCGCAGTTGATTTTCATCAAATGCACAAATGCTCTTATATCATGTTCCTGATTTGACCCGGGTGACGAGGAAGTTATTTATCATAAATAAATGACGCGTAAAGAATAAATCAGCCATGTGCGACAAAGGAGGAGGGGGCAGAATTTATTTTTATCTTCCCAACCGTTAACGCACCCACCCCGCATTTCAGAATTGTGCACGCAGGCCAGCGCGCAGTGTCGAAGAAGGAGAAGCCGCGCCGACGACCATGACGCTGGAGCTGCCGGAGCTCAAAGGCGCGTACATTGTGCGGGTGCGATTTTGTGGGTGTATGCGCAGTTGCTGACGTTCTGTGTGTGTGTGTGTGTGGATCGCTTTCAAACTGTGCAGGATACTTGCGCAAGAAGTCGCGCCAAGACCGATGGCAGCGACGCTACTTTGAAGCGACCACGCACTATCTGACCTACTACAAGGTGCGCGGCGTCTTCTACCATATGCTTAAGAAAACCACATGCGCTGACTGTGATACGTGTGCGCATATAGAGCCGCGAGAGCGAGAAGCTGCTGGCGTGCATCGACCTGTGGCGAACACAAAACATCGAGCTGAACGGAGATGACCCGTCGAAGCTCGAGTTTTCGATCGGCATTGGCGAACAGTCGTATTTACTAAAGGCGGAGACGGCGGACGAAGCACAGCGATGGATAAAGGTGCGATTAAAACAGCAATCATTGACCTTGTTGCGTAATGCCCTGGTGTTAACAGCATACGATTCTTGTGTTTTCAAATAAACAGGGACTGCGCGCGCGCCAGCACCGTCCAGAAGGTGCGCCTTCGGAAGTATTTAGTCGACGAAGCGAGCAGTTTGACGCAGAGAGTGACGCCTCGAGTGAATATGGCGGTCGACGACCAGGATACGCGTCGTCCGACACGGGTTCCCATGGGAACGACCGGAAGCAGAAGCAGAAGCAGCAGCAGTACCATACGAACTACACAGACTCCAGCGCGAACCCCATTGTCCCGAACGCGAACGCGATCGCGGCGGGCAAGTATCCGATGCTCAAGACCGACCAGAGCGTGCCAAAGAAAGGTGGCTCCGCCGACGACAACGTTGACGCTGCGTGCTGTGCGCCGTGCAAGACGATGTAGTCGCTTCGACACTACGCCAGACGAATTGGCATCGCACAGAGAGCCCCTCTCTCCTTTTTCCATGCAGCTCGCAGCTACTGTGAGGTCATCATATTAAAAGGTCAAGCGTACGATGCGAGTGCGCTTGTCCCCACCTCGTTCCGCACCCTCGTTTTTTTCTTTGTGTGGCACGCGGAGACACACAGAAGAGAGAGAGTACCACGTTCATTTTGGAGGTCGTATCGACAGCATATACGCGCCCTCATTCTCTCTCTCTCTCCTTCTGCTCCATCAAGTAAAAAATACAAGCCAAATGCAAGCATTTTCTCCTCATAATCCACACACATCGATCGTTTACTTCAATTTTCTATCGTCAAAGCCTATCGAACAGCATATTCCCAACCTTTTTGTCGTCATATTTTAACTCGAATTGTACCTCCTATGAAGCACTATTAGCAGACTCAAGGTCCGTCGTCCTGTGGTTTGGTCTGAGTGCGAGCGGCCATAAGGACGAGCGAGATCACGACCGACAGCAGAAGGAAGGACACGGCGACAGCATGGGCAGTTCGGACGGTGCGTGCGTGCGTGCGTGTATATTGAGGGTCTTGGAGTGTTATGTGATAGAGTAAAGATGCGTCGGCATGCCACAGTGCTGGTGGTAGCGGTGGCGCCTGAGGGAGAAGTGGAGGGAGATGGTTCTCTGCTGGATATGAAGAGGCATGACGACTAACTGGACGATGGATGCTGCTGGGGGATTGCGTGTCGTGCAGAGGATGAGCGCAAGAAGCGCTCGATCAACGAGATGTTTGGGGATGAGGACTCGGATTCCGACGGAGACGACGCCATTCGCCCAGGTACGAGCGACAGCTTGGTGACAGAATGTGTGGGTATTCGTACGCACATGCTTATGTCTGGGTATGGCGTGATTATGAATTGAATGTGTATTCTAGTGTCTACCAGCGCAATGACCGCGGATGCTTCTGGGTACGTGGTCGCTACCGAAACCCCTCGTTGTCAAGCGTTCTAACCCGTTATAATATGCAATTAAATGTGCAGTTTGTTTGGCTCGGACTCGGAAAGCGAGGAAGAGGACGTGAAGCCAAAGGCGCGCGCCGCGCCCCCGCCGTCCAAGCGGTCCAAGGCATCGAGTGGATCGTCCAACAACAGTCGCAAACCTGAAAAGTCCCGCGGCAAGAAGAAGGAGTCGAGACACAATTCTGGTACGCGCTTTTCCCTGGAGCCTTGGCAAAGAGGTTTATATGCGTGTGCTCACGTTTTTCTTTATCTGTGATGTCGGCTAGGTGACGAATACGATTCTGGGGATGAAGTGGTCGCGACGAAGGAGGATCAGGATTTCATCGATGAAGATGATGATCTCGCGGGCGTGCTCGGTGAATACGACGAAGACAACCAACAGTTTGACGACGAGCGCCCCATGGACGAGCGCCCTGGCGCGGCGTCGAAGGACGATGGATTCTTCGACGAGACACTCAAGTCGCTGAAGACCGGCAGGCGCTCGAAGATGAATTTGTCGGTCCAGGAGATGGAGCAGATCACGCAGGAGATGCTCTACCGCATGGATAAGGCTCATCAGGACGACTTGGCGAGTATCGCGGAACGCCGACCAGCGCTGGAGAAGATCAAGTACGTCGACCACGCGCTCATGATCATGCGCAAGCATCAACTGCAGCCCATGCTCCTGGATTTCGATTTGCTTTCGGTACGTCCTGCAAAGCTTATTGCTATGGTTATGGCTGGCGAGACGTTCTCATATTTCTTTGCGTGTTCTATATTCTTCATGCATAGATCATTAAGAAATGGATCCATCCACTGGACGACGGTACGTTGCCAAACGTGGGCATTCGAACTAAGATGCTCAACATGGTAGCCGACATGCCAGGTAAGCTTGGTATTCTATTATGTTTATTACTGTGACAATACTTATGTAGTTCTAATCTTCTTTTCCCTCTATAGTGTTCAAAGAACACCTGAAGAGAAGCGGATTCGGAAAAGTCGTGATGATGCTCTGGAAGCACCCTGAAGAGGTACGAAAGCGTGTGTGAGAGGAATTACTATTTGCGATGAAACTGACTCACAATGCACACATGGATTATGACTGTGATTCTGACTAGACTCGAGCAAACAAAGACCTTTGCCGTGACTTGGTCGAGCGCTGGAGTCGATCGGTGTTTAACAAAACCCTGGATTTCTCCAAGTTGGCCGAGCTGGAAGCAGAGAAAGCAGAAAACGCTGCCTACAGACGTCAAAACCGACAGAAACAGCAGAAGTCCGTGTCCAGTAGTCGAAGTGGAGGCCACAATGGAGATGTGTTCGGCCGTTCCGATAATTCGGAAACAAAGCCCGAAACAAACGCATCGGAGCGTGCGGCTCTTCCTCAGCAATTGCGCTTTGATTTCCTCCAGCGACCTCGACCAAGGGTAGAAATTAGCAACGTCCCGACGAAGAAGGTGGATTCAGACTCCCGGAAAGCGCGTCTCGCGAAGCGCATGCAAGACATCGCGAAGCCAGGGAAGAAGGGCAAGCGTGCGATTAATCTCAGCATCGAAGGCAGATAGATTCATCCAATGCTTTCCACGACCGAGGCATTTTTTCTCAACAAATGGCTTAGGGCGTGAGTTTGATTGCTTGCATTTTGTATAGTTCGTTGACTCTGCTTTCTTTCATCTCTACGTCTCGAGATGCATACGCGAATGAAGTCTTTGAAGCGCAAAACAAGCTTGTGTAAGTAGGTGCACATGTGCCAATGATCCAAGAGGGTTTTGCCGAAACGCCGCGACTCTTAAAGAAGTGCGCAATAGCGCGTTTCGCCTTCGTGGAAATAGATCGGAGTCCAGATCAAGTGCCGACAAACGCGAGAGTCTTTGACCTTGACTGAGCGACGCAGCGTGCCTCTCATGGGGATAACTCGAGTGCGCAGTGAGGGCATGGCCGCCAGCTCAGACGCGATTGGAAATGGCACACGGGTCGAGCAGCAGCAGGAAAAGAAGACGTCCTCAGAACGAAGAAAGCACGAAGCGCGATTTCGTGGCTCTACGTACCTGGATGACTTTGGTGAAAGTGAGAGAAAACTGGAAGCAGCCGATTGCGAAAAGAGCAGTGATAAAGTAGACGAAGCGTGGAATGCGAACCAGTTGCTGGTTGATCTGGACTCCGATCAGAGGTTTCCGCATTCGACAAGTCGAATAGCAGCGCTGAATCGAGAGCTCAGGGCTTTGGAGGTTCGCTACTTTCACACGCGAATGAAGCTGGAAAAGTCCATGGAAAAGGTGTGTATGTGTGGCCCTCTCTTTCCAAGCATGTTGGTTCACTACTTTGACTTGTGCGTTTGCATATTGCAGAACGACCACTTACGGCAAGGTGTGACCAAGTTGCGAGGACACGCTACCAAATTGGAGCGAGAGACCTGCAAATTACGCAACTTGGTTAGCCTCCGAATGGTCAATCAGCATCTATGATTTTCCTATTGCTGATGTTGCCATTATGAATAGTGCAGATTGACAGAATCCAAGGAGAAAAGAAGCAGTTGGAGCTGCAGGCCATCAACAATCGAGATTATGCAAAGAAAATCGAGCAGCGCTTCTTCATGGGCACAAAAAGACAGGTAGACTTTGCATTCTTTCTTCTTTTGACTAATATCTTGGTCATTCATTTGTTGCATATCTGCATGACTTTCTCTCTCTAGTCGATAATCCAGTGCAATGTTGACCTTGGCAAGAGAGTCAAAGAGTTGGAGAAGAGTGTTTTGGAGAAAGGCGCCGCGTTTGAGAGCCAACGTATTGAACTGCAAGACGCGCAAGAAAAAGTCAACATCTTGAAGCGAGCGCTGGAAACCCGCTTCGAAGAGCTCCAGCTGAATGGCAGTTTGCACACAGGAGTTCTCTTTGAGCTCACACGGCTTCAGGACCAGAGCACAAGTCTGGCGTTGCAACTCTCTGAAGAGCGCAAGACCAATAAAGCGCTTGAGGTACATTTGTATGCCGTTGTGATGCTTTTCTGTCATTATCTTCTTGATTATTCAACGATATGTTTGCCATTCTGTAGGCGAGATTCCTCAACCTCCAGGCAAAAGAAACAGACATGGAGGAGACTCTCGTCGTTCGGGAAGTGATGATTGGGAATCAGGAGCGCGAGTGAGCAGCACTCGAAGAGAAGCTCGCACAGCTCTGGAACGAAAAGCAAACGTTCGCGTTTGAGAAGTCGACTTTGTTGAAATTTATCCAGGAGCAAGCCGAAGTCAAATTCCAGCTGGATGCTCAGATAAAGCAGATTCAGGACTCCAAAATGGCTGAGTTGGCAGCTCTGCACCGAAAGTTGGAGCTCTCCATGGGAGACAAGCAAAAGCTTCAGGATTCACTTCGCGAAGCCAGCTTCCGGTGTGAAAACCTTCAGCATGAATGCCAGACGCTGCGAAATGCCTTCCAAGGTGAGCAACAGGCAAATGTCGAGCTAGAAACCCGCGAGTAGGAGCTGCTTTTGAAGCTTCAACGATTAAACGATGATTTAATCAAGAAAGAAGACGACTTCGCTGCTGCTCGTGATGTGTGCAGAGAGCTGCAGACAACTCTGGAAGGTGTAGAGCAGGACTCGGCGAATCTTCGAGCTCGGGTGGACGAAATGGAAGCTGTTGAAGCAGATCTACGGCAGCAACTTGCTCAGAAGCACGCAGATGAACTCGCGCTACGTGCAGCGATGGAGAATTCTCTTCATGACCTTGAGACGCTGTCTCGGCAGCGCAATGAAGCTGCTAAAGCGATGAACGAGGCGGTCACCATCAGTGCATCTTCGTTAGACGAACAGCAGGCACTGGAGTCCAAACTCGAGACGCAGCGGAAACAGTTGGAGCAGTTGAAGAATTCCAAGAACCTGCTGCAAAACGCCATGCTGGAACAGCTTTCGGCATTGCGCAAGCAGTTGCAACTCGAGCGTATACAGCGGATAGACGCCGAGGCAAAGCTGAAGCAATTGTTGGCCAATGGGTTTGGCTCTACAAACCAACACTCAAATGCGCTAAAACAACAAAAGCAGAGGATCTCTCCAGACAAGAACGCAGTGTCACCATCTAGAAATCCCGAAGCGATCGACAAAGTCCATGAGACGATGGATCCAGACGAGCCTCAGCCATTGCCTCCGCTGATGATGATGGCGGCAACTCCGTCGCCGTTGCCTCCGTACCTGAGCCATTTGAGCAGCTTTGGTGGTTCCCAATCAGATTCGTCTTCATCGGACGATGATAATGACGACGAAGACGACAATAGGAATGAGGTGCTGTCGCCTACTCACTCACAAGCCCAAGTTGAAGTCGGCAGGGACGACACAGAAATTGTAGAGCACGCAGCAATTCCGCTGCCTCCCTGTAGTTCTCCACCACTGTCAGCATCCCCAGAGCACAGGGCCGGCCACGCATCAGCATTCTCACAGGAACAGATTTCGCTTCTAGAGCTTGCGGGGGGCACGTGATCAACGTGGATAAGCGCTGTATATGCATCTTGTGGGCGTGTTGAGCCTCTCAATCTCCATGGGTTGTTTAACTTGTGCTGTGGCTGCTTTATAGATGTGAGACGAAATTGCTTTTCTGTTGAATGGAAAAAACTCCATCGTATTCGTCTGCATGAAGGCGCGCGAGCGGGGCAGAGGCAGATGGTCACGAGGCATCGCGGAGCTGCCGTTGTAGCTGCTCATGCTGCTCGTAGAGCGTGTTGTGCTGCAGATCGTCGTCGCACACATTGAGAACGTCGCTGCTGCCCTTCCTGGTGGACGCTGGTGCTGATGGTGGCGTAAATGAAGACGCAGTGGAGAGCGCGCTGCGCTTCCTGAGTGTGCGAGTGTGCGGCCATTGCCGCTAAAAGCGTGTCCATTTCCTTATACCCTCTCTAAGTTGCTGGTTGACAACTGCGATCGTTTTGTGACCTGGAAAATAGATACCCTGTGCATACAGTTTTTGATTCGTAAAACGCGACCTTTGAAAGCCGCATACTTGAAGAGCTCCATTATTCTCAGAGGAACCCAGCGAATATGCAGGCATTAATGCGTCTTGCAGGATTCTTCTTTGAGGGCGCTGTGTATGCAGCTTTGTGGACATATTGAGAGGCTCTTAACTCGTCATGGGCTGTTTGCCTTGTGGTGGTTGTAGCTGCATTACAGATGTGGGGCGAAATTTCTTTTTCTGTTTTATGGAAAGATGGCAGCTCAGAAGTGCACCCACCCGCCATGAGCATGGAACCAAAAAGCTGCCACTCTTTCTGTTCCTGACTCAAAAGAATTTCGATGTATCGAGAGAAGCACCGACTCCATCTGGAAGGCGACACGCCTACTGCATGCAATTATGGAAAGAAAAAAAAAAAAGCGATGCTCACAATTGCCGTACAACAGAAGAGCTGCGCTGCTGGAACCGATCCCGGTTCTCTCATCATAAAAAAGCAAGCGCCAGCATGGATCCCATAGGGCTGTCTGCAGTGGCGAATCGCCGCCTTTGCAGCCGATGCAGGGCGATATGGGCAGACGCAGTTGAATCACCGGATCCAAAGCGCTTCTGACGGCAATCTCTGCATGAAACAGAACGAAATGCACCAGTTTACCCGCGGATCCTTCCAAATGTGAGTCTCAGGTAGTCAGTCCGTCTCAGAAGGTGCAGTCGGCTCCTATGTAGCTAGCTATTCGCTCGTTCTGCTGACTCGTTGCATTGGAGTCAGGACGCCGATGGGTTCTTCCTTCCCTCTCTATGTGGCGGTGATGAGAGTGGTAGAGATGTCAAGTAGCGGCCTTCTTCCCGTCGCGTTCTTCGCCTTTTCTTCCATATCTCAATGGCCTGATTCGCGTCTAGGACAGGCATGCACCATCCCCCATACTCACGCTTCCCCCACGGCTACAAACGAACCACAGGCGCCACTTCCCTTCCTTCCACAGGCGCGATGGATCCTCACGGAGCGGCCGCCAATATCAGTACGAATGCGAATACCAGAGACCACGTGACGGAGACAGCATCTCCAGGCCGCATGGACGCCGCGTTCAATGACCTCAGTCTGGACAGCCGCACAGTGCTCTCGCGGTTGTTCCCGTCGAATCCTCATAATAGTCCCATTAGTAGTCCTGATGATAACGGCGGGAGTCCTGCCAAGTTGTGTGTGGAGACCTGCTCTCTCCATGCTGCACTCGCTTTTGGTCTTTCGGCTCGCGACAGAAGCGCCACGACGTGGCCCGACAGAGTCATGGACAATACGAACAACGCCGTCAGTCATCACCAGAGCAATCTCAGTGTTGCTCCGATGAGGCCGAGCGGCTTCTTCCAACGCCAAAGTGAACCAAAGTCCGTGTCGTCGGCCCGTGCTCGCTCCGCGACCATACAGCAGGCAGTAAATCATCATCACTCAGACCCAAAGAACGAGGACGACGTGGTCATTCTGCGAGAACAAGTCGCGCTGTTGAGGAAAAGCCTCGACGAGGAGAAGAAGCGTCGCATCCGGGAGCAAAAGCTGATGCAAGAGGTGAGAGAATACGGCCACCATTTGCCAGCATTTACTACAGCCAAAGCTGCTTAAAGTCACTCATCAATCGTGTCACCTCTCGTTGTGCTTTGCAGAAAATCATCGAGCTCCAGGGTCTCATTCGGAGCGATTTCCCCGAGCACAAGAAAGCCCAGGAGCGCCGCTTGGTGCAGATGCGGTCTCCAAGTGCCGCGCGCTCCAAGCTCCGCAGTGCAGGCAGCGGCTCCAAGCTGATGCTCGTCAAGCCCCAGCTGGTGAGGAAATCGTCCAAATCCAACAGCAGCAGCAGCGGCAGCAGCGCAGGCAGCTGCCTCGACCTGGTCTCGTCGTCGTTATCGGTAGCGAACGATGAGGCAACTGGCAACAACCAACAAAGTCACAACAATCGACAGCAGCAGCTTCCAAGTGAAGATGAAGCTACGTCTTCATCTGGGAAGCTCGACAAGGAAGCCATGGATCTTCGCATGAAGAAGCAGCTCACGAAACTGCGTGCGCGGATGCAGACGATGGTCACGGACGCGCAAACCGAAGCCAAGTACGACACGTACCTTGTTATTTGTTTTCCTATTGCGACCTCATGTGCTTTCTGTTGGGTCGTGTGACCTGACTTGTGCTTGTGTCTCCAGAACGCTTCGCACGCTGCTCACGAACGAGCAGCTTCGCTTTGAGCGCAAAGAGCGGCACTGGCGCGTCGAGACCAACGCCAAATTCGCTGCCCTTGAGGTATGATTTGGAAGTTTCGCTGGTGGACGGTTCGTATGAGATTTAACAACTTCATGCGCCTCGCTCAATATGACAGAAAAAGCACGCGGTGGCTAAGAAGAAGCTCACAGCCAAGACAGCGATTCTGTCGTCGCATACTGCCCACTTGATGGTGCGTGTGCTGCTGTTCTTCGTTGTCTTTTGTGCCGTGCTGACGCGTTTCCGTTGTTGCCTCCGTTAGGCGGAAAACCAAATGCTCGCAACGCAACTCCAGGAAAAAGATGCACGCATCGCGCACTTGGAGCTCGCGCTTGGCGGCAAACGCATCGTCATGGAGACCCACGGCGGCGGCAACGCGACAACAAAGTGGTCCTAGAGAGTAGAGAATCCATGCACCCACCTAGACGTTTCATAGAAATGAGGTCACACTCTGCATGTCCGCAATAGAGAGAAATGTAAAGCAAATCCACACCACCACACTCAAAAAGCAAAGGCAATCCATCCATTAATCACGTGGTGCGAATGACGGACGTTCAACGGCGGCGGTTGGATTGGATGGGGAATTTGGATGGCTTGGGTATATTACGAGGCGGCGTTATACTTGACTCGGATCTCTTCTTCACTCATGAGACCGGTGCTCACAGAGTGGATGTTCCCTGTGAACACGCGGCGCTCCCATGTCGTCGTATCAAAATAGAGAAACTGCGGACCCAGCGCGCCACCACCGATGCTGCCAGCGCCCGCAGTCGCTCCAGATGCTGGTGCGCTGCCGATCGATCCTACACTAGTGCTCGGTCCGATGCTACTTGACAGACTCGCTCCTGGTCCCGATGCTGCTCCGCCTGGCGACCCCGACAAACTGGAACTAGTCGCTGCTAACAGCGCCGTGTCAGCCGGTGACGCGCGCTTCAGCCACATCTTCAACTCGACGTGGTACCTCCACTCGCGACTGTAGAGCTCTTGGGCCGCGTACGCTTGTAAGACGTCCTTCGGCATCGAGTAGAAAATGTAAAAGAGCGTCTCTAAGTGGAATTTCGATAAATGCGTCGTCTTGAGCACGGGCGGTTGATTATAATAGCACATAGGTAAAGTAAACTGGGGCTCTTTTGTCAGCGAGCCCTCAGACCATGGCGATGCGAACGTTGGATGCAGCGGCCTGTGGGAAAAGTCACAAAGCCAACAAGGTTAGTGGTGTCACCCGACAGCAATCCATTTAGCAACCGAGCACACGTACTCGGCCGAGTTCAGATTCAGTCCCAAGGTCGTGAGGTCGCAGCCCATCGCGAGGTTCTTCTTCGATTCATTGCTTGGACGAATTACCGAATGCAACATCCCAAGCAGCCCGTACTTGTTACTTGGATCCAATTGGCCGTTGCTGGTCGCACCCGATCTCGACGAGTGTAATTGCCCGAACGCTCCACCAGAGAGACTCACACTGCTGCCACCAGCGCCACCTGACGAAGATCCTGCCGGCGCGCCGGTTGCGGCAAATCCCGGCACTGCACCCGAGCGACTCCCGATCGAAGTGTTGTTGAGCGCCTGGGATCCGGATCGCTGCGGCGCCATGCCGTCCAATGCGGACGACGTGAAGCTGGAATGCCGCTTCAGTTCGGCTTCTTGCATCGCACTCTTGTCGCTCGAGTTGGGTCCAAACGTCGAAAGCGCGGGAAAATCCTCCTTCTGGATGACAAACTCCGACGGCTGCGTGCGCATCCGCGACTCTGATCCGATCTCCGAGCTCGTGTCCAAGTTCAGCGAGTTCATTCTGCATAAGCAGCGAGTTGAGCATTAGTTTTCCATACTTATACCAAATGATCGAATTTCCAACGAGCCAAGAAATAAATAAAAGATACTGCACCTTGAACCAAGAGCTGGGAACTCGGACATGTCGGGTGCCTTGTTCTCCACTGGAAGGGATCTTCCTAAAAATGTGTAGCGCATGCAAGCAAACTGAGTTGTGAGCACAATTGCATTGATGGCGATAATCGCTGCCAAGTGCTGCTCACCTGAGTTCATTCGATGAAGCTCGTGGGAGGGCGGAGGCGCACCAGTGAGTGATCCGCGACCGACCGAAGCACTCAGAAACTGCACCAATTCGCGTATAAGGTAAATGCAGAGAGAGAGAGAGAGAGAGAGAGAAACTAATTAGCACTTGTACGCGCATGAAGTAATTGTGCTGACCTTCTGACACTTACCGAATTCGACCCAGACGCCGACATCATGCCGGTGCTGCTAAACCCCGAGAACACACCATGCTGACCGATACCTGCATCTACACGGCAGACGAAATCACCACTTATTAATTCACTGCAGCAAAAAGCCAAACACCACTGAAATATGGTCGCATAGCGATTCGGACCTGCACCGCTGTCTCCATCGAGCGCACTCGTGAGCCCGCTGCCCATCGCGTGGAAACCCGACAAGCTCATGTGGCCAGTCCCCGCAACACCGCTGCCCCCAGGACCACCACTGGAACCGACGCCCTTGCTGGAAAAGTCGTCGCGATGGTAATAGTACTGACTCGCATCGAAATCCTACATACCCCATATCACACGCAATATATGATTAGTCTCCTCCAATGACCATGTCTAAAAGCGCGATCCCCCTGCTATTCCGCATGGGGAGAGGGGAAATATAACACAAAGAGCCCTTACCTTATCCTCGGCCGTCTGGATGTTATCCTTGAAATACGCAAACTTGTCCTTGGACGGATCGATCATCGCGCGCTGCTGTTATTTTTCTCCTCCTTTTGTTTCCTTTCCCCCTGTTTCTTTCCTATAGATACGATAACAACAGCATAAGCCACACAGAACACGCACAATAGCAACACGGAGACGCTCTCTCCCTCCGCATCTACACACGCGCACACTCACTCGACACGCTTCTGCCTGACGCTGATGGGGACAGACACGCGCAGACGCAGGAGCAAGGCGCACGCGTTCCGTTTTGCTTTGCTTCCCCTTTCCCGAGCCAAATGCTGTTGTTTTTGCCAGCGAGAGAGGGGCGTACTCGATCACTCCGTCAAAGTACGAATCTCCCCCTCCGCACGACCCATTCAGTATCACAACCAGGATGGAATCGAGCCATTCGATTCAAAATAAGGTGGATTGAAGCAAATACATCTAGAAGAAGGAAACATTTAGAAGCTTGATGCATGAAACACGGTGAGATGTGCAAGAAATGGCACAAGAAACGCGGTGGTGAGCAGATGTGCGAGAATGCTGAGCAGAATGGAGATCGGCAATGCCGGCAATGCGTCGAACTTGCCGAGCAGGTACATCGTTGCGGCCAGGCCCTGCCATTAGCCCAAGTGCATGCGATCGTAAGGTCAGTTAGCATACAACTCACTATGCAAGCATTCAGTAAACAGCGATGTACGTACGATGAGGATGCAGAGGAAGCACGGCGCAAAGACAGCGATGCCGTGGGTCGCGGCGCGCCACGAGCACGCTGTAGAAGATGAAGTCGCCCAGTCCGAGCTTGATGCACTTATCGTCACTGACCGCGTGGTCTTCGTCTGCACGTCGAGTTGGAGCGGAGCGGAACACTTCGTCCACGGACGGATACGGCTGCGAAGGATCCACGACCTTGACGTCGTAGTACAGACAGCGCCAGAGCACGAGCTGACGAGTCTCGAACGACAGCGCCATTTCCTTGGATCGGTGCTGGAAGCGCGAGTGCTGGGATTGCAGAAATGCACGAATGAGCAAGTGGAACTGGGGAAACGATGCCGGCTGCGATAGTTGCTGCGTGTCGTCGCCTTTTGCTGGAGAGCGTGAAGGCGGTGCAACATTCAGGAGACGCGTAAAGAACTCGTCTTCGGATGGTCGCACTCCGTTGTGGGCTCTAGCAGCAGGAAACGCACTGGTATCGTTATTGATTGGAGCATTGCTGGTATGCGCGTCGACGATGTTTGCTTGGAACAGCAGTCCCGGGAGCGGCGTGCCTTTTTCATGCACGAGGTCGACGAGCCATCGAAGCGGGCCGATCGGCGTCATGACAGCGAAGAGGTCCCAGAACACAAGCATCAGGAGGATCATCCAGATACTCCACTAGCAAAGTCACATGCCATTCCGCGTCGTCAACACCAAACGATACAACACGGCGCCATATGAAAACCACTTACCTCTGGCAACTGCGAGAGCTGCCACGCGACGATGACGTTCGTGGCGACGAGATAACCTTGCTCCAGGACCACTGGGATCCCTTTTGGTAAAAAATGCTGGGCACACCGACGATCGCAAAGTTGTACATGACGATGAACAGCGAGATGCCGTCGATGATCCAGTGCCACTCTTTCACAAAGACGATCACGACGATCTCGGAGCCTGCGAGACCGAGCAGAAGACGCAGTAGCCTAGGAAGAACGTCATGCAGTTGAATTTGTAGAGCAGCACGACCCCGAACGTGAGCATGGCGATGAAGCCGATGACCACGAGCGCGTTGCAGAGCGCGAGCACCGACTTTTCGCTGATGGAATCGTTCGACGAGTCGATGCCCTGGTAGTACATGTACATCCTGTGAGAAGAAACAGAGATGACGTTAGTGGGTCATTTACAAGACCAAGGTTTCCCGGTGGATCAAATTGATAACCGACGTCATGGCTTGCTTCATTTCGTCGTCCTGGACAAAGCACGCGGCGAGACTACAAAATAGCAGACAGTATCATAACGAAGCGTGAGCCCCTTATGCATGCAGGGATATGAAGCAATGCCAGAGACACACAAATGATGCCGACCTCGCGCAGATCATCGTGATGCACACGGGCCAGAGCAGCGCAAAGAAGCTGTTGAGTTGGCGAATCACAGTGTCCAGGTCCATCGCGTCGTCCTGGTAATACGGCTGCTGCAAGTGTCGTCGGTCGTCATTATCAGACGCCGTGGCTTTCTCGCCCAGGAGCGGTTCTTCATACATCCACGCATTGCTGCCGCATTGAGAAAAAACGATCCAAGCGGGTTAGTCGTCATGACATGAAAGCGGTAGCTCTTGGTGGCAGCATACACAGGCATAGCGCACCTCTTGATGTCGTGTTGAGGTGGCAGAACGAGTGCACGGAGCTGAGGTTGCGCGCGTTGGACCGTCCGTTGCCCATGCTTCCTGTCCAGCGCTCACTGTGAGAATGCAGTCGCGCATCCTTTTGCCAAAGCTGGAAGATCCTGAAAGGGCGGATCAGGTCGATGCCTCATAAAGTGAGTAATGCGTATTTCGAGTGATCCTATTCTAAATATGATTAGTACAAAGTGATTGCTAAACCTGTTTGTTTTGAATAGATCCTCTACTCAGCAGTGCTTGTGAACAGGCGTGTTCTATGAAACGTCGCGGTTCATGAGAATGGTGGCAACAGCAGATGCTTCTTTTGCGTCATTCACGCGCAACGAACAACGCAGCGGCAGTAAACAGTATTGGGGGTTGACAGAGTGAAGGAGAGAGAGAGAGAGAGTGAGAGAGAGAGAGAGAGAGAGGCGCAAGTGAGGAGGCGCCATGGGACCCAAGAAGAAAGGCGGCAAGAAGGGGAAGAAGAAGGCCAAGGAAGAGGAGCCGCTGCCCGAAGAGCCATCAGGTACAAATGCGTCTGCATCTTGCTTTTGATTTTGGTGGGAATACATGAGGCGCTTATGTATTACCACTGTGTGCATGTGTCATGTGTAGAATATGATACGATGGACATCCTGATGCTGAAGGAGGTGATTCAGATGCTGCGTCAGCAGCTCGAGAAGGCGCAAGTGGACCGCAACTACGTCCAGCACGAGCGGGTACGCGTGCTTCATGTATGTCATCACAATAGCATAGATTTATAGTATATGTGTGCGGCATTTGTGGTTTGCGAACGCGCAGGACATGATCGAGTCGTTGTACGAGATCACCAAGACGGAGATCCAGGACCACGAGAACCAGATCATGTCCAAGGACCGCGAGATGGAGATCATGGAGGACAACCATCGCGTCGAGGTGCGCGTGTATGTCCAAAAGGTCAAGCACCTCGAGTACGAGCACAAGAACAACCTCAAGCGCGTGCAGGCCGACGCCACAGGTCATCTGGACGAAGAGCACGATCTCCACCAGCACCGCGAGACCGTGCTGCGCAGCACGAAGCAGTCGCTGCGACTCGAGCTGAAAGAGCGCGAGCTCTCGAACGAGGACGAAATCGACCAGATGAAGCAAGCGCACGAGAAGAATCTCATGAAGCTGCGCGAGCAGTTTGAGAAAAACAACGCGGCGTTCGAAGAGCGTTGCCAGCAGCGACTCCGCGAGCTCCAGGAGAGTCTCGAGCTGCGCCGCAAGGTCGACATTCACGAGATCGAAGAGCGCAAGAACCTGCACATCAACGACCTGATGAAAAACCACGAGAAGGCGTTCACGCAGATCAAGAACTACTACAACGACATCACCAAGGACAACCTGCGGCTCATCGACTCGCTCAAGAACGAGATCACGGCGATGAAGAAGAAAGCTGCCGCGAACGCGAAGCTCATGCACGACGTCTCGCAGGAGAACAAGCGGCTCTCGGAGCCACTGGCGGCTGCGATCCAGGAAGTTGAACACCTGCGGCATGAGCTCAAAGATGAGCAAAAAGACAAGCTGTCGCTCCGCAATGCGAAGGCGCGGCTGTTGTACTTGGCCCAGCAGGTGCACGACCTGAAGGAGAAACAAGCCGACCTCAAGATGAAGTACAAGACGCTGGAGACGGACCGCAATGTCCTGTACGACACGTTCGAGCAAACAGTGTAGATGATTCACAAGGAGGGCGAGTGCAAGAACCTCATTCTGGAGCAGCGGCTCGCGACCATGGACGACCAGTTCTCGCGCAAGGAGACCCAGCTGCAGGAGATCCTCGCTGCTGCCAACCTCGATCCGAGCCAAGCGAGACGCGTGACCGACGCGCTCGACCACTTGCTGCACGACAAGAACGCGCGGATCCAGAACCTGCAGTACAGCGTTGCGAAGGCGTTCAACGACACGCTGCGCACGTTCACCGAGAAGCTCACGAGCTTTGGGGTCCCCGAGGAAGAGATCCGCTCCCTGGGCTTCAAGGCACCGACCACGAATGTGAATGTCAACCCAGCGGGTCTCGTCGCAATGGAATAAACAAAAAAGACAAGTAGCATGGCCGAAGGACTTGTGCATAGTGCGGTAATATTACTTTTTTTTACAAAGAGAATGGTCAAATACATACTGCCTTAGTACTTGTGCGTCTTTGAGACGATGTACACGCGAACAGTCTGGTCCAACGACGCCAAGACGCATAAGCCTTCGCGATCGGGACTACATACCATACACAAGTACGTCAAAACGCCACGATGTTGTCAGTGAGTCCCCGACGATGTTGGATTATGCAGAATACTCTCTCGTACCTCCAGTCCATGCTGATGATTGGCTGCGTCGACAGCACGCGTGAGTTGAGAAGCTCGACGGTGCCGCACACGCCCAGGAGTCTGCCGTCTGCGTCTGTCGTCGTGCGCGAAAGCGGGTAATGGCTACAAGAGCAACAACAGAATGAGGCATTAGGCTCCGTCGCCACATTTTCTCTGGCAAAAAAGAGATACTCGAAGACAGCCACACGCACTATTTGTACAAGTTGAACCCGCCGTTGCCGCCACCAGTCATGAACAGATCGCGGTTCTGCGGCAGGAATCTTCCCTGCCAGATCGTCGACTTGTGCGCCTTCTCGCTCATACACGTGTACCCTTTCTCCGGGTGGAACGTGCGCAGGTCGTAGATGCGGAACTTGGACTCGAGCGTCGTCACGAGCAGTTTGTTCATCTCGATGTCCTTGCGGTCGAACTGCGCGTTCACGACGCCGTTCTGGCAGTTCGTCTCCCACCGCAGCGTGTTGGAGCGCAGGTCGTACATCTTGATGTCGCCATTGTCGTATCCGGCCACGACGCAGCGCTCGTCATCGTTGTACGAGTTCCCAAAGCAGACCGTCCAGCAATCGCGCGCAGACTCCTGGTCCTTCGGCGCTAGCGTCACCACCGGATCGAGGACGCGGATGTCCCACACACGAATGTACCCATCGCGTCCCCCCGTCACGATCTCTGGTGCGCCGTGACCAATGTTCTGTCCGCCGCAGCCGTCGATCGCGTTCACAATCGACTTGTGCGCTTGCGCCGCATACACGGGCACATCCGGCTTCTCCAAGTCCCTATATTATAATAGGAAAAAAAAAAAGTGAAATGAGTTGCTGCTGTCATGGTCGTTGGCAACCCGATACAGATCCATCACCAGATGCTCATGACGCCAGCGTAATCGCCCGTGGCTAAGTGGCGGTCCTCCAGACCCGAGGCGCCGAAGGTGCCACACTTGATGCCGTCCTTCTTCTCCAGCTCCGCGTACGTCTTGAGCTCACCCTGGTTGAGACCGTAGACGGTGATGGCGCCCGTGGCCTTGGGGTAGATTCCCATGGTCACGAAGCGCGCCGAGCACGGGATCCACTTGGTGTCGTTCGGCGTGAACGACAGCGATTTGCTCACGTGCTCGATCACCTGCGGCGCGTCCGTCGTGTCCATTTTCTGGAGTTGCTATACAGAGTGCTGCTGCTGCTGGAGTGTCTTAGTGGGGAAGCGAAGCTCTCGGCGCTGCTGGGATTCGTTCCATGGACCTCGATCCTTTGGCCAGATGCGCCACTTGATGCACGTCCCTTCGGTTGAATGGCGACCGAAAGCAGTGTGGCAGACATAACCCAAGGTAAGATAATATCCTGGCGGGAGTTGGATAAATGAGATAAATCGCTGGATAATGTTATGTGGGCAGGTTGCAAGTTGGATGTTCTTGATAGGTGCAAAATAGCTATTCTAGACTGCTTTTATTTGTGTGGTTTTGCGGTCTAAAATGTATCCCAGTGTTTCTTTTGGGTCGAGTCAGCGTAATGGCTGCACCGTTTCAGACGCATCACGCCACAGGTGTCACAGCCCGTTTCAACCACTAGCATCGCCGCAATCATGGATGATGGCCTCCCATTGGTTGATTTTCTTCGACATCCTGTAGAACAGCATACCCTACCCTCGATCAGATGCAGTTCTATCCCACTCTATCGCTGAAGAAAACCCCACACAAACACACAGTGTGTGTAACCGTCTACGCTATTCGTGCAACAAAGCAATCCGAAGGGTTTTGTTCCTCACAATGACGCTCAGTTGGTAATATCGAAAGTTTTGGCACTCTTTCACGTCAAAACACTCCGGTATGCTGATGCCAGTGTGTTGTGCTCCACATTGTTTGAGCAAGTGAACCCAGCGCGCTGTGTCATGATGAAGACGACTGCTCATCACTCTCTTTCCATCTGACGGTACACTCCCTTCGCGTTTCCATACCTTTCCCTTCGCTCCATCCCCCTTTAGCCGTCCTCTGTGTGTAGGTGTTTGTGTATGAGCTCTGGAGAACACGACAATATGCAATTCCAGAGTATTATGCACTCTCAGTCAAAGCGCTGACCTTCCTCTTTATAATGCACATATACTGAAAACATGGCTTGCATTTAATTCAGGTCGATATAAAGAGGGTTTCCCTTCGTGGTGTTGACACTCGTTGGCATATCGGAAACCGCACAAGAACAGGAAAAAAAGAACACGCAGCCCCATAAACGAGAGTGGGCACGCCGCGCATTCGCTTCCTGGGGCGGATCATAATTGAAAAGCGAGTCCGTCCATACAAGCACCCGCGGTCTCTCTCTCTCTCTCTCTCTCTATACAAGCAAAGCACCATTGACGCCTCCTCTCTATCAGCGGACATGGCGACGCCGGCGCCGACGTCGTCGACGCTGAGCCCGCGGCAGGAGACGATGAAGACCGTTGCAGCCGCCACGTCCTCGGGGCTCTCGATCATCGGCGCGCTTTACATCCTCGGCCGCTACTGGTACACGCGTCGCCGCATGAAGACCATCGCCAACGGCGAGGCGGCGGCCACAGGCAACGCGCACCATCTCGACGTCACCAAGGAGCTCATCCATGTTTTAGCGTGGCTGGTACGTGCGTGTATGCAGTAAGGGAGGAGGTGGTGGTTCTGATATATGGCGCTTATGTTTAGGACCTCGTGGGTGCGCTGGGCCGCATTTTCGGGACGCTGCCGACCAGGACGTTTAACCAATCGCTCGGCGAACCCGTGACGGGCATTTGCAAACTGCAAGCAGTTGGTACGCATGCTTTCGCTGTTCATGTTCATGCGCAGAGGTTTTTGAAAGTGGAGCACTGACAGTGGCTTTGTATGTTGCTGGCTTATAGTGATCACGTTTGGCGATGTGTCGCCGATCGCGTGGAACTTTGTGATGGCGTTCAACCTGTTTCGCTGGATCTGCATGGGCGAAGACCAGCAGATGCTGCAGCAGAAGATCAAGTGGTACATCCTCGGCATGTTGGCGTTCACGTTCACCATCGACTTCCTGGCATTAGGATGTACGTGCGACCTGCATTTCAAGTCTCTCCTGCGTACCATGGAGCAAACAACCACTCACTCACTTTTGCCTATGCCTCATTTATGTAGTCCACAAGTTTGGTGACGCGGGACTCTGGTGCTGGGTCGTGATCCCTGGCGCGGAACACCACAGAGAAGAGCTCTACTGGAAACTGCTAACGCTGTACTTTTGGGTGATCACCGGCGCGATCGCCATGTCCACGCTGCTCGTGCTCGTGAAGCGAGACATGAAGACGCGACTCCAGAGCCACGAGAACGAGGACGCGCGCGAAGCCTACGACGGCGTCGTGCACAACCTCACCATCTACATCGTCGCTTTCATCGTGTGCTGGCTGCCGGCTGTGCTGGACCGAGGATACTTTGCGATCAAGAGTAAGGAAATTTTCACTTTAAGCATGATGCATGCGTGTGTCGTGCCGCTCCAGGGCTTTGTGAACGCCGTGATCTACGGCAAGTTCCACATCTGGATCGTTCGGCATGCCAATTTCAAGAGCGTCCACAGCAAAAGCAGCTCCCGTACCAGCAACAAACACTCGGAAGACTCCGTCCACCGCCGTGAGATGCTTCGGGACCAGGAGCGACAGCATTTCGGCACCGCGACCATATTTATTACCACGTTTGACATGAACTGGAACCCGTTCCCGACAAACTTGGTATGCTTTTTGTCTGTTGGGGGGAAAGAGAGGGCTGTCAATTCACTTTTGATCGCGTGCTTTCTTTCTTTTTTTTGTCGATATCAAAACATGTAGGAGGACTGGATCCCAGCAGGAAAAGATCTGTACGTGTTTTCCCTCCAGCATTGCATTGGTGTGCAAACCGTGCAGCAATCGATCCAAAAGCACTTGCTGCGAATGAACTACCCAACGGCGTACCGCTCCATCACGTCACTCGCTGGCAGCGCCTTACGCGGCCAAGTTCAAGATGTAAGCATGCCTGTCTGCTTATTATACCTTGCCACCTAACTAACTCCATGGACCACCTCTGACGCTATACTCTATATACTTTGTGTGCTGCTTACACCTAGGCTACCGTATGCCAAATCGTCTTTGTGAACAACGCAGACGACGCAAGCGGCAATTTCCAGTTCCACCCGAACGATGGTCGCGTGTGGAGCCAGCGGAAAACGTTCAAAGAGGTCGTGGGCATTCCGATTCGGTATTTCGACGCGTCCATCGCGTTCGTCTCCTGCAACCTCAGTCCCGGCGATCATTTCCAACACACTTCTCGAAGCGTGCTGGAAAAGCACGCGATTGCGACCAGTTTGATCCATTCTTTCGGAATGGATGCCGATCGCGCCGCTGTGGATTTTCCAAATCTTTACCACCACACGTTCCTGTCTGGCAACCTAAACTACGATGTCGAAATGCCGCGACAGGGGTTGCTGAACACGATGGAGCAGGCGTACAAAGCCGAATGCTTGAAAAGGGCGACAGATGCAGCCATTGGAGCGAAGCTCAAGGCAGTGCAGCAGCCTGCTCAGCGTCAGTCTGCTGATCGAAGGACATCGAGCGGAGGACGCGAGCGGTTTAGCAGTCCAAATTTCGGTTGCCGAGAGCCGCAGAATGCGAATGTTCGAGTCGAGTGGAATCTTTTGTATTTCAAGAGCCGCAATTCGCTCGGACGTAGCAGTAACGTGTCATCGTCGTCGGACGATGCAATTGGAAGCGAAGGGGATGCTGTGTACCAGGAAATCTACACGTCCTGTCATGACGAGCTTCCATTCACGCTCCTGCAATCTCCAGCGGGTTTGGTGCAAAACTCGTCAGCAATGGCCGAACCTCTGAATGCGTCCATGCTGTCGAACAATTCCTCGCTCGCGCCTGACCTCAGAAACACATCGGTGCTGGAGTCGGAAGAGGCAATCAATGATGCGAGCGAAGTGAGAATCAATGTTTCCGGTGGTGTCCAAGGAGACGACGGAAGTGCTAGAGCAAGACGGTCGTGGATGAGCTTCCTCGACTCGCTGTTCCCACTGCAAGCTCCGGAAAGGACCTCAAGCTCCAACTCCTTTACAGCAAATCCAACGAGAAGGTCGACTATGAGTAGCCGAAATGTTACGAATGGTGGAAACGCCAATGGCGCAGTGAACGCGCGAAACGACGGAAAGAAAGTGAATGATCTGCTATCGAAATCGCAGCTGGTAGCCGACAATACGATGCGTAAGTGGAAGGAACTGCTCCGTTTCGACGAGTTGAGAGCAGCGATTGAAGCGAAAGAGGCTTTCTGTGGGTTCGAGGAACCTGAGATCCAATTCTTGCCATCTTTTCCACGCAAAGTTGGTACGTCGGCTTCGTTTTCGATGCTCAGCGATCGCACGTGCAAGGATTTGTTCTTGGAGTCCAACTTGGACATATCGTTGCAGTCGTTTCCTCCGGCGTATAAGGATCGCGTGCTATCGCATTCTCTTCAGGACACGAAGCAACGGCTTCGCAACGTCGGATACTGGTTGTGTGAGGAGATTACGACGTCGACGCACAAGCCAGTGTGCAGTTTGTACGAGCTTGAGATCGATCGATTCTTCTCGTACAAGATGGACGAAGCTGCGCGCGTGGACTCCAGGCAAGGCAACCGCGCACTACGAGACAAGACTGGTGTCCAAGAGTTCAAAATCAAGTTGGTGAACTTGGACGCCAACATCTGGAGCACGGTAGCGCGAGATTTGGGGAGCCAGCTGTCATCGAACTCGTCAAATACTAAAAAGCACCGAAAGGTGCATGCGGCTCCAGCGAGCCATCCTGCGAGTCCGTCGGAGAGTCGTGGTGGTGCCAATGACTCGAATACCAGCAGCCGCGCCTCGGACTCGACGCAGAGCCCAAGTCAGCGACCTCCGTCCGTGCGCACGCTGAAGAAGAAGCGTTCGGTTGCAAATATTGTGGATCGTGTGCTTCGCAAAGATCGCCATCGGTCGTCCACTACAGCGAGCGGGTCCAAGGCATCGACTCCAAATCCGTACTCCGATTTTCAGGCCGAAGCCAGCGGCTCGCATCCATTGGCTCTCACAGGCGATCGTTTGTCTATGCTGACGCCATTCCACTTGGAGCTGGTGCCAGTCGAGCCGGTGAGCATCTCGACGGTGTTCCCTCTGCCCTCGGAAGATCTGTACGCGCTCCAGCGGAAAGTGTACGAAGTCGCGCACTCGGTGCAAAACGGGTTCCAGTCCAGTGCCAACAACGAGGATCTCGAGGAGTCGCTGCTCGCGTACACGAACTGCCGCACAGTCGCCTGGAAGGAAGCCGGGAAGCAGGGCGTGACCCACACGGGGATCACGAAGGCGGTGAATGGCGTGGTGCACATCGCAGTGACGATCAAGGCGGAAAAAGGACACGGCGGCCAAGGCGTGCTGTGCATCCAGGAGCAGGATCTGCTAGCGCGTGCGAAGCCCGTGTTCTCCGAGTCCGAGCCGATTCCGTTCGACGTGACGCTCACGTGGGGAGGCAAGCACGTCGGGTACCTGCATGGGGACATCCTGAGCTCCTTGTGAGGAGAGAAGATGTATGCATCATTTAGTCAGATCGTATAGTTATTTATTAGTTTTATGTAGGCGAGACCAACGTTTGCTGGCATGAGACTCCGCAGAAGGCGTCTCACATGATTTCGCATTCGCTTAAAGCGCATTAATGGCTGCCAGCATATTCGGCAGGTTCCCTGAGAATTGCCAGTTTGGAGCTCTTTAAAATATGCATCCTTCAAAGGTCCCCATTTCCAAAGCAAAACGGTATAAACAGTGTATCTGTTTTTACAGTACCTGTGCAAGCAGGTCGTAGCTATCTCCTATCCAATTAGAGAGGGTACACCACCCACAGGTTTCACCACACAAAAGGACGGTTCAAGCGCCGCAAACGGGAATGGACGCGCTCAGCCACGACAGCCGCTCACTCAAGAAGCGCAGCGCGCTCTCCACTGCATCTGCGTCTTCACTCACGCCGCCAGAAGCACCAGCGCCCGCTAGGAAGAGCAGCAACGACGCTCTCAATATGCGCGACGACGACGATCTGCAGCACAATTGCCTCCCGTTCTCCGACGACACGAGCAGCACGAGCAGCTACAACGGCGACGCCAGTGATCATCTGCCTCTGCCACCGCTCGCGCGACTCCACATAGACGACTACGACAACGACATCGCCACCACGAACGGTCAATGGGACCGCGCCACAGACGTCGTCGACGACGGACAAGAGACATCGACCTGGACGCACATGTCGTCGTGCATGCGGCGGTGCGCGTCGGCGAGCGCGCAGCCCGGCTTCTTTGACCCGGCGCGACGCAAGCATACAGGTGCGAATGCGCATTTGCCTTATCGCTATCGGTCGTTGCTCTTGCTCTCGGAGCAGGACGACGACGATGACGACGCTGCGTTCGACGCGGTCATTGGTCTAGATGAAGTGTCTTCTGACACGGACGGTCATAGCAGTGCTAGCGATAGTAGCAGTCGTCGTCGCTTGCGTCGCCCTCTTAACGCACACGGTCCCCTCTCTGCTTCTGCTGCTATCTTTCTAGACAAGGAGCATATGACCGAACTGACCGTGTCGCTTCTGGAGAGCACGTGGGTGTTCCTGCTGCTGCTCGGCATCCTCGCGTCCTTCGTCGCGTGGAGCGTCGACATGTGCGTGCTGCTTGTACAGCGAATGCGCACCGATTTCACGGACCTCGGCGGCGCGTGGATGCCCGACTACCTCTTGTACACAGGCTACCGCGTGTTCATCCTCGTGCTCGGCGTCGCGTGCACGTTCTTCGTGTGCCCCAATGCCGCCGGCTCGGGGATCCCGGAGATGCGCAGCATCCTCGGCGGCTTTCCGTTCCCCAACTACTTGTCCAAACGCACGCTGATCGCCAAGTGCTTTGGACTCGTATTTGCGCTCGGCAGCGGGCTCTCGATCGGCAAAGAAGGTCCGTTCGTGCATTTGAGCTGCATTATCGCGCATCAACTGCTTCGCATGCCGTTGTTCGAGCAGATTCGCCGCTCTCAGGACCTCACGCACCACGTACTCGCGGCCGCGTGCGCTGTTGGTGTGACAGCCACGTTCGGGACCCCCATCGGCGGCGTACTCTTCAGTATTGAGGTCACGACGACGTACTACGTCACGAGCAACTACTGGCGCGCCTTCTTTTCCTCGGTACGATGCTTTTTGTGCAACTGATTGATCGTACTCTGTCTTCACATAATGCTAACGTTTTTGTGATTTCGTAGGTCGTCGGCGTGGTCGTGTTCCGGATCCTCAACAGCCTGATGGATGGCAACAATGTGTCGCTGTTCACGACCACGTTTGCCGTGCTGCCGTACAAGTCGTACGAGATCACGTTCTTCCTGATCCTCGCGTGCATTTGCGGCATCCTCGGCGCGCTCTTTGTGCGCACGTACCGCTCGATCATGAATATCAAGACTCACTTCATGGAGACGTACCTGTTCACGCGCTGGCCGTGGTCGAGAGCCGTGGCGCCGTTCCTGTACGCAGCGTTCGTGGCGCTCATATTTGCGCTCGTCGAGTTTCCCGTCGGCAGCTTTATGCAACTTTCGCAGCGCCAGATGATCGACGACATGTTCTCCACTGGCAACCTCGCCAGCGCCGACTCGACGCATCTGGGTACGTTTATGTCTATGCTTTCGTTAATGGCTTTGGTTGGAGCTGTGATGTCTAATAAGACATTTCCCTTCGTATGCCCCTGCCATTGCGTATAGCTAAGGATTTCGGTCAGCTCTGGACATCGCCATCCCTGGCGCTGAATCTGTTTTCGTACATCTGCGTGCGCTTTGTCTCGACCGTGATCAGCGCGACGGTGATGGTGCCGAGCGGGATCGTGACGCCCGTGTTCGCGGTCGGCGCCGCCTTCGGTCGCCTCTTTGGCGAGATGATCGTGTTTTTCGGCGGAGGCAACGAGCTGGCGGGCGGATACGCGGTGGTCGGCGCGGCATCGCTCACGGCCGGTGTCACAGGCACGATCAGCATCGCGGTCATCGTGTTTGAGCTCACGAGTCAGCTGAGTTACATGATCCCCGTGCTGCTTTGCGTGCTGCTTGGCCGCGCTGTGGCTGCATTCTTCTCGCTCGACATTTACGACACGATCAGCCGACAGAAGAACCTGCCGCAGTGGCCCGATCTCACCAAGCAAAAGTCGTACGGACTCGTCGCGGGCGACCTCATGCGCGCCGTGCCGCCGTACTGGATCCTGCGCCACCAGACGCTGTCTTCGCTTCAGCAAGCGCTCAAGGAAGCGCCCGAGGACGTCACGTTGTTCCCCATTATCGACGACGCGACTACGATGGTGTACCTCGGTGCAGTGGATCGCGAAGAGCTTGAATCGATCGTGGAGATGTGGACATTGAGTCAAGCGTCTTCCATAGACAACGATGGAAAGAAGGACACATTGCACGACAGACTCGCTGTGAATTCGAGTGATGGCAGTGACAGCGATAGCGAGGACGTGGCGCCAAGATCGCGACACATCGAGATGACCAACGTGCTTGCGCTGGCGGGGCTGTCGAAGTCGCAGGCGACGCGGTCCGTGGATCTCGTGAGACTCGAGTTGCTCAACCTCGACACGGGCAACTTCCACGTGCATCGCGACACGTTTGCGAGCCAAGTGATCCTGCTCATCTCGGTTTACAAGTCGCCACAGCTCTTTGTGACTGCGCGCGGGAAGCTGCTGGGCGTGATCCACGCGTCAGACCTGCTCGCGCGCTCTCGGAGATTCATGCTTTGATTGCAGTGAGCCAAGGTCTGATAATATTATTCACCGCTCTGTAAACAAACAGCAACGAGGGTTACATGGTACAGAGTTTGTGGCTTTATTTTACTTGACACGCCTTGTTAGTGGCGCTCCTGTCCTATGGGCTCTTGAAGAGTAGACTGCAGCGGCTTGTGCCATCGTCTTACTCTTCTTCTTGGTTGTAGCTGACGTTGCGGTCCGTTGTTGACGTGCCTTCATCGCGGCCGTGTAGAACGCATCGACACGCGCCTGGGACGTTCGCGCGTGAGCCTCATCGCTGCGTTCCAGCGCCTGCGCCAGTTTGCTCGCTGCGCGAAAGCGTCGCGCTTCCTCGAGATGCTGCTTCTCCTGGAGCAGCGCGGCGATTTGCGACTCGCGCTCTTTGCGCATTTCTCGAAGCAGCTGCTCCGATGCGAGGCGATGTGCTTTCTCGACGAGTTCGCGTTCCTGGACCTCGCGGTGGGTTTGCTCCTTCACGAGCTCAATCTGGTTCGAGTAGCTACAGAAAACGCATAAGAAGAGATTCCGTGAGTGAGGTGAACACAATCAAACAAACGCGACCATTTCACGAAGAAACGTACAATGCCTCCAAGGACTTTTCGCGCTCGGCATGGTCTTTTTGAATCTGCTTGAGGATGGTCGACGTCGTGCGGTGCTCATCGCGCAGTTTTTCCTTTTCCAACTGCAAAATGTGGCTCAGTGTGTGGCGCAATTGCTTTTCTTCTTCATGCTTCGAGTCGAGGCCGACAGCGATGCGATGCAATCGGATATCCTGCTGGAAGCGGCGCGCGCGAATCTACAAAGTGACACGATGATAGACCAGAGCGATTAAATCAAAGTCAAATGCTAGCCTCTCACGAGACAACTTGGGTTACATCGCACCTTTTCGACATTGGCAGTATGCTCCCCGAGTTTGTACGCGCGCTCTAGATGCTGCCGTTGACAATACTCTCTCTGCCACCACACACAAAGTGAAGAGTTAGAAAGTTTCCAAGTTTCAAGAGCAGCAACGACGTTGACATCGACGTACTTGACGGAGATCTTGGAGATGGTCCTTCAGATAGAGTTTGTAGCGCATGTACTCGGTATGGGACTTGGATGTGGCTGCATGGCGTGTCGAGGCTGGCTGCAACGGATACAGCGAGGACGCAGAGTCTCGTTTACTGGTCTTTTCAGGCGGTGACATCGTCGGCTCAACTGGAGCTGGAGCCTTTGGCTGCTTCCTTTTCCCCACATTCGCTTTCTTGACAGGACTTGCGGGTCCAGCTGTACTGTCATCAGCATCTTGCTGGTTGGTGCTGGTATGCTGCTTGTGCATGGAAGTTGACACCTTTTGTTTGTCCTTGCGATTGTTGTCTCGTGGAGAACGCACGCGTGCTACTTCCTCATTATCGTCATCATAGGCATTCCGAGGCGACATCGTTGCCGCCGCAGCAACATTCGGCGCCGTATTCTGAACATCGTCGTCGGTGATGCTCGCGAAATCCCGCGACACGTCGTTGTCGTCGTCGTCTTCGATGAAGTGCACGCTTTTCTCGCTCCCACTGGCATTCGACACAGACGATACGCCGCCAAAGTACATCTGCTCGTCATCGCTCCCGAGTTGTGCTTCTTCCCCCGTGTCTGAGACTCGTTCCTCCTGTCGGTCGTCTCCAACACTATCACTGCCACTGTTTGAATTCCTCCGAGCGCGAGCAACTGGAACGAATCGACCATATTTCTGTGTTTTCAGCAAATTCAGATCAACAGCTAGCTTCTCGTCCTGCTGCTGCTTTTGTTTGGCACACATAGCCTTCGATTGATTCGTTGTGGCACTGCCCTGATGCTTTGAGTCTGTGCTCTTTCGTCGATCGGCTGAGAGACCGTGTCGGCTCCGTGTGATGCTCGTCTTGCTCGTTTCGTACATGTTGACGTCGCCTCGCATTGAATGACTCGTGTGACGACTGCTTTTCTTGCTGTGCTGTCTGCGCATCGTTGTCGTGGATCGATTGCGCTCCTTCTCCTCACGCTGCTCTTCCTCTTCTTCTGAGCTCCCCAGCACGCTCTTGTGCGCTTCAGACGCAATTGCCGCGCTCTTTCTCGTTTTCTTCTTCGTCTTGGTCAGCTTCTTCTTCCTCTGCATACTCGTAATACTAGCAATTGCCGATGATGACGCATGCGAAGGCGGTGTCGCGAGTTGTGCGGGCTCGCCGCGGCGATTCGCTTCTTCCAGGATGCCATAGATCTGCTCAAACATGCGCAGAACGTGGCGGATACTGTCCACGTCACCTACGCACAACAACTCACCTGTGACGTCCACAGTATCAAACGCATTCTCCAAGAGCGCGGCCGAGAGCGCGTCCACGACGATCTGCGCGTTCCGCTCGTAATCCTCGAGACGCTTGGGCACACGCACGATGCGCTCCAGGCGGAACTGGAAGAGCTTCTCGTACAGCGCGACGCTCATGGACGACACGCTCGCGACGAGGTCCTCGAACTTCTCAAACTTGTGCGCCGCAAAGCCGATCTTCTCGAGCAGCGCGTTCGCGTCGTGCACCACGGCGACCTCGTTCCGATTGCTTCCCATCTGCTGCTGCTTCTGGGGCGACGTGCGCTGCGCAGGAAGCGCACCAACGTCGGTAAGCGGTGTCGCCATTGGGAAGCTATACAATGCAATGAGGGAGTGCGGCAGACTCTAGCACGGGGCGTCGTAGAGAGCGCGCGCGATGGTTGATCGCCCTCGTGCTTTGACGCTGTGATCGTTACTGCTCGCGCCACTTTTCAAACGTCTGTGAAGGAGAACGAGGCGGATACTGACACAGACTTACACTTCCTTTTTGTATTGCTCGACTAAGTACGCATGATTCCTTGAAGAAGCGCCATCGTGAGTGTGATGAATGCGTTGCTGGCATCTTCAACATAGACACCCTGCATCGCGTTCGCAGGAATCGCGGTATCCTTATATAGCGAGCGAGAGTGCACCATGCAGTTGCGTAGGTGCGCGTTCAATACTACTACTACTACTACTACTGCTACTACTGTTGCCGCTAAACTTCTGGTTGACATTTGCGGTGTTGGCACTAGACTCGGCCAATAGCGCTTCAAGGTACCGAGAACACTCGATAAAGTGCGGTTGTCGTTTCGCTGTCCTGGATAACAACTTGACCAAGGAGAGCGTTTTGCCCTGCGCTCCTGAGTGGCAGTTGCTCCTGCAGCTCAACTGCGTTGACTGTTCTCTTATAAAGCGCTGCCGAACACTCTCGGGGAACGATTGGTTTTGGAAACCACCCACGGAACCAAGCCAGCCTTACAGTTAGTTGCAGAACGACACGGAGCTGCTCGGCCGCTTGAGTTAGACTTTGGCTCTCGTTTTAGCCCAAAGGGAGGCAAATCCAGCATACTGTACCTGAATTTGAGTCATTCGTCAACAACTGCATCATCCTGCGAACTTTGCAGGATGCAGTGCAAAGATGGGTGAGGTCGAGAGAAGCTATAATTGCTTTCATCACGGGTCTGAGGGCTCGAAACGAGTGGATCGCGTGGTGTGAGGTTGGGATTCGTTGCTGCCCAATGCGCCACTGATTGCCAGTGCCACCATGCAGCAACGATGTCAGTACGCTTTGATCCTGACAACTGCAGCCAGCAAGAGAAACTGCAACACATTGCAAGGCAACACTGCTGACTGCTTGGACGTTCACGTAATAACATCAATTCCAACCTGTTATCGTATTTCGAAGGTAGCATGCACCCATTTGCCATCATGAGTGTGGGTCTTCAAGCCAAATGATAAGAAGCACCAAGATGCGTCCTTAATATAGCCGGCACATACCAATTTGTAGAGGTGTATCACGACGTATTAGCCAATCATGTGTGGAAGTGAAAACCCGACGAAGAGCGCACACGTCGCAATTGCTGACAGGACACACTCATCCTGCTTGCCCCAGTGAGCAGCAGCCGCGGCGCAGAAGCTGACGGTGTTCATTCCACAACAAGCGCTCAAGCACGCACTCCTCCTCCACTCTCAAAGCACCCAGCAGCGACCATCATGGCCACCGAGAAGCTCTTCACGCCCGTCACCTTGGGCGGCAAGAACCCGATCGTGCTGCAACACCGCATCTCCATGGCGCCGCTGACTCGACTCCGTGCCGGAGAAGCGGGTGTCCAGCCGGAGATCGCTGCCAAGTACTACGGCCAGCGCGCCACGGAAGGCGGTCTGATCGTCGCTGAGGCCACGAACATCAGCCCCACGGGACGCGGCTACTTTGGATCGCCAGGCATTTTCAGCCAAGAGCAGATCGACGCGTGGAAGGTGGTGAACGGCGCCGTGCACGCCAAGGGCGGCAAGATTTTCTTGCAGTTGTGGCACACTGGTCGCATTGGCCACCCGAAGAACCAGCCGAATGGTGAACTCCCAGTGTCATCGAGCGCCAACATGGAAACGGAAGGCAAGGGCCGCATTCCAACGCGTGATGGACGCGAGGCGTTCGTGGCTCCACGTGCGCTGGAGACCGATGAGATCCCAGCAGTCGTCAAGGACTACCAGCGCGCCGCTGAGAATGCCATCGCCGCGGATTTTGACGGTGTCGAATTGCACGCTGCGAACGGCTACTTGCCAGAACAGTTCTTGCAAGATGGGATCAACGACCGCACGGACAAGTACGGTGGCTCGGTGGAGAACCGTGCGCGCTTCTTGTTCGAGGCTCTCGAAGCGATTCTGGAGAAACTCGACTCGAGCAAGGTCGGCATTCGCCTCTCTCCGTACGGCGCCAGCTTTGGCCAAATGGAGTCCGACCCGTTCGGAACGTACAGCTACGTGTTCAACAAGCTGAACGACTACGACTTGGCGTACGCGCACATCATCGAGCCGCGCTCGTTCCACTACGACAACCCGAACGCGCCGAAGAACGGCGCGACGCGTCAGTTCCGTCCCGTGTACAAGGGCGTGCTCATGACGGCGTCCGGCTACGACCGCGAGAGCGCGGTCAAGGTCGTGGAAGACGGTGACGCTGACATCGTGGCCATCGGTCGCTACTTCATCTCGAACCCAGACGTCGTCAAGCGCTTCAAGCTCAACGCGCACGTGCGTCCGTACGACCCGGCGACCTTCTACCTCGAGGGCGAGCTCGGGTATACCGACCAGCCGTTCCTCGAGGAGGAGCAGGCCGCCACTGTGAAGGCATAGAGTGCGTTTTCGTTGCGGTATGCACGAATCATTGTGTTGTAATACAGAAATCTAAAATTCGGTCATAAGAATGAGTCACTGTGTGTGTCGAGATGCAATGGGGGCAAGCGATATGAGTGTGTGTTGCCAGCAACGGCACTGTGAGCGTTCATACAGCTCACGACTAGGCCGCCGACGCAAAGATTTTCAGTCTTTTATTTGATGCAAATGGCCGACCGCTGTACGCTGGGTGATGATGGTTTGAGAAGCGGGCGGTTAGTCGTCATCAAGAAGGCGAGCACGCAATCTCTCGTCAGCATGCAGGTTTGTGCCAATCAGAGCGCAGAGTTGCTGCTTGTCAATCCTGGTCTCTCATGTGCAGATTCTCGGCCGAGTTCACCAATGGAAGCGTTGGTGATTTCCTAGGGTGTATTCCGCCGTATTCACCACGGAAAAGCGAACGCGACACACACTGAGTGCAACACGCCTATAGAAACTGCGTTGAGGGTCCCCGTCGAGTGCTTTCTTCTCCTCTCATTGGCGCTTTGACCAACAAGAGAGGAAGCACTTTCGAGAAAAAGAAGCTGAAGAGCGACATCTCAATTGAACTTCAGAACCCCCTTCAGTTCTCTCTCCTACTAAGTACGCATCCTGTCGATCTTCAACACGTTGATTGGTCAGCTCTCGTTGACTGCGTCATCAACCCTTGCTGCACTGTCGAAAGATGAACCACATATCGTTTTCACAGGTGTCCGGATGAGATGGTTGTCATTCACAGAATTGCCATCGTTTGCCAAAACGCGCAAGAGCTCCGCTAGTGAAGATGGCGATCGAGAAGCTGTTCACGCCCATCACGCTGGGCGGCAAGAAGGACCCGATCACGCTGCTGCACCGCGTGGCCATGGCGCCGCTGACGCGCTGCCGCACGGGTGAGGAGGGCGTGCAGACGCCGCTGGCTGTCAAGTACTACACGCAGCGCACGACACGCGGCGGGCTCATCGTGGCTGAGGCCACCAACATCTCGCCGTCTGCGCGAGGCGCGTTCGGCTCCCCCGGCATCTTCACGCAGCAGCAGGTGAAGGCGTGGGAGGCGATCACCAAATCGGTGCACGAGGGTGAGGGCAAGATCTTCCTGCAGCTCTGGCACACGGGTCGCGTCAGTCACCCGTTGAACCAGCCGAACGGCCAGCTTCCAGTGTCATCGACTGCGAGATTGGATGATCCACGCGCGGGAAAGAAGATCGCGACGCGAGAGGGCCGCCAAGAGCCAGTGGTGCCACGCGCTCTTGAAGTGAATGAGATCCCCGGTATCGTCGAGGATTACAAGGTGGCGGCGAAGAACGCGCTTGCAGCAGGTTTCGACGGCGTTGAGCTGCACGCTGCGAACGGATACCTTCTCGAACAGTTCCTGCACGACGGCATCAACCGTCGCACGGACGAATACGGCGGTTCTGTGGAAAACCGCGCGCGCTTTCTCTTTGAGGCGCTTGAGGGAATCCTGCAGGTCGTGGACTCGAGCCGCGTCGGCATTCGGCTGTCGCCCTTCGGTGCGAGTTTCGGCGACCGCGACTCGGACCCGATCGCAACGTACTCGCACGTACTCAACAAGCTGAACGACTACGACCTCGCGTACGTGCACTTGATCGAGCCGCGCGGGTACCATTTCCTGCACCCCGAGGCACCGCCAAAGGGGGCTGCAAACAAGTTCCGCTCCGTGTACAAGGGCGTGCTCATGACGGCGTCCGGGTACGACCGCGAGTCGGCGCTCAAGGTCGTGGCCGACGGCGACGCCGACATCGTGGCTTTCGGGCGGTACTTCATCTCGAACCCGGATCTCGTCAAGCGGCTGCACCGCAACGCCGAGCTCACCGAGTACGACGTCGAGACGTTCTACTTTGGTGACACTCGCGGATACACCGACTACCCTTTCCTAGACAATTAAGACAATCAATAATAACGCATCGATCTAATTCGCACCATGCCGGTGTCTAAAACTTCGTACTTAGCGAAAGAACCGCCTCCAAATCGTCACATGGAACCAGATCCAAAAGTTTCTAATTTTTTCCTTCCTTTTTTCCTTTCCCCCTCCAAATGCTGATGCTAAAAGCGCGAAGAAATCTTGAAAAGGTGCCCTTTAAACGAGCGGATAGACGCCAAGCGCTCCGTCCACATTCCACTCCCTATCAGCTGCAGCGTGTCCGCGGTATAGTGCGCAGTGTGAGCGAAAGAGACACTCTCCTGCGTGTAGAGATCAGGGGTGCGCGTGTCTATCGGTGTGCGTCCAGTTTGGCAGAATCTTCGTTCCTGTTCCGTGGCATTCGCATTCAACAAAGCGTGTCTGTTCAAGCGCACAGGCTGAAAGGAGGCGTGAGTTCATAAGGCGACTGTGAAGAAGAGAGAATGCAGTACGCGTCTGGAGCAGCAGATGATGTGCACGCGGTGCGCCGGTCGCCAACGGCGACGCGTCGTGCGCATCACGACCCGCGAATGAATGCGGCGCAGTGCGCATCGGATGGTGGCGCGTATGTGACTGCGTCGCTCGTGACGGCGTCGCCGTGCAAGAGCAATAGCATGAGCCACCATGCGAACAACAGCAGCAGTAGCCATTATCACGCGTCGACGCGCTCGTTGCTGTCGCGGCTGTTTCGCACGTCGAAAAGCAAGAGCAGTCCGCAATGTGAGAGCGATTCCATTGGCGTCAGAGAGGAACGCGCGGCCAGCGAGACAGTAGCGCGACACTCGCCGATCCTCACCGCAGCCATGAACGCGCTCCATGTGCGCGACCGAAGCCACTACCGCGAGTCCGTTGGCTCCAAACCAACGGTCTATGAGGAAGCAGAGGACCTGCAGCGTCGCGGATCGGCCCCCGCGCAGATGAAAAGCAACGATAATCGGCAGTACAATCAACAGCAACTGTGCGATAGATATCACTATCCGACAGCAGTCGAGCAGTTTCCCACGAAAAAGATCCTGTTTGAAGGGTACCTGACCAAGCTCTCTACGCACAAGTATTGGCACACCAAGGTTCATCGTCATTTGGTATCGTTTTCCCTTTATATGGTCGTATATCTCATGGAGTTTTCGCCCTTGTATGCCTATATAGCCCACTTATTTCGTGCTGGAGGAAACGACGGCCGGTGCGACGCTGCACATGACGCTTTGTCAGTTCCGGAAGCGGCCGCACTTTGATGCGGCAGTGTTGTTCACGACGACGACGCGGTCTGAGCTCGCGGTCTGCGAGTTTGTGCTTTCGGAGGACGACGCGGTCATCGACATCAGCAACCGCCACACGAAGCACGGCTTTGAGCTCATCCTTGCGGTGCCAGAGGTGTCGCCGCAGCCACCAAGCAGAGCGTCCTCCACTGAGACAGGTCCAGGTATCTGGTCAATGCTGAGCTCATCGTCATCGGCGGCGTCGCGCTCTCAGTACGAACCAGCCACAATGAATGCGATGCAGTCCCTACGCTTCGCTGCCCCCGACGCGCTGTCGCTCGAGAATTGGATCAGTGCGCTGGGGTCTGCGATCGCGAAACTCATTTTCCAATCCGAGAGACATCGTCCTAGTGATTCTTCAATGATGAAGGAAGGGTCGAGTGCGAACGCTGTTCCAATTAACAGCAACAACAGCAAAGCGATCGCCAAAGTGACGCCAATGTTGTCGGATGGAGACAAAGAGGATCTCCTGCTTCGAGAAGAAATACGCCAAGCTGAGCAGCAGCAACAACAACAACAACAGGACGATGACGACGAAGAAGAGAAAGCGAGTTCTAGTATTGCCTCGCGGCTTTATGACGAACCGCGTGAGCCGCGTGGACCGGGTACACGAGTGCAAGTACATGAGCGAGAGCCTCATCGTCGATACACGCAAAGTGGTGATGGCAACAACAACAGTGCCTCTGACTCAGAGGACGACAACAACCAAGACGACAATCAGAACGATGGCGACGACGACTTTGAAAACGAAGAGGAGAGGCGACCAAGTTGCGAGTTTCTTGCCAGTAGTCCTCACACATCGTCTGCGACGTCGCTCACGCCAAGCGAAAGTTCCAGTGAGTTCGTTGCTTCGCAGGATCACAGCAACAGGAGTCATCGCGCGTTCTCAAACTTTGTCGTGTCTCCGAATCCTCCCGCGCAGCTCACCGCATCCGGTGCCGCAGTGTCACCGTACAACAACAACAAGCTGATCGATCAGGACGAACTGAAGAACGAATTGAAAACGTCGACGTCGACTGCAGCAGCATCCTCCAGAACAGCAGCATCGTCGTCATTGGGTGCGTCGGCCTTCTTGCGCGCTCGCTTTCCTCGTGGCAACACGTCTTCCTCCTATGCAGCGACTAGGCGACCGCAAGTGCACACGTTCACAGCCAATGGCCAGGTGTTCACATTGGACACCCGGTATCGACTCGTCAAGTCGATCGGCACCGGCGCATACGGGGCTGTGATTGCCGTGCACGATTCCGTCACGAATACAAATGTCGCTGTCAAGAAAATCACAAACATCTTTGAAGACCTCGTGGATGCGAAGCGGATCCTGCGCGAAGTGCGACTTTTGCACCATTTCCAGCACAAGAACATCACCAAGTTGCTCGACCTGGCGCCGCCGATCTCGAAGGCGCAGTTCGAGGACATGTACATCTTCACGGAATTGATGGAAACAGATTTGCATCAAGTGATCTACTCGATGCAGCCGATGTCGGACGACCACGTCAAGTACTTCCTGTACCAGATGCTCTGTGGGTTGCACCACATCCACTCGGCGGGCGTCCTGCATCGCGACATGAAGCCGAGCAATATCCTGCTGAACTCGAACTGCGATCTGAAGATCTGCGACTTTGGCTTGGCGCGCGGCGGCATGTCTTCTCTGTCAGCGTACGGGCACGCGGACAAATCGGACCACCAAGACGAAGACCTCACCGAGTACGTTGTCACGCGATGGTATCGCGCACCGGAGATCATGCTCAACTGTTTGCAGTACACTGAAGCCATTGATGTCTGGGCTGTGGGCTGCATCTTCGCCGAGATGTTGCTCCGCGAACCACTGTTTCCCGGAAACGATTACATCCACCAGTTGAAGCTCATTATCAAGTTCTTGGGCACACCGAAGCAAGAAGACATTGAGTTCGTGAAAAACGCGAAAGCATTGCGATTTTTAACGAAACTGGCGATCTCCAAGCCCAAGAAATGGAAGGACGTGTTTGCCGGCGACGACAGCATCAACGTCGAGGCTATCGATCTGCTGAGCCAGATGCTGCTGTTCAACCCGGCGAAGCGGATCTCAGTTGAGAGAGCGCTGCAGCATCCGTACCTGGCGACGTTTTACGACCCAGTGGACATCACGGCGGCACCTGCGTTCGACTTTGGCTTCGATTTACCTGACGACCAGCTGAGCAAAGAGGCGCTCATCGAGCTGCTCTGCGAGGACATTGAGGCGTTCCATCCAGGCAAGATCCCGCAGAAAATGCCCACGATCGGAAACAACACGAACCGCTTCTTTGGTATGGGGATGACCGCGTCGGCCAGTTGAATCGTATTCGCTTGAGGCCACCACCACCAAAACTTTGAATGTACTAGTAAGCTAAACACCATGAATAAATACACAAAAATGCGTCGAATACCTGACTGACTGACAGACTTGGAACAATGAATGGCTACGCGGTTTCAGTGGCTGGAGGGAAGCCGCACTGCGCCAGGAAGTCCTTGACGTCGTCGCGCAGGATCACACCCGAGCGGATGTTGCACTGGATGCTCTCATCCAACGAGACGATGTGGTGGTACCAGTACGACGGCACGTAGAGCACGTCCCCAGCGGCCACGACGACTTCTGTCGCTGGACACGCGTACGCGTCCGAGGACAGCGCCGACACATTCGACCAGTTCAGACGCGTGTGCCGTGCCGATGCCCCTGTCGTGATGATCCCCAGACAGGAGCAGACGCTCGGTGGCGACAGGATGTACCGCTTGGCGCCGCGCACCATCGTGATCATGTTGAGTCCGGCGTCGAAGTGGCCCTCCGTGATGATGCCCTGCATGCCAAGGCGGCAGCGCAAACCGCGTGCGAGCGCGTCTTGCGCGTTGCGGATGAACAAGTCGCCATATTTGTGCTTGGCTCCACCTGCTGAAGGGTCTAGGAACTCCAGCTCTTCATACACAAACGGCGTGCGCTTCTTGATGTCCAGCGCCTTGAGCATGAGGTAGTAGTACGGGTGATCTCCATTCGAGTTCTTCTTTTCAATGGTTTTTGCGCCAGCGACAGCGTTGACGAACTGTGGGTACGTCCACCACTTGGATGCATACGTCGGCGGCTCATCCAACTTCGCCATCGACTTGGAGTAGTACATGAAATGGCTGTTGTTTGCGATGTGCACTTTGTATAGTTCGTTCGGATTAAGCTTCTCAGTCAAGTACTAAAGGGGAGACAAAGAAAACAGCATTGTCAGTTAAGCAATGCACCACAAGCTCCTTGCGTGTGTGTGTGTGTGGTTGACGTACCTCATCTGTCCATTTCGTGGAAGCGCGGTCTAGTTCGGGAATGCCGTACACAATGAATGGCACCTCCATTTGATGGAAGACCTGGGCGAGCTGCAGCTCATACTAATGACACATATACACACACAGCAATGTCAAAAGGAGCCACAAGTAAAGCTCAGCAGTACCCACTGCATACCGGAGACGACACGTTGAATCTGCAGATGCTGTCGAAGATATGCGCAGGCTGCTTGTCTGGATCCTCCGGGGACCAGTTCTTCAGCAAGTCCCCCATGGGGAACAATTGCGGGTACGCCATACAGCCCACACTCGCGTTCAGATCGCACTGGTAGCGCAGCGCCGGGAGGTCGCAACGGTGGCGATTGACTGCGCCGTTCGGGTACACCTGCGGCAGCGGCTTTGCTGTTGCGCGACCATCAAGCAGCACCGCAGAAGAAGGCGGCACGCGACTGTCTGCGTCTCCACTATTCGCCGCATGACGCGTTGTGGCGATAGACACGCACCGCATCCAGAGCAGGAGAGCGAGCGCGCAGCCGAAGAGCACAGTTGTCACCATCCCCAGCGGCGAGCGGCGGATGCGGCGGCAGTGAGTGGCCACAGCTGCACGCAGATACATCAGCAGTGGTGACGAAGGCGCAGAGAGGCCGGTGTCATCGTCGCGGTGTTCATCCTGGTGCATCGAGAGCTTGCGCCGCATCTTGTTCCGTCAATAGGATGATGGAAACGGAGCTGCAAGATCTGAATACAAAAAAGTGTGCCTTTCAGTGCACGTTGTCGGCTCGAAAGTGCTTTTTTTTGCTGCCTTCAGAGCACACTCTTGTGCTGTTGCTGGAATGTCGTCTGCTTTCCTCCATGTTGTCTGAAAGCAGTCCTGCAACATGCTTCTGTTGTCGAGTGAAGCAACGTTCGTGCGACATTGTGCTGGTCGTCTGAAGTTGCAGTTGAACGACCTTCGCGCGACCGTCGATTGGGTTGTCTGAAGGTACACGTTTCGCATTGCATTTTTGGTTGGTGCGCCTGCGAAAAGCTCCATCAAACGCCAATACCTCATTCGCGTGAGAGGAAGCACCATGTCGTCGCTGCGCAACGTGGTCAAGCGCCGCGAGCACAAGGAGCGCGGGCAACTGCACGAGCGCAAGAAACTGGGGCTACTGGAGAAGCACAAGGACTATGTGAAGCGCGCGCGCGACTACAACAAGAAGCAGGACCACCTCAAGGCGCTGGCCGTCAAGGCGGCGTTCCGCAACCCAGACGAGTTCTACTTCCGCATGAACTCGACGCGCACCGAGGACGGCGTGCACATCTCCACGCACAACCACCACAAGCAGCTGTCGGCCGAGGCGCTCAAGGTGCTCAAGACCCAGGATCTCGCGTACCTGCACATGAAGCGCTCGGTGGATCTGCGCAAGGCTGAGAAGCTCAACGAAAGGCTGCACTTCATCGACGCCGCGGGCAAGAGCAACAAGCACGTCGTGTTCGTGGACTCGAAGGACGAGGTCGAGTCGTTCGACGTTGCTGAGCACTTCGACACAGTGCCTGAGCTCACGGACCGAGCGTTCAACCGTCTGCGGAAGGACACGCTGAAGACGGTCTCGCTGCCAGCGGTCGAAGACAAGAAGACGCTCAAGAAGCTCGGCATCGAGCGCGACGCTGTGTACAGAGAGCTGAACGACCGTTTGCAGCGCGCCTCGAAGATCGACCGCATGCGCGCAAAGCTCGACCTGGAGCGGAAAGTGCAGGCCAAGGGCAAGAAGATGAAGATTAAGGACGCCGAGAACGGTCAACCCGCCGTGTACCGCTGGAAGAAGCAGCGTCAGAAATAAACGCAGGCGCGCACACACACTTGGGTAGATTTGAATAAATAATAACGCAACACATGCATGTTTCTCTCACCAAAAAGCCTCTACTTGTTGGTACAAAATCGTAGTGCGCCTTCATCGTCATTTAGGCAATGTGTCACCCACCTTCTGAGGCTTCTCTACAAAGTTTGGCTGCACGCGGAGGTAGTGATGGCCATACGCCTACATGGTGGCAATAGGTGGGCAACAGGCAGCATGAGTCCCATCGTTCGTGTCTCTTAGCGTGGCATGAGAGAAAACACGTTTGCGCACGAACCTTTCGGATCTGCTGGAGCAGCTCCAAGATGATCCTTCTGTCTCCGTTGTAGATCTCGAACTTGCGGCGCAAGAGATGGAGTGGCATTGTCTAGAAAGCAGCAGCAGCTCAATGAGGTAAACCGCTCACAGGTGACGTCTTGGTAAGAAGCACCAGCAATTACCTTTTTCTGCTGCAGGATCTCGAGAGCTTTGGAAATGTTGTGCAGCGCCGTGGCTTTGGACACGTTTGGTTTCCGGCAGATGCCCTGGATGCAGCGCATGTACTCCACTTTCTCCACGATGCCGCAGAGCAGAACGCCTGACTGAAACTCAAGCAAAGGTGTGCGAGGGGTCTAAAGAGAGAAGGGTTCACACAAAGCACATCAAGACTCCTTCACATCTCCAGTGAAAGGCGAAATGGAACTTTGTACCTGGAACGTCGCTGGATCCACTATTCGAATGTTCAACTGCTTGAGCCAACGCAGGGTTTCGTCAACCACTTGCGCAGAAATCGCTTCGCCACTCAGTTGACTTTGTGATGGCTTTTTCTCCTTCACCACAACTGGCCATCCAAAATAAGAGTCGCTCTCTTCTACCTCTGCGGCGACTTTCTCGCCTACAGATATACGAACAGGAGAGTTTAGCTAGTCAATCTACTCGGATAAACGTAGTTTCAAGCTCAGTTACGCACCTTTTGAGGAAACCGATGAATCAGCCACTACATTCATGCTCCTTTTTGGCGCGGTGTGATCACTTGACGCGTCCAGTTCGTGTGGTTCCTCGGTTGCATCCGTTTCGCGTGCATTGGCTCCGGTTTCTTGGGATTCTGCAGCCAAATCAAGGACAACGTCTTCGCCATTGCAGATTACAGTTTTCTCACCTTCATTTTTGCATTCGACATCAGTTTCTTTTGTTGTAAGCTCGTCAGTCTTTGTTAAAAGGACTTGCACTCGAGTCATTTCGCTCATCATGTGGGGTTCAGACGCGCTCTGCACATCATCCAATATGAACGACGAACTCTCCGAACTACTGCCACGTGGAGACAAAACACTCGGCTGAGGGAACAAATCGTGCTGAAACAGCATCTCGTCCTTCCACGCCGTCAAGTGCTCGCGGACCACAGCGTCGTTGCTTCGACCTCCCGAGCCTTGGCACCCGCTTTTCTTACCGCTTGCAAGCGCCGAAGCCGGGATATCAAAGAGAATGGGGGACACACGTACTGGTTGCCGCTGTGGTGGTGTTGTCGTGGGTTCTGGGTTCCTCGACTTGCTCTGCTTCGGTGATAACGAGGGCTGAGTAGGAGGTCTTACTACGGATTCCTGACACTCGTCCACCGTTTTCACGAGTGGCGCAGCCTTGGATTCTACTGCCGCTTTGCGGATCGCTCGCTCTTGCGCGTACTGCCATAGATACCACAGCAAACCGTACGTGACCTGACGATCGCCCATCGTGATGGCTTCCCAGCAAGATGGTCGTAGAGACGACGCCGGTATCTGGCATTTGGTTCGCACTTTGTCAAATACGCGTGCAAGGTTTCTCTATCGTACACGCGGTACAGCGACACCAATTCAGTGATTTGCATCCAGTTTTGCGTACTTGCAAGTGTGGCTTACCTCACTTCCACGAGCGCCTTAGGGTCTTTATAAAACGAGAATTTTCCATCGACGCCGGTATCATCTAGCTGCGACAGCACATGCACGTAGATTTTGCTGGGGACCCAGTCAAGGTATCAGCGACAACTTAGCAGCAAAATGGACTCATAAAGCATTTCAACGCACCAAAAGAGGACTCCGTTTCGGAATGGATCGTGTAGCAAATCTCTTCCGCGGTGCTAGAAACACAATATTTTGGGAGGCACCAAGAACGTAAAGTGTTAATGCTGTACCCTCAATACCAGCAAGTTCCTTTTACGAATGTATGATGACTTACACCTCGAACAAACTCTTGTCGATCGTTTCGAGCCACCGATTCACCGACTGCATCTGCTCTTTGGTGATGTAGATGCGTCTTGTCCCATGGTCGTGGAGTGGTAGTAGGTGCTGACGACCTTGCGAGACATTCACAGAAAGCTTCGAGTTCTCATCACCTGACTCCACACCAAGTAGCATCGTTTCGCTGTTGGTGTTTGCTACTCCACTCATTCTTGCGTCCTCTGTGTGTTGTGCCACCATTGCGTCGTTGTTCACTTGAGGCTTACCCACTCGAATAGTTGCCTGCCTAACTAGATGTTTGCTTGGCTTGGCAGTCATTTTTGTAGCATCGCGAGTACTCTTGCTGCGATCCAAGGGTTTATTCTTTGTCGCGGACGGGTCAATCATACCGTAGATATGCAGGACGCCTTTGTCGTCGTGGAATATCGGGAATGAGTTCTTGTCGTGATCAAGTGATAGTGCCTCACTTGGCTTGCGCGGCGTTGGGGTCTTGAGCCGAGGCGTGCGCTCCTCCTGGAGGCTAACCGCCCGACTTTTAGCTTTCATATCCGCATTGAAGTTTTCTTTCAGCGGTGACGATCTGTTGGAACGGCTTGCACGTCCAGATACTTCGTTTCCGAATCGCGCAGAAGGTAGCCCCACAATGTGAAGCTTCCTCTCACTCTGCTTCTTCTTGGCGACATCGACTGCGCCAGCGGAAGTAGCCGCGGCAGCAGTGTCGTTGTGGCTAGAAGCAGCGCACGAGTCTCTGCTCTTCTCGCGCCGCTGTACCTCGCGCTCAATCGCCAAGTACACCATCGATTGGTGCATTGCTTCTTCATCTTTCCTATCACGTGTCATTTCACGCACGGTCTGGCGCTCACAGGCAATCCGCTTCAAGATGCTCACCACAGCACAGATCGCATCGCGGTCACCGCGTTTCACTCGCTCTGCGCATCGCGCTTCGTTCACGAGGAACATGGCCTCCTGGTCCGCGCTACGGGACTCGCGCGCCACAAATTGGAGCACCAGTCGTAGCCGTTCGATCGATGCCAAAGGGTAACCGCAGTGCTCATCTGGGGGCTCTGCGTGCTGAGACTCCTTGTGTTGCAGACACCGCACGATGTCGAGCAGCACGTCCCCGAAGCGCAGATCGGCGAGCGTCTCGACCAGCAGGCACTTGGGCAGCGGCAGCGAGTTCACCCAGTGCACGAGCTTGCGCTCTTGCCACGCGCTCGCCTGGCGAACGCACTCGTTGGTTTCCGCTGCTTCTCGATCGCTGTTGTCCATGCGTCCGCGGTTCTGGCTGTGGGTTCAACGGTTTGATGGGGTACGCGAAAGGTCGTGAACGACACTAATCTAGCAACCGTTTCCATCACTGCAACATTAAAAGTTGCTCAATAGGGTGCACCAACACTCTTCGAAAATATGCGACTTGTGAAAGTCTCACTTAGCGCTGAAATTGCTGTGCCGATGCAGTCATTCATTTCAGTCTCAACTGATAGAGATCATATTCACATGCGTCGCGCTATACACGCCAATCAACGCGGTCACGAAGTGGGGCGTCAGAGAGTTTTTCTTGCATGCTGATTGCCTTGTTGGAGTTGCATCAACCCATTGCGTTATGATTCGCGAACGCACGGAATCTGTGCGCTGCACGCAACGTGAAGAGAACACCCAAGTCGCTCTGCTCTTGCCGACCAAAAAACAAAAAGAAAACAAACTGCATGCATGCTGCATTGGTGACCACTCACTCTGGCATCAACAACTCTGGATGTATGCACTGCAGTGGAAATCAATCGCTCCGGATGTCAATCAGTAGCAGCGACCAGCGACGGGACAACTTGGAGATGATCCCGACCCGTGTTTTATGTCGTGCCGCTTGGGTGAAGGCAGCTACAGCGAATATTTTGCGTAGTGCACAATGGCTGCATGTGCTGTCAATCGATGCCTTCTTTACGCCGCTAGACAAGCGATTTGGTGGTGGAGATGCAGTGCTGTTTGATGGATATCTTGGATGCGGTGCATCATTAACTCGTTAAAAGCACCGAAGCAGTCACGCGCATCGTTTGCGATTGTGCGAGAAGATTTGTGGGTTTTAACAAGCAGAGCCTGATCCTAAACCGTCTTGTTAATGATTTTTCTGCGAATCAGTTATGGTCGCAGCTAACGCAGTCCCCTTGTTGAGAAATTTTTCGTGATAGAATCGGGTCGCTCTAGGCGCTTTGCGTGCAGCTCTGAGTAAGCATACCGCTTGCAGTGTCCCAATGTTGCCGTTCAATATTCGTCATCCATCGAGAAGCCGTGGCGTCAGCTTTGAAGCAACCCATCTGGAGCATGTGCAATCGCCCGCATGCCTCAATGCCATTTCTGCTGGCGGTTGTACAGTATTGCTTGAGCCTGCGTTTGACTGCCGTCAGCAGTCATCCATAGCGGGGCACCTGCATGCACTGCACGCGCAATACGAATGCATCCTGACGCGTTTGGGGGTGAAGCGGAATTATAAAAAGATCGTGAAGTTGCTTGCACAATCAATGGGGACTCGCACCACAGCTGCTTGTCCAAGGTGCCACATTGGTCAAGCTCTAGGCAGACAGCATATCAAAATCCACAGCAGATGAGTGGCTAGGGCGAGATTGTCAATCACAAATCTCAGTTCAGAAGCCACCATAAAGCTTGAGGCTCCCAGAATGAGATGTGGAAGAGCAAGAGACGATGGCAAACAGCACACGGTAAACAGAGTTCGCAACTCGGGCATGCGTTTGTCAACACAAGCTCACCCTCCGTTCAGTGCTCTTTGGCGTTGTGTTTGATCATGTCTCATGCGACACACAGCTGGGGAGAGGTCTTCAAGGCTTATCCGAAAGTCATCTGTTTAGGCAGGGTGCTATTTGTGAAGAGCAAGAGACCGAATATCTAGACGGTACTTTTCTACATATGATGTATTTGAGTACACAATAAATTCGTTTCTAAGGAGTTCTTCCAGATGCACTGCACTGTACTCATCTCAGTACCACTTAATTTCTCCCCCTCTTCAACATCCTCGCTCGTGTTTATTTGCAGAACAACTCCCGAGTGAACGAAATTCGCCATGCAACAAATGGTGACGGAGACTTGTTGCGGTAGCTCCCCTTGAAGACTCGCAAAGAATTCTTTGGGACAAAATCGTACGTAGAGCATTTTGCAATGGAGTTTTCTGAATTTTCCGCAGCTTTCCGGTCATCATCAGCGAATGCGTGCAGAGACTGTCGACGCTATCGCCATCTCTGTGAATGCCGTGTATACAGTGCATCCAAGGCGCAGAAAACCAGCAAAGTGCACAGAGGCAGTGGACAGACCGTCTTGCGACATCGCGGCTGTCGACCACGGTATTGCTGCCGTTCACTTGGTTTCAGTAAAGACTACTGTGCTGCTTTTGTCATTTGCCACCAAAGTGTCTGATTCAAATGCCAATTGACTGGCGGCGCTGACTTTCCACAAAGACACGCTCGGTTGAAGCAAGCGCACATCCATCAATTTTGGACGAGCTTACAGGCGCGACAATGGCGACTGAAGTTTGGTCAGCCTTTCGTGTTTGCATTTTTTGCAGCTCACATAAACCGGACGTCATGCGCCGCACGCGATTATGACCGCGGCCGGAAATGGCGACTGTGCGCAAGCGAGGGACGTATTGAGTTTCTGTATGTACGAACCCACTCCGCTTGCTCACTTTTTGATTTCGCTTCTCTTGAGACAACCGCTCGCTTCTTCTGCCGTCTGTAGACACGAGCAGCTCACTTGTCAAAAGCACCAGAAGCAGCGCCAATCAGCACGGTCTCACCTTATTACCACCATGCAAAGTCTCTCGAGCTCCATGAGGCTCTCGAAGAAGAGCTCGCGGTTCCCGCTGCCCGAGGGTTTCTTCCCACAGGTGAAGCTCACGCCCGAGCAGGTCGACCAGTACGCCGAGCAGATGGAGGACATTGTGAGCAACGCGCTTGTCGAGTACAACCGCCACGAGGCCATGGGCGAGCACCCGGTGTACAGCGAACCCTGGAAGTGGATGTGCAGCGTCGAGGACCTCATCGCGATCCAGCACCAAGCGCCCAACACGAGCAGCATCAGCAGCAATAGCAGCGCATCAACCAAGTTTCGCATCTTTGGACGCATCAAAGGCGACTACCGCCACCAGATGGACTTTTACTACGCCGAGACGTCCAAGGAGCTCTTCGAGTGGAACCAGATCATGTTCGGCACGTGCATGGACGCTGCCGTGCTCGCCAACATCCACACGGCGAGCTCGGGCAAATCGCACATGTACATGGGCATCAAGTGGGTCTGCTTGAACCCAGGACGGATCCTGACGCGAAAGCGCGACCGGTGCTACATCGAGTACATGGCGTTCACGAAGGATTTCCATGGTCGCGACGTCGGCATCCGCGTCAACATACCGATCGCGATCCCTGAGTGTCCTGATCTCTCCGACCTTCTCAATGTCAAGCGCATGAACACGACGACCGTGATGATCGTGCGCGAAGCCGAGAACGACAAAGGCTCGACCGAGTTCTTCATGCTCGGCGAGCACGACATCTCGGGCAGCTACGTCAACAGCGCGTACTACAAGTCGATCATGAACACGATGAAGGACATGGCCGTGTTCGTGGACTCGCGTCGGATCTCGCAGAAGGGGTTCCGCGACCGCGAGGACTGGGTCCCACGCGTGCTGCGCAGCGCGTGCGCGATCTGCCAGCGCAACTTTTCGGCGACGCGGCGCCACCACCACTGCCGACTGTGCGGCGAGGTCATCTGCGGCAGCTGCGTGATCGTGCGCAAGGCGCCGAGCGTGGGCACGCCGTCGGGCGCGTCCAGCAGGAAGACGTTCACGTCCGTGAAGACCAAGATCTGCTTCAAGTGCGTGACCCACATCCGCGAGTCCGACTCGGCTTCGGTCGACTTTGCGGCTTCGCAAGTGAGCTTCAAACTCGCCGACGAGGACAAGGACGACGTCAACAACCAGCGGGTCGCTTTGTCCCGTACAACTTCGGAAGTCAGTGAATTGGACGACGAGAGCACCGGTTGGGGGTGGGATGTACCCTCGGAACAGCGTCGCTCGTCCATGGAGCAGCGCCGCTTGTCCATGTGCTCGGACACGCGGTCGTCGACGTGCTCGACGGCGTCCATGTCGGGCTCGTCGTCGCTGGACAAGATCTCGTTCGCGACCAAGCTGGACGTGATCGAGGACCAGCGCGAGGAAGGCGAGCTCATCGACTTCAGCAAGGACCTCGAGTGCCTCGAGGAAGTGACCGAGGTGATCGATACCAAGCAGATGAAGCCCCTGTCCGCGACGCTGCTCGAGCCGCCGGCGCTGTCGTCGCGCTCCCTGCGGTTCCTCTCGGAGCCGGTGCACGCCGCGAGCCCCGACGGCCTGCGCGCCATCGACCAGTGCATCGCCGAGCAGGAGCAGCTCCTGCGCCAGATGGTGCTCGCCGCGAGCACAGTCTCCAGCCGCAACCAGGAGCACACGGTCTCCGCCCGCTCATGAGCCAAATGAGTAGGTACAGTAGCAGATAGGTAGGTCCCATTAAGTTAATCGTCCAGGGCGTGTCCATATATATATTCACCAGTCAGCTATTGCATGTTGTGAAGAGGCATCAACAAGAGTGTGTATCAAAGGAAATACGACACCAGATCATTCATTTATCAAAAGCCTCGCCAGTCGACCTCCATATGCGCCTATTGTTCCGTCCTTTCTGGTGCCACACATGTCCATCGTTCGATCTCAGATCCGCCCAGTGTAACGCCACATCAGAGGCGTCGGACTGGCGCATTGATGGCCAATAATGCCATGATGAAATCCCAGCTGCATATTCATATGAGCGCATTCATGACCGCTAGCCAACGCATTCGCATTTTCCTTCGCGACGGCACCCAGCAATAAAGGCATGTACCTGGTGCTAGGAATAATATCTCAGATCATGCAGCAGTTGCCTCTTTCGTCATCCAACATGAGAGGCAACATACCGTAGAGTTTGGTCTAAACTGCTCCAGAAGATCCATCCACTCGGCCGTTCTTCCATTCGCGCGTCGCTGAGCATCATCACTTCACCTCGCAACTTCAACCTCACACCAAAGTCTCACCAGACGTGAGAACAAAACCGTAGAAGCAATCGCCCAAGAGCCCTTTTGGCTCAGTTGGCCCCATGCTGAGCCAAATCTCGTTCTCCGCTCCTCTTCTCCAAGCGCGCGCTTCTTTTTCGAACGTCTGCCGTTACCCTTGGCGCGTATGGATGGGGATGGATACATGGACATGCCGCGAATGAGTGGACGGCTGGCGGACCTCGCTGGCGTACCCCCCTGTTCATACACTTCTGTGGTCAGTTGTGGTCGTCCGATGCGCAATGCGACGGTTCAGTCGACTTGTGTGGGTGTGGCGTTACGCCTGCAACTCACGACAATCATGGGGGGAACAGATAACAGGAGGAGGCATTTGCTCGTTTCTCGCACCCAGCGCGTGTGTTTTTTTAACGCGCGCGGCGTCGGATCTTTGCTGCGCATTTGCTTTTTGCATGAGTGTGCTTCAGAATGGAGTTTTGGGTCTTCACCGTCGCATAGAAAAACTGTTTGAGCTTTCACAAAGCTCCACCTCAGCCAATCCGCTTCTGTTTAGCTGCGCATTATCCACCAATTGTGTCTGATCAGTGTACCGTGCGTTTTCATGTAACTCAACTGCAACTTAGCGGGTAATCAGTCGCAGTATCAAAAACCAAGTTGACACCGTAACTTGATAGGGAGTCGGATTGCGGCGCCGCAACGGGTCAAAGACGTGCAAAAACTCGGCGAAATTGAATTGTATCTTCGCCAGGATGGGGAGAGGCTTTGAAGAAAGGGCAGTGACGTGGAGCCTCTGTATGAGATATGAAACAGCGACTTGTGCGCCGGCTGCTGTCTGTGGTTTCTCCTGGCGTCATTTTGCAAATGGTACCCTAACTGACGGGCCCCTCCTTCCAGTCAAGACAGTCAGCCAGGCGACGGACGACACTCTGCTGTTCACGACGGCACGAAAATCCACGCGCCGCACCCACAGATAGCTCCGCAGTCTCAAGCTCACCCACGCCACACACAGAAGCACCCGCCAAGCTCTATACCTGCCCTCTCCTCTATCAGCAGTATCCGAACGATCTAAGATGAGCACCATGGAAGGCTACCTGATGAAGCGCGGGCTCAAGATGCCCGTGATGCACGACCGCTACTGCGTGGCGACGTGGGAGGTCGACCAGGCGCAGAACAAGTACGTGCTGCTGCGCTCGTACAAGAGCCACAAGAACTACCTGAAGCACCCGACCAAGCCCGCGAGCGCTGTCACGCTCAAGTGCTTCGGCGACTGGGATGGCTACGGCAACTTCCACAAGTACGATCACGCGTTCCTCTTTGAGACGCGCGAGAGCAAAGTGTTCCTCTGCGCGGCGCCATCGGACGCCGAGAAGCGCAAGTGGATCGAGTTCATGACGAACGCCGGTCCGAAGCAAGACGAGGCACCGGCCACGGCGGCCACGATAGCGAACAACGGCAACTCAATCGGCCGTGGCAGCGTGGAACTCAAGCAGATGATGCGGCCGAGTCTGACGCTCAACAAAGGGCTGAGCTCGCGCTTCATCAACGAGATTGCGAGCGCCAACCCGCCGGAGAAGAAAGAGAACAATCGACTACTCGCACGTGACGACGACACGCACTCGCACTCGATGACGGACTCGGAGTACTCGCCAGAAGATGCACATTCGCCAACGAGCTCGAGCTGTGCGAGCCCACACCCTGGTCTCGACCGTGGCGGCGTGTCGGACTCGGACGAGTGCATCGAGTCGTCGGCGCTGTCCCACGACGACTCTGTGAGCGACGATGTTGCCTCGGTCGAAGGTGGCAAAGCCGCCACAGTGGTGGTGAGTGCCTCTGTCGACGTGGCTGTTGCTGTGACTAGCGACGCGCCAAGTGAAGATGCGTCAATCGAGACCAAGCAATTGAGCGAGGTCGTTGCTGCTACAAAAGAACCTGCAGAACCACAAGTCGAAGTCGTGACGAACGAGACCGAGCAAGTGGTTGAAATGGTTACTGCTGCGACGGAGACTGTGGAACCGCAAGCTCAAATTGAAACCGTGGCAAAAGATATCATGGCTGAAGCAGTGCATCACGAGTCTCCAGTGGCTGAAGTCCAGCTTGCTCGTGATCAACCCGAAGAAACCGAGGTGTCAACTGAAAAGGCAGAATTGCCAAGTGAAGAAAAACTTGGCGACGCGAGTGTCGTTTCCGAGAATAAAGCTGAAACTGTGGTGACTGCTACTGTGGAAGCAGCACCAGTGTCCACTCCAGTCGCGGATGCGGCGGTCGTTCAAGAGAAGCCAAAGCCCGTGTTGAAAGAAAAGGTCTTTGCTGTGATGAATCACCTTGAGGTCGACGCCGCCGCTGCGAAGTCACCGAGTTCTGAATCGCGCTTCCCTGTTTTCTTCGCTGAAACTCATGAGACCCCAGTCACAAAGGCTTCCGAGATGTCTGAAGCTCCAAAGACCCCAGAAGTCAAGGCGTCCCCAGAGCCGTTGATTTCCATCGGCGTTGTGCCAGTGGCCGCTCCGGCCAAGGACACGCCTGCGTCCCCTCCGCGAGGACGCGTCCGTGCGTACAGCTCCATTGTGCCCAACTCTGGCGACTCGTTCGAGACGCGGCGGTACTCCTTCAGCGGCGGTAGCCCTGCGCCGCTCAGCTTTACGTTCAGCTCGCCGATCAAGCCATCACTCCACAACCACACGCTCGGCTACGTCCACGGCTTGGCGCCCACGCGGCTGTCGTTCCCAGACATCGTCACAGCGCTGACACGCCAGCAGAGCGTCGAGTCGCAGTCCTCGGACGACGCAAATCTCCAGGAGGACCTCGCGTTCGCGTTTGAGTTTGCACCGTTCTCGGTCTCGGTGCCCGAAGTCGCAGACATCGATGAAGTGTAGAGTTGCAGTCGCGTCTCTCTGTGTAGAATACCCTCGTGTCGTGGGCATGTAGCCTCCAGGAGAAAGAAAATCACCAAGAAAAAGTAATAATTAATCGCATGTGTACATCTATCTGCATTCCCATTTTCGTTCATTTTGCTTGAGTTTCTGCCGTTTTGGCTCGTTTTGGCTCGTTTTGGCTCGTGTGGGCTTGATTCGGCTCGTTGGGGTCTCTTTTATTGACGACCACAAGAACTAGTCGGCGAACACTCGGAACGGAAACACATGGACGAAGGGGTAGGGAAATTGTTCTCGACCTTTGGCGTCACGCAGATCTATTGGGTGAGAAGAAGCCAGTGGGATGATGGTAGACTACTCGTAGTTTACTTTGTAAATTACAGCTTCAACTATCAGAGAGAAGATGTCGAGTCAAGTCCTGTCTGGAGATGCGAATATAACCTACCATTCATTCATTCAGTCGTAGTTTACGTTGTAAACTACCATTTGGCTGATGCTGGTTACTTTCTAATTTTGTAAGGGCCGTTTTTGGTGGCGGCGTTTTATATGTCACGCGGGTTGAACCCTTTTTGGGCCAATCCTGGGTGACTTGCGCGCTTTCAAAGTCGAATTTGCCCTGCGTGTCTGTGTATTTGCGGCGCGCGGGAGTTCAAGCAACAAGCAGCGAAGCTGGCGCTCCATCACGCCGCAACCGATGGATCTGAAATGGTGCGTTCTGTGTGTATATGCTTTGGTGTATATGTGCGTAAGTGTACGAGGAGCGGGCAGCGGGCGAGGACGGACAGACAGACGGAAATTCCCAAGAAACCCACACAAAGAGGAAGAAGAATGCAGAAAGCATTGCGCCTTTTCGAGGGATCGATTGAACAGGAGAGCGGTATGCGACGACGGGAACAAAGGAACGAGTCTTGACGTGACGAGTGGACGCATGAGTTAGAGCATCGATGTGCCGCATGCTTGCTTGAAGATGTCGAGAACTCTGTGTGCTGAGGAAAAGTTTATGTCGTGAGGAGAGTGGTGCCTCGAGCTTTGACAAGAAGAAGAAAAGAGAGCTGGAGCAGAGATTCTGTCGAAATTGTGCAGAAAACTGTGATGGCATATGCGTCGTTGGAACCAATCACTAGAGTTGCTGTCCGTGCCGTGCGAAAACAACTCGCTGAGCCGCAATGGTCGAAGCTCAAGGTCCCTTGACCAAGCAGCTGCGAGTCCAAGGTGCGGGCATTATACCACCTGCACCCATTTTGGTGGCTCATTTCATTCTGGTGGCGTGTACTGTCCGTTCGTCGTCCCTTTGGTTCCAGAAAACCCTGCTTCGCCTCCTAATCAGCAAAAAAGCAGTCCTTCACCTTCCTCGTTGGTACAACTGACTAACACAACTAATGCATCTGCGTGTTCTTGTCTGATGTCTTTTTCTAAACAGAGCATTCCACAAAGTGAAGGGAGTTTTCGAGACGAGTTTGCTGCTGGGAACCCAAATCCAACAAGTTACCTGCGTATCCACATCCCGAATGACCCCCTCTCTTTGCCTATCCGCCGCCCGATGCGAGTGCTGAAAGCGGACCCTCGCACCCAAAAGCCAGCCACTTGCTGTCAAGAAAGCGCAGCCTTCGTCCCGATTTAGCGCCCTCGTCGTCTGCATTGGGCAATGGAGATTTGGACGCGGCCCCAGCGTCGTCGTCGACATCGGACGAGAGTAAAATGCAGCATCCGCCGGACGCGTCTCATCATCATCACCACCATGACGAGAATTCTTCTCTCAGAATTATGATTCCTGCATTCAAGCGACCACGGCGTGAGCATGAACACAATCATGAACCATCGAGTCCCACTTCCGTTGGAGATATCGATGATCCAAAAGCGATTCCCCGCTGTATTCATACGACAATGGCACCGCAGGCTCAACCAGCGCAACCACAGCCACCAGTACTACCGCCAGTGGTTCTTCAAGCACCAGCAGCATCTACGCCAGTGGTTCGTCCACCCGTGTCCGTGGCTCCAGTAGCACCGCCTGCTGTACCGGTGGCTGCGAACGCTGCAAAGATGCAATCTATGATGCGGGGGCTACAGCACATGTCCAACTGTCATTCTGGGTGCACGAATCCCTTGTGCGTATCCACGCGCAATTTTGTGTCCAAAGTGAAAGCGCATATGGATGCGATGCAGCAAAGATCGAGCCATGATGAAGCTAAGTGTGGGGCGTGTCAGCTCTGGCAGGGGATTCTCTCGACTCATGTGCAAACGTGCAAGACTCAGACCTGTTCCGTGCCGCTCTGCTCTCAACGGAAGGAGAAAAAGTGAAGGCTGCGTGTGCAAGATGGTCGAGCTGTGGAGCGGGAAGAGGGAGGCAAAAAAGGTAATTTTGGGCAGTGACTACTTCAGTTTTGAGGAGTGTACTTTTATTATTGACAGAGAGAGTGTGTGGAAGAAGAGAGGGATGTGGTGCAAACTACGATAACATGTTCAAATGAGAGCAAGGCACGATGGGAGGCAACGATGCTTCTTTTTGGGCGAGTGAATGCAATGTAAATCTTTATGTGGTGCAGTCTTCTTGTCATCAGGTGAGCCAAAGCATCCTGCGATTGGTAACTAAAAAGGTATTTGAGGTTTCTAACTTTGGGAGTAGCTTTTCAATCCATCGGCACAGCACGACCAGCTTTAGGTGTATGGAGTGCATTCTCGAATCTCACTGGTATACCCTACTGCCCTGAGCAAGCAGCAACCTTTGTGGCGAAAATGGTGCTGGAGTTTTGTTCAGGACTCTTTTCCACCGCGGACTCGTCGCGGAGCGATGACGACAAAGAGATGAAAAGGAAAGCTGCTATTGACGCGGTTCTCCTTGATTGTCAGTACGATGCCAAGTGGGAGAAAGAGTTTCGAGTTTTTTCGACAGCAGCAAGTCCACTGGGCTCGGGTTTCAACGCGCTGCCACGCTTTCCATGCGAAGATCATCTGTAAAGTCCAAGGATCGATGCAGTGATGAGGACGAATACCAGTGCGCGGTGAAGGAAATCTTGCCGAATAGCATAGCAGCAGAGTACAATGCGCGCTGTCGGTCCATTGGCGACTATTCTCGCCTCATCAACGAAGGCATTCGTGTCCGGAAAATCAACAATCAAGACGCTGCAGGCATTCCCTACGACGATGTGCTGCAAATGTAAGCACAAAGTTGCATTCTTCAACGCAATTTATCGGATCTGCGTTGCCTGATGTGCGTTTTTATAATTGTCAGGATGCGAAAGGCAATGCCAGCATTCTTCTTGACTTTTGCCGACGTGAACTCGAAGCGAGTTAGCTCAGAACCGACTGACGTGCGTCCAGACAGGGTGAGCGTCCGGCGATCCCAAAGCAGTATGAGTCTTGGCGCTGGGGTGGTGATCACCAGACGCAACAGCACTATTAGTCTGAGCAACCCAGGAACTGGAAATGACATCATCATCACAGGCTCGAGGCTGGCAGCTTGTCGAAACAGTAGCAGCATCGTGGTCATGCATGGTGGCGCAGCTGACGTCCAGGAAAATTCGGCTCTTGTGAGTGATCTGGAGACCAAAACGAGAGATGTACATGACAAGTTGCAATCCATGGAGAAGCAACTGGCTGACTTGGAGCTCGAAAGGGACCAGGCGATGTCGGACAAAGCAAACCTCATGCAAGAGCGTGACTTGGTTGCGAGCATGAAACAGGAGCTCGAGATGGAAAAGTTGATGCTCTTGGAGGAACGCGATGCTATCGTTGCGCAAAACAAGCTGCTCACAAGCCAACACCAATCTGCCAGTAACTTGCACGCAAGCACTCTGGAGCAAGAGCGCCGGGATCCAACGAAGCTGAAGGAAGAGCTCAACGCTACGCGAGGCGAGCTTACCCTTCTGCAGCAAGCGAACTCGGGGATGATGAAGTCGCAGTCCAGTCAGCGCGAGAAAATATCCGAGCAAACGCAAGCCATGGAAGAGAAAACTCAAGCTATGGAACAACTCCGTCACGAGAAAGAAGACCTGGAGTTGCAGTGGAAAGAACTGGTTCTGGAGCACAGCGATACAGCGCATCACGTTGAGGAGCTTCACTCGAGACTGATCGAGGCTCAGGAGAAGTGTCGAGACGCTGAGCTTCAAATTCATTCCCTAGACGAAGAGCTGGATGTGAAGACAAAGCAACTTGCAGGGTTAAAGCAAACTATCGAGGCAGTAAAACTCAACAATTCCGAACTGGATCGGCTTTTGCGACGAGAAAGCGGTACACAGGGTACCTCAACGACAGCGTCCAATGAAGCTTCAACCGATCATTTAACGCTGCTGAGGCAGTTGCTAGACGAGTGTACAGTCATCGAGCAGCAGCGTGATGAGCTCCTCGTGGAATCATCTTCCCATGAGCAGAAATTGCAAATCTATCAGGAGAAAATCGACTCCCTGAGTTCGCAAAATGCTGAGTACGAACATCAGATCGCTTCCTTGGAGAACGAACTGCACATGGTGCACAGCCGGCAGCAAGCACTCCAAGTGGAGTTTGAGAACCAGCATCTAACCGTGCAGCAAAATCTGACTTCGACACAGGAAGAGCTCCTGCGCAAGATCAAGATGCTTGAAAGCTCGTACGCGACGGAGCAAACTGAAAAGGAGCAGCTACGCTTGGCGTATGCGATGGAAAAAGCTGAAAAGGAGCAGCTGCGCTTGGCACTTGATCGGCTGGAGGGGAATGCGCGCGCCAAGCTGGATGCACACACGAAAGAGCAAGAGTTCCTGTCGCAGTTCAAACTGCAGCTGATGAACGGCATTGTTGTGACCAAATACGGCACTCGTGGGAACCCGCACTCTCGCGTGCTCTTTTCAGACCCCGGATGCCGTTGGATCTCGTGGAAGCAGCCTTCCAATGGTGGTATGTCGCTCGCATCACCTCGCTCAGACGCCAAAGTGGAGACGAACAACCTCGTCGATGTCATCCCTGGCGCTACAACCGAGATTTTCCTGCGTCAAAAGCCAGACGTACCGGCAAAATGCCTCTCACTCGTGTTTGTGCACCCTTGCCGGACGCTGGACATTGAAGCCGAGTCCGTCGAGAAATGCCAGTTTTACCTTCGCGGATTCCGACTTTTGCACGAAGAAGTCGCGCACAAGCGCCGATAGACCATCACCATATGCTGCTGCCAAACAATACAACATCCACTCGTTTGATTTTCTGCTAAATTGTTGTTTAGTTAGGTGTGTTTTGCGTGTTTTGGAGCCAGCATTTGCCGCAGTTTTGCATCTCTAGTGTCCTAAGCCCTCTTTCAAGCCACCGATGACCTGGTCGTAGTTTGGGAAGAGCTTCAAGTCGCCTGAGTACACAAGGCTCGGTGGGTGCGTCATGGCTTCCTGGACGATACGCTGGATGTCTTCCGCCGTGACCTGGTCGATCTTGGCGCACACCGACTCGGGGCTCTCGCGCATCCCGTACGTGAGCAATTGGCGACCAATGTCTTCGTAGAGGATCATGCGCGACTCCAAGTTCATAAGCACGGAGCTCTTGAGCTGGTTCTTGGCGCGCATCAGCTCAATCGGCTCGACCTTACGGTTCGCGACATTGAGCATCTGGTTGCAGAGCAATGCCACGAGGTTGCTCGTGTGCGACGGCGAGCACGCGCCGTAGATGCCGAGCAGACCCGCATCCGCATGGATCGACGAGAACGCGAACGCCGATTCCACCCAGTAGAAACGGTTCAGCACGCTGGTGTACAGACGCGAGTACATGCCCTTGCCGGGTCCACCGGCCGAGAAGCTGTCACCGCCGCCCAGAAGCGTGTGCAGCACGCACACAGGTACGAGGTCCTCGTGGTGCCATCCGCCTGTTGGGAACGCGAGCGCAGCGTACGAGAACATGGACTCGGGGTTCTCGATCGTCTGGATTCCTCCCGTGTACACGACTGGTTCTAATGGGGCTTTCGATGCCTCGCCGCCCTTTGGAATCTGCGAAAAGAACTTTTCAGCCAGTTGCACAAGCGATTGGTGGTCCACGCCCGAACCAGCAAGCACCATCTTCTCGGCGACAAAGTGCTTGTCGCGGAACGCTTGCACCTTGTCCAGCGTGAGCGAATCGATCTTATCTAATGGGCACTGAAGAGGACGACCGAGTGACGCGTTCGGACCATACGCAGCAGCGTGCACGTACTCCTGGAGCAACGCCTGCGGGTTTTCCAGCAGATCTTCGGTCTGGAAGCGCATGATGGACTTGATGCCTTCGATTTCGTCCGGAGTCACATCGATATTGAGCACCGAGTCGGCAAGCAGCTCGACGCCTTTCACGACGTTGTCACGCAGCAAATCGATCGTGTAGATGATCTGTTCGCGGCCGCACGACGACGTCGTGAGTGCGCCGATGGTCTCGATCTCGCGCACCAGCTCTGCGTGCGAGCGCGTCTTCGTGCTCTTGAAGCCCAGGTGCTCCAACAAATGGGTCACACCGACGTTGGAGTCTGCAGATTCACCAATAAGTGCACAAGGTGAGGCATCCGCATGAATGAGACAGTATCTGTTAACGGATGATCCTCTTCACGTACCGTCTTCCAGTCGGCTCCCAGCGTCGATGAAGACACCGATCGTCGCGGCCTGGCCGTACGTTTCCTGCGAGATCACGCGGAGTCCTGATGCCAGCACCGTGATCTCTGTCTGAGGCGCCTGCAATTGGCTCGCAGGCTTCAGCTTTGGCAACCTGTTTGAACAGCATGCATATAACCAGATCAATATAGCTCATCCAACGTAACTATGCAAACAACTACAGCATATTGCGACCTACCCTGGCAGCTCTTGGTCCAGCGGCAATTGGCTCTTCGAGACAATATCAGGACGCAGGATATCCTTCGGATCCGGGTGGTCGGGGACGTTGTTCGCGTGCGAGAACGCGCGCGTCTGCAACGATTGGCGCGCAATGGAGCGCGCGGAGGAGGGCAGTAGCGCCGCAGTCGAGAGCGAGCGCGCGAGCGCGCGGCGCAGCGCGTGGTTCACGAGCACCATCGCTGTGTTGTTCCTCTGGTGTTCCGAAAAGTGGCCGATCGAGCATGCACCCCACAAATTGGTGCTCAGTGGTGGTGTACCAGAATATCGGCACAGTGTACCATATCAACGATGTTGTCCCAGAACGACCAACACTCACCTTAATTATGGTACACCCTATACTCCCATAAATACCGATGGTACCATAACTATGGCACACTTGACATGTACCGATTTTAATGGTACCGATGTGCTCTTCCAGCCAAATGCTGTTGCCCATGAAGAGCTCCACACAAACAGACAGACGCGATGGCTGGCAAGCGCAAGACGCACTGGGCCGTGCGCCGCAAGAACAAGCAGGCGAGAGGCGACGACGACCGCCGCGAGAGCTTCCGCAAGAACGATCACGTGGACCGCCGCGCCGGCTTCCCCGAAGAGATCCACCCGGGATCGTACGCGGCGCTGCGCAAGGCCGCGCTGGACGCCAAGAATGGCAGCGATACGAACGCGGAAAACGCGGCGAATGCAGCGGAAGATGCGAGTGCGAAGGAGATTAAGAGGCGTTATGGCATCTGGCTCGCGTTCTGCGGCAAGAACTACTCAGGAATGCAGATGAACGAGGGTGTGAAGACAATCGAAGCCGAGTTGGAGCGCGCATTGTTCGAAGCCGGCGGCATCTCGGAAGCGAACTACGGCTTCCTGCAAAAGGTATGAACGCTTTTGTGATTGTGACTAAGTTTGCGTGAGACTATGCACTTACTTTCACGTGTGTATTGCGTTAATACAAAAGGTTGGCTGGAGTCGTGCTGCACGAACAGACAAGGGCGTCCACGCGGCTGGGCAGCTGCTGACGGCAAAGCTCCATGTCGGCGACGACATCCCAGCATTTGTGGAGAAAGTGAACGCTGCGCTGCCGGAAGACATTCGCGTGATGAAGATGGTGACGGTCACGAAGAACTTTAACGCCAAGATGTCGTGCGACCAGCGCACGTACGAGTATCTGGCACCGACGTTCATCTTTGGGAAGCGCACGCGTGCCCCGGTGTCGAGCGACGGCAGTGACTCGCGCGAGTGGCCATCGGATGTGCACGACACGGAGGAAGGAGTGGACATGAACATCGTGATCGACGACGAGACGCTCAAGCAGCACCAGGAGTTCCGAATGGACGATGACACGTACGAACTGCTCAACAAGGTACTCGGCATGTACAAAGGAACACACAACTTCCACAACTTCACTTCGAAGCTCGAGCCAACGAGTCCAAAGTGCAAGCGCTTCATCATCTCGTTCAGCGCGGACAGACCATTTGTCGAGAACAACATGGAGTGGATTCGTCTTCGCGTCGTCGGCCAGAGTTTCCTACTGCACCACATTCGCAAAATGATCGGCGCGACGGTCGACATTATCGCTGGGGTCGCCGATATCAGCACGATCGAGAAAGCGACACAGCTCGAGAAAATGGATTTGCCCAAGGCGCCAAGTGTCGGTCTCTACCTTGCGCAAGCCCACTTCGAGGTGTACAACATGAAGATGCAAGACTCGATCCAGACGTCGCACCCTCCGCTTGTGCTCGACGATGTCAAGGAGACCGTCGAGAAGTTCAAGCGCGATTTCATCTTCGACCACATCATTAAGCACGAGGAAGCCACGCGCACGTACGCCAAGTGGGTGCGTGCGCTCGTGACGCTCCCGTTCGACTACAAGACTAAGTCATACGCGGAATGGAAGAAGGAAAAAGAGGACCTCGCGTACCAGACCGACCGCGCCGGGAAGCGCGAGTCCGCCAAGGCGCAGCGAGCAGCAGAGGCTGCCGCGGCAGCCGCAGCCTCCTCAGTAGTAGCAGAAGAAGCCGCCGATGCGACTTCAAAGGTCGAGGCTGACGAGTAAACTAGCTAGGCGAGCAAGGCTCAAGGTTGTCGAAGGATGATCGAGTCGTCTTTAGTTCGTATACAGAGAGAGAGAAAGCGTGTAAACCTCGCTGGTAAGATACTCGCTTGCCTGTTGTCTCAAGCGCGTGCCATTTGCTCCAGGCAGTCCGCTTGAAACCTCTCACCACGCTGAAGCCATTCTTGCTGCTAAAATTACGATGGCAGCGCCTATTTTCAGGTAAAGATGGTCGAGTCCAAGACGCACTTCGACAAACAAGAGACAGACAAGGTGAACGTTGCCCTAGTTGATCAAGCCATCGCAACCTCTCGTCTGCATGGCCGTCTGCTGGACAAAATGGGAGGGCTCGCAAATAAGGGCAGCACCAACGCGCTCAAGCTCACCGACACGGCGATCCGACTCTCGCAGGTGATCGAGCGCATTTCCCGCATGGCGACAGGGATCTCGACGTCCTTTAAACGCAATTCGCGCAAGCTCAGCAGCGCGAGGAGTAGCAAATTGTCCGCAGTCGTGGGTCCAATGCCAGACAACATAGTGGCGCCGGAATATTCGTCTCGCGCCGCTGCAACCATCGAGAGGAAGGATTCCAAAGTCGCCGAGTTGCTCCGGCACGCGTCCAAAGTGCATATAGCATCTGATGCTGACGCAGAGCTCTCACCTGTCGAGGGTGGAGACGAAGACGAGCCGCGCGTGGCGATCATGCAGCGCGTGTGATTGACGTGCGCAGAAGACTCAACACCTAAGCGGAGACCAGATGAATTTGCAGCAAAGTCGAACCAAATGCAGTCGAAAAAGTGGAACGTGAGAAAGGTGTAATACACCAGCTTGAAAAGCCTCAGCTCCAGCGTTAACTTGACATACTTGCTTTCAAGTGACTTGAACAGCGTCGGCGCTTTCAAAATCCGCAGCAACTTATTCCAGTTCAGTAATTCGGCTCGATCTTGCACAGCGGACGATAACCAGTTCAGCGTAAAGAGTGGAATCAGTGCCACAAGATCCATATAAAAATGTGACGTGTGCAGATAATGCGTCTTGACCAGTTGAATGTCCATCACCTTGTTGCCATACTCGTAGTATCCGAGTCGAAATTGAAGATACATGTCAATCAAAAAGCAGCTTTCCAGGAGAATCGTGACGGTATCAGCGACCACGAATACGGATGAATTGTCTGCCAGGTACACGCCAAAGCACGTGTGGTAGATCACGAGCACGCATTGCGCAGTCATTGCAAAGAATATCCACATCTCCCACATACTGACAAACTTGGAGTCGGGATCGAAACACGTTTGGTTTCCCCCGAGTCCCATTCCCTTCGATACCACTGTCAAGGGCTCCGAAGCCTTCGACCCCAGCATAGCCCGTCGCAAAGTAGGAGAAGACTCCGGCGGTCCTGTGAGGACTTGTTCGAGCAAGGACGTGCGTGCTACTTTGGTGCTTCGAATCTTTCGCTCCAGTGCACGAAGCGACACCGAGAGGGACGGAAACACTTTTTTCATCGCCAGTAGATGTTCACGCGACGCATGCACAACGATGCACCCGCTTATAGCAGTAACATGCTCAGTGTATCCGATCGCCAGCGTTTCAGCTTCTTTCCCCATGTCTTCGTGTAGGTCCAATGCAGCGGTTCCAAAGAATCCACCAAGTGGCACGCTGTGCGGCATGCCACCATCAGGCATCACAGAGACACGCCCTTCAAGCACAAAATACAACCCGCCCGCGTAGTCGCCAAGACGATAGATGATCTCCCCTTGACCGAAAAGAATAAACCGCAAGTTGTTCAAGAAGATCGATTCCCTCTCCGAACGCACATCAACTGGGATCATATTTGAGGTGCTGACTCTGCATGGATCTTCAACTCGAAGCAGATCGAATGACTCAATAGCAGGAGTGCAGATGCTTCGAACAATGTCTCGCTTAATAGCTGCCGGCAGTTCCTCAAGCAACTCGTGGATGATGGCGCCACGGTGAGACGACCACCAGAAATCCAAGAACGAGTTCACTCGCTGATGAATCGACAATGGTGAATTCTGGCGTTTCAGGAAGAGCTGAATCCGCGAGCGAGTTGCAAAAAACTCTTTCTGCTCGAACGCCGAAGCCGTGAATCGCTTCTGGACGTTATCAACCACGATTGCCGTGATCAAAAACCCGCTGAGCATGAATAGCAATGCAGCGATGTGTTGCCGCTCACTGTCTGGCTCCATGGTGCGTCCTAAAGCTGCAAGAACGTTTGTGGCATAGTAAAGGGATCGGAAGTATTGCATCGCTCGAGTTCGTTGTACTTTCGCGCTGTTTGCTGGGTACACGAGTCCGTGGACATCTTCGAAGTATGACTCGTTCATCTGGCGCATGTAAATGTCGTCTGATGGAATCCACGCGTCAACTTTGTGACTGAACCCTTCCCAGTGTGTAATGCTGAAGTGCAAGCAAGCCACTACATGATACAGCATGAGTAAGACGAGCCCGAACAGTATGAGCCTCTTCCGACTATTGATGAGCATATAGTTCTCGACTTCACTGAAATGCCCTTTCAAACGCCAAACTCGCAGCAATCGCGGTATACGAATGGCAGCCGTGTTGCTCAGAGATGGTTTGAACATCGCATACGGCCATACGCAGCAAATATCCGTGAAGAAGCTCCAGCTCTTGAAATAACGTTCAGCACTTCGCACTGGGTCAAAAATCTTCTCCGAGTTGAGGGAATACGAAAGATTGAGACTCAAGTAGATATCCACCCATTGTATCGCATCAACTGCAAAATTCAAAATCAGGATTGGCACAATCTTGTCGTCAAGTAGCGGGAACGCGAGCTGCAACGGGATGACAATCCAGTTGTAGCACAGAATCAGTTGCAGGCACAAGATCTACACCATGCGCGCTCGGGATTCAGCATCGACGCATTTTTTGAGTAGAAAGCGAGCCCACCAATGCTTGCCTGGAGGTGGTGGAGGGGCTATCTGAGGAAGCTGGTCATAGAAGCCTCGAATCACATCATGAGGCTTTTCATCACTTGGATTGATTCTGCTTCTTCGAAAAAAACTGTCGCGAAAACTCTCCAGCTTCTGTTTACTCTCACGAAACAAAGATCCATTTGCTGCAAGCATTTGGTGCTCGCTTCTCTGTGGCAATGGCGGAGTAAGATCGCTTATTTCAGGGCTCACTTTTCCTGATGGACGGCAGATCCGAAAACTCGAATGGGACAAAAACCCTGAACTATCACCATTGGCAGTCGATGGAATTTCAGTATTCGGCGCTTCAGCCAGCTTCGACTGGGAGAGCATGGATTCAATCAAGACTATCTGATGCTCTGGTTGGCTGCGTCTTAAAGACGTTGCTGAACCTGTGCTGGATGAGGGAGGTGCTAAAGCAGGCTTTACTTGCGTAAGAGACTTTTTGCTTCTCCAAACACGTTGCTCTGTTTTGAGACCAACCACCTGCAGGAGCGATGACTTTTTCTTCTTTTTCTGAACTTGAATCGCTCCAGCACTTGCAATTTCACTGATTTTATCTTCTTCGCTTGTCTGTGCTTGTTGAAGCATTTGCTCACTGTTTGTGAGATCAGCTGCGCGTATCGAGGGTACCCTTCCAACAACTTCTCTGCATGAAAACGCGAGAGTCGATACAGTGTACTATATGTCGTGGTCATCATCGTTGCAGAGCGTGGAAGCTTTGCAAACACCGCAACCTCGCCAAAGAAACTTCCTTTGCGAAGCTCACGCACTTTAACTCCGTTTACAACAGTGTAGAGAACCCCAGAGCTCACCACGTACATTGCATCGCCGTGATCTCCAGTTTGGAATAAGACGAAATGTGCGGGACATGAAATCAACTCCAGCAAACTAGTCACCGCGTTGATAAAATGCGAGTCGCATCCCTCGAAGACTGGAATCTGAGCGACCGTGTCTTTCAACAGCTCAACCTGGGTATCAGTCGAGATAGATGGGCACAGCAATCTTGCAGCCTCGCGATCATTTGCTTCTGCTTGGGTGTAGTAGCGCTTCAAATATTCGACTGCTTGCTCCTGCAACTTTCCCGGGACTCGATGAAATGCCAAAATGTGCTTGAACTGATTCACACGTGCTTCTGAGGTCTCGGAATCGCCACTTTCGCACTTGGAGAGCATGAAAAACGTTGCGCACAGATACGTGAACAATGAGAATCCGCACAGCGCCACGAAAATCGTAAACGCGAATTCGGCATTCGTGTGTGGCAGTTCTCCTTCAAACAGCCCTGTCAAAAGCCCAAATGCCCAAAAAAGCGACATCAAATACTTGCTTCGGTCACTTTGCTCGTGCTCGTGGACTTGAGGCAGCCAATGATCGTTATGGTGGGAGTCGCAGCCGAACGTAAACCGTCCACACGCGATGAGATGAGACACGGCGATTGTGGTGCCCAAGACTTTGACGAGCTTCAGTGGCTCGAAGTAGCGGGCATACAGGTTGTCCAGATTCGAGATGAGCTGTGGGAGCCTCCGCAATCGACTCAGTTTGTGGAATTCGAGAAAGACCGCGGAGAGATGCATGCGAACTGGGAGCAGTGAAAGTGGTGGCAGTGCCAGCACGTCCAACACGAATCCGATCGACTTCAAATACTTGATCCTTGATTTTCGGGTATCGCGAAGCACGTTGCCGTCTTCGTAGTAGCATGTGTTCAATTGCACATAAATATCTGCGCAAAACACGAGTTCGCACACGTACATCCCCAGCAGGTCGTGACTGACGGACGACGTCAAATCGTACGGGTGGAACGTCGCCATATACGGGATCAACAGGAGCTCGTAGAGAATGCATCCCAAGACGAGTTGCTGCCATGTCGCGATGAAGCTTGAGCTTGGATCAAATGCGTTTTGAATCTCGGAGAAGAGAAACTCCGTGGACCCAGAGCGTTTTCGGTTCCGAAATGTCTCCCGGAAGCTTGTACCAGATCCAGATATGCGTCGACGCCATAAAGTCATTTGATTTGTTTCCCAACGAAACAACCCGGGCCACCTAGAGTGCAGGAAAAGGGGGTGCTTGATTCAGTACAGGCAGCTGAGAAGACAATGGCGTGCGCTGCGAACGGGTTGATCGCGGTTTTTTCTCTAATGTCGTCGCTTCAGAGCATGCAGGTGCTTCACATGCGTGCGCCAGCACAGCAGGCGACTTTCAGGCTCTTCTTGCACTTGGCCTTTTTGTATGGGTGTTATTTGTATGGTGTCATTCGAACAAACTGCCGCGGCGCCGACGACTTGGAGCGCTGCTATTTTTGAGGCCCAATCGAAACGGCCAATGCGACAACTAGAATGACCCACCACCATTTGGTCACAAATAGCACCACTGTGGAAGCAGCGACAAACTCCCTCGGTTCCCCATCATATCGAGAAATTAGCAGCCATGCGCGATCAAGCGATGACTTTACAGCAGCAGCAATTCACGCGCTTGCTGACTTTGCGCAGTGCCATTGCAGGAAGAAGAGGTTGCGAGCAGTTCTCTCCGTGCTTAAGCCTTCGTCTTCGACAGTGTGCGTTCTACAAACGCAGTCGCGCGCATGCGAGTGCGAGTGCACATCGATATCCGCCATGCATCCTCTCGATTTCCAAACGCCAAACGAAAAGGAAACGGAAAGGATGGGGGGGCATTATTTGCTTTTGCTCTGTTTAATCTAATAGTATCTCATAATTCATGCATTTCCTGAATATGACAAAACTACCCACTGTCTACACAAATTACAAAACTACCCATAGCAGAACTGCTAAGTCAGAGTGATGCATTTGAGCGATGGCTTCGCATTACGAAGCACTGGGTGTGCATCCGAAGAGCTCGCAGGAGGAGATCCGACGCGCGTACCATCGCGCCGCACGCCAACACCACCCGGACAAGCGCAGTGTACCAGCCACTGCTAATGGCGACCCTGTGGTAGCAGAGGCTGGCGTGGAAACCGGAGCAGCAGCCATTGACGCAGACGGCGTCAAAGCCAGCGATCACTGCTTCCTGCGGATCCAGGAAGCCTACGAGACGCTGCGCGACGCGGAGAAGCGCGCGCAGTATGACAGCCGGATCGCACAGGAGGAGATCCTGCGGAAGCGCGACGGCGAGGACGTGCGCATTGCGGACGAAGTGCCCGTCGCAGACATGACAAAAGAGGTGCTGCATGACGACGAGAATGGGGACGAAGTGATCTACTCGCACCAGTGCCGCTGCGGAGACGTCTACGAGATCACTGAAGACGAGCTGCTGGACGGCGTCGACGTCGCTCCATGCAACGGATGCTCACTCAATATCCGGGTCGTGATGCACAGGCCCTAGACTAAGATGCTCGATTAGGTTTTTTGCATTGCGCAACAGTAATGCTGAAATAGACTGCTCTCCAGGCTTTTGCATATTCATGCATGCATTCCAAATTGCTGCAAGCTATCAGGAAAATATGGAGCGGCATGCATGATAAAACACAGGATTTGTTGGGTTTCAACTTATTAAAAATGCAATTTCGAGGAGAATCTGCCTCACCTCTGTCTCACTCTGTTCCCTGCGCTCGCAACCAAAGCGAAGAGCTTCGTGCAAAGTTAGAATTCCTTGCCACGTGGCGGACCGTGGTGCGGGTAGCGCGTAGGCGTCTGGATCGCACTGAGCGCGCTCAAGCCAACGTAGGCGAGGAAAATGAAGAAGAGACCGAACATCACGCCCGTAAGCACTTCCGGAGTCATGTGCACGTAGTGCGAGAAGCAAAACGCTTTGCCAGTTGACGAGTAGCCGACCTGGAACCCCGTTTCACACACGATGGCGCCTGCTGCTGTCGAATTGGCGTTGGCGTTCGCTGTGAGGCGACGGTCCAGTGGGGAAGCGATTCGCTTTGGCTCTGCCTCATTGCCCGTCAGCGCAAAATCGACCGATCCTGCCGTCGCCGTGGAGAGAAGCTCCGTCGCAGTCTTGATCAACTCGTCGGTTTCAGGCAAAGTGTACGAATCAGCGATGTGGACAACCAACAAGTCGGTTTTCTTGTCCGACAGCAACGGCTTGTTCGCACTCAAGAAGTTCTGTAAAGAGTCATGCATACCAATGGATGTGTGCACAGGCAAGTCTTGTCAGAACACACTAGGTTCAACGTAAACACGACATCGCCAACCGGTGCATGGATACCTCAAGCTCTTCCACCGCAATCACGTTCTTGAGGGCAGACGCATCTCGAAGCGCACGAAGCAGCGAGTATGTTCGCGTAGTATGCGGGATCACGACCGACGAACCGGCGTCCTTCACAGCGTGTTGCAGGAACGAGCCGGCGGTTTTGTCCTTCGCAAACTTGGCGATCTCGTTTGTGCGGAGCTTGTTGCGAAGGAACACGCAGAGCACCTCCGACTTGTCTTCTCCCTGCGCATCGCCATGAACAGCACATAAGCGAACCATAATCATATGCGATTAATACGTTTTGCCCTTCGCATAGGAAAATGGCGCGCAAAGACAAATACACACCTGATTCTCCGAGAGCAACGTCGACGCGATCTCCTTCTCGCCCAACACCGAGCTCAAGTATGCATTCTTGTTCTCAAACGTCCTGTAAGCCATCACCAATTCACACAACAATCGCAGTGATAATGCACACATCGTCAGCGAATCTAATTCAATCTAAAATGGACCTCTTCGCGAAAAGATCCATTTTCTTTTTCCAAAGCATTGCACAACCCCAACACACTTACGAGCGCTGCGACCACAAGACGAGCGGCACGTGCGGGTAGAGCGTCGTCTCGGTCGCCGCATACACAAGCTGGCACAGCGCGCCGCAGAGCACGCCCACGAGCACCTTGGCGTTCATCGTTTCCTGTCGTCTTCCTCCTCTATCTTCTGCCTGCTTGTGCTTTCCGTTTCTCTCTTTCTTTGCTAAAAACAGGATCACATTTTGGTTCGTCAATTCGTTTTTGAATTGTATTTGTCCAATTCATTTGCTGGCAACTCAAATGAATTGCGCCAAAAGGGCAACACTGAGCGTGTCGGTCGCCCCCCTTTTGCCTGTTCAGTCAGTTCTATTATCCAAGGTCGAAGACCCACGATACGCGAAGGTGCGTCCTCTCGCTCTTCCTGCCCAAATGCGTCCTCTCTGTGCGTCTGGATGGAGAGGGCGGGAGAAGACAAGGCGCTTGTCTACCTATACGCCGAACCAGTGGCTGGCTCCAGTGCTAACGTCTGCCCCGCGCGCGATCTCTCGTTGTCTGTGGGTTGATATCTTGGCAGCTTTCCCCCTTTTTCCCGCCCAAACCACCCCATCACAAAGGCAAAGATGTCGTCGATTCTTGCGTCGCTTGATATGAGTCTGGACGACCTGATCGCCCAGAAGAAGAAGTCGTCGAACCCGGACTCGCGCGCTGCCTCGCGCGGCAACGGCAAGTCTCGCAGCAACAAGGCGGATGCTGGTAGCGCGGGTCCAGTGCGCGGTCGCCAACAGCGCAAGCGTGGCGGCGGTGCCCGTAACCAGCCGTACGGAAGATCTGTAAGTGACCAACCGTCTTCTTTGTGAGGAAAGAAGATCGCGTGAAGCTTCGAGAACGTGCACACTGCAGTGGGTTGGAGACTGTGTGTGCGATGCTTTTCGCTGCTGAACGCTTCTCGACTGGAACATGTGGGGAATGTAAACGTGTGATTCTGAACAAATCAAAATGTCGTTGATGCTTTAAAGAGAGATGGTGGCGACTCCGACGCCATGGAGGTCGAAGATGATGGTCCACAGTCGGGCGGCAAGAACGCTGGTTCGAAGAAGAGAGCTGTGGTCGTCAAGAAGCAGCAGGGCAAGGGCGGCAAGAAAGGTTCGTCACGACCAGAAGATGCCAAGTGCGCGCTTTGGAAGAGCAACATTGCATGGACGCATTGACCAACGTACGTGTGTGTTGGCGATTTTTGATGCGAGCGTAGGTGGCTCCATCTTGTCTCGCCTTGGAGGTAGCACCAAGGACGCCGGCAGCCCAGGCACCAAGATCCTCGTGAAGAACCTGAAATTCGATATCCTTGAAGACGATGTTCGCGAGCTCTTTGGGACGGTCGGGGAAGTCAAGAAAGCAGAGATCGTGTACGACCGCTCGGGCCGATCAAAGGGAATCGCTCGTGTCTGGTTTGCCCGACGATCTGACGCTGAGAAGGCTCTGAAGCAATACGATGGTATGACTAGTGTATGGTGATTACTATGAGGTGGCGTGGAAAAAGGGTTTGTCTGACTGATTGCATTGTGTGGATGGAACTCAGGTCGCACGCTCGACGGCCAGCCAATGCAGCTTTCTTTGGATGATGATGCCAACGTCCGCAAGGGCTTGTTCGGCACTGCTCTCCGTAACGACAAGGATGTGAAGTTCAAGGTCTCCTTTGGGTATGTACAGTATCACTTGGTACCCTCTGGTCATGTCCATGTATTGATTAGCGTTGTTTTTACAGTGGAGGCAGCGGAGACAAGGACAACCAGCAGAAGGGCCGTGGAGGCCGTGGTCGTGGTCGTGGTCGCGATGGACAGAGGTGAGGACCAAAGCCAAGCACCAAGCACGGGAGAGTGCGATGACTGAAATTCCTTTGTGCTTTTTTTGTGCAGCCGTGGCAACGGACCATCCAAGAGCGCCGAAGATCTCGATAACGAGATGGACACGTACATGAAGGACTCTTAAGTGTAGTGCTCGCTCCCGTTGACACGAAATGTATAGCGGTGGAAGATCCAGCATCGTCGCGATGCGTTGGTCTGCTTATATACATAGTTGCTACGTATTGAATTTGATCTTTTGGCTTTAACGGACTCACATGTCTCGGGTTTACTCGTCCCTCGCCGTCCCGGTGAAGTCGAACAGAGCGAGCGTGGTTTGAGCGACAGGTGGAGAGGACAGAGACCAGCACGTGCGACCCCATTTGAAATATACCCCATTCCCAAAAATGGCGAAAGCGATCAAGTGCTTATGATCTGCTGTGAAAACGGAGAGACGATCGCAGCTGTCCATGAAACGGATGATCCGTTTGCTTGACTCGTGTTCGTGAAAAGGATGATCCAGTTGCTTCTGTTGTGTTGTGTTGCGTCCACGTCGACACGCTTTTTCCAGTTGCAGCTTTGATGACAGAGGAATCCAGTCAACGTCATTTTCCAAGACCAGAAGCCAAGCGAGTAATTGCACACCGATTGTTATAACCAGTGCGATCAATTACCAAGCGGACATTTGCATCCCGCGAATTAATACGACCAGCGATATCAGGCGCCAAGCGAAAAATGTCAAAATCACGAGTTTATTGCCAACAACGTCAACACTGAAGAAGGTTTGAGCGGTGCCCATTGAATCAAGCCGGGTTTCTCTACAGTTTGCACCTCAGTGTGACCGTCTTCTCTCCACGTGTGAGGATGCAGAGGCAGCTTCGAGAAATACAAGTGTTGGAGAGCCCGCATCGAGTCAAGACGACAGACCGAGAATTCTGCAACCTTGGTCCACAGTTGGTCTTTAGTGCTGAGGAGCGAAGGATAACACTAGTCAAGAGTAATAAATCACTTTTACTCGGTGCTGTGCTGCAGTAGGTTTGACGGAGCGTGGGCATCAATACACACCACAGCGCATTTTCACACGCAGTAATTTTTGCCTTTTCGACCGGATGATGGCAGTCTCCACCGCGATTCGTTGCACCTGCATGATTACGAATTGGGACTGCAAGTGAGATTACTGTGGTCGGTACATGTCGCATAAAGCATCGAAGGGATCAGCAGTTGACAAGCAACGAGCGCATTCCGCAAAAAGAGCAGCACACCGCAGGTTATGGCGCACCACCTGATCCCGTCGCTGGACTGGAGCGAGCAGGAGTTGCACGCGTGGCTCGTCAAGGGCGTCTTCGCGCTCGGCGCCGTCACGTACCTCGCTACGAGCCTCATCAACGCGCCGTACGGCCGGCATGCGCGGCCCGGGTGGGGGCCGACGATCAACACCCGACTCGGCTGGGTGCTCATGGAAATGCCGTCGGCTCTGTGGTTTGCACTAGTGTACTTGCGTGGCGAGCATCGTGTGTTGACGACTCCGATGATCGCGGCGTCGCTCTGGTGCTGCCACTACTTTTACCGCGCGTTCGTGTACCCGTTCCTCATCCGCGCGAGCAAGGACAAGCGCATGCCAATCACGGTCATGCTCGCGGGCGATTTCTACAACGTCATCAACGCGTACGTGAATGCGCGGTACCTGAGTCAGTTTGGAGACTACACGAGCGATGCTCCGTTTGAGCGCGCATCGTTTTACATTGGTGTCGTGATGTTTGTAACCGGGTTCGCGGTCAATATCCACTCCGATCACGTGTTGATCAACCTGCGCAAGCCAGGTGACACGGGCTACTCGATCCCGTACGGCGGCATGTTTGCGTACGTCTCGGCACCCAACTACTTCGGCGAGCTGCTCGAATGGTGCGGCTGGACTCTGCTCTCGAGCTCGCCTGCGGGCTTGTCCTTCGCGGTCTACACGGCGACCAACCTCGTGCCGCGTGCTGTCAGCAACCACCAGTGGTACCTCGACAAGTTCAAAGAGACGTACCCAAAGAACCGGAAGGTGATCCTCCCCGGCGTTTGGTGAAGAATGAGACCAGCAACCGTGCATTACGATGCTTGCAACCAGTTTTGCACTGTTGATCAAGGCATTCTTCGTGTTCTGCAAACAAATAGGATGAGGCTGTTAGCCCACGCGCTTTATTCAATTGTGTGCATGCATTTACTCACGTTAACACGAAATGAGGCGTCGCTGATTTGCATTTGAATGTGAAGGTAGAGCACGACAGGTTGATGCGCTCTACTCCCTTGCCTAACCGAAACACGTTTGAGCTCAGCTGGCGATGTTCACTTGGTGCGCTGTTGCGTCGAGCGCAGCACACATATGGATGGATGGTGGAAGGCTGGGTCTATGCCAGTTTGGCTTCTGGCGAGAAGGCTACAGTGGAGAGTCAGAATTGTATCATTGCTTTCTCTTCGCTAAGAAATAAAAGCAATATGCCGTCGACGCGATCTTGGGATTCATTGTAAGCAGTTTCCCCGTCATTCAAGACCTCTCGAGATCAGTTCTTGCAGCCACATGCGATACAATCGCTCCGGTGTACTGCCATTGCCAGTGCACCGGAACATGCCAGTCTGGCATCGACACAGCGACAGTAAAACGTGTCCGACTACATGAAGAAGTCGCCACGTGGTCTCTCCTCTTGTTTTCTATTTGTGTACCCATTTTCCATTCTCACCTGTCGAAAATGATTAGCTCATTGATTTCGACAATCCCAACATTTTCGACACTCGCATCATTTAAAAACCTTATGTGTCGAGGTTCAATGGTTGGGAGCCATCCAAAGTCCGAGCATTTGCCCCTCACCCAGAATCCAATAGGAAGGAGCCATCCAGCATGCCGCCGAAGAAGGGAGGGAAGAAACCCGCCGCCGCCAAGAAGCCCGCGGCCGCCGCCACGGACGACTGGGATGACGTGCTCAACGAGTTCCAGCCGGAGACGCCGGTGGTAGAAGCGCTGGCAGCCAAGGAGGAGCCCAGCGAGGCGGCCGACAAGAGCGACGACAAAACGGACGTGGACGCCGCGGCCGCCGCGTACCTGGCGTCGCTCGGTGTGGACGCCTCGGGCGGTGTCGACAAGAAGGACAACAAAAAGAAGAAGAAGGGAAAGAAGAAGCCCGATGAGAAGAAGCCTGAGACCGAGAGCAAGAAGCCGATTTCGGCGGCCGCCAAGGCGCTCGCCGAGCGCCAAGCCGCGCTGAAGGCCGAGCAGGAGCGCATCGAGCAAGAGCGACTGGAGCAGGAGCGTATTGAACGCGAAGAAGAGGAAGCTCGTCGTAAACAGCAGGAGATCGAGGAAGAGATCCGCCGCAAGAAGAAGGAAGCGAAGGCCGCGAAGGTTGAGCGTCAGAAGAAGGAAGGCACGTACATGACGAAGGCCCAGAAGCAGAAGGCCCAGCGTGCCCAGGCTGCGCTCGAGGCGTTGCAACAGGCGGGTCTCGCGCCGGAAGCTGTGTCAGAAGAGAAGAAGAAGGTCGTGTACTCGAATAACAAGAAGAAGAAGCAGCAGCCAAAGCAGCAGGAAGTGGAGCAACCGAAGGAGGAGGAGCAGGCAGACGACGTTGCGGACGACTGGGAGGCCGAAGAGGACAAGCCCGAGGAAGCCGAAGCGCCTGATGCTTGGGATGACGAGGATTGGGAGACGAGCGACGTTGTTGCGTCCTTGGAAGACAAACTGAACGTCAATGACAACGGCGGTGCTGATGACGAAAGCGACGAAGAAGTCGAAGATCTGCTGCTCCTTGAGCAAAAGAAGGAGCAAGAGCGTCTTGTGCAGCAGGGTATCGCGTTGAAGAAGCGCCAAGAGGAGCAGGAGGAGCAGGCACGTATCAACGCGGAAGAGGAGAGGATCCGCTCGAAGGCGCAAATGGAAGCCGAGCGCAAGAAGAAGGAAGCCGCCGATCGCCGTCGCGTGCGTGAAGAAGAGGCGTTGGCCAATGTCTCGATGGACAACTTGCGTTCGCCGATTTGTTGTATCATGGGTCACGTCGATACCGGTAAGACCAAGTTGTTGGATAACATCCGTAAGACCAAGGTGCAGGACGGTGAAGCTGGTGGTATCACGCAGCAGATCGGTGCGACGTTCTTCCCTGTCGAGGCCATCAAGCAGAAGACCGCTCGCCTGGCCAAGACCATGAAGTTGGACTACAAGTTGCCTGGTCTGCTCGTCATCGATACCCCAGGTCACGAGTCGTTCACGAACTTGCGTTCCCGTGGTTCGTCGTTGTGTGATATCGCCATTTTGGTTGTCGATATCATGCACGGGCTGGAACCGCAGACGTTGGAGTCGCTTCGTCTCTTGCGTCAGAAGAAGGCGCCATTCGTCGTCGCGTTGAACAAGATCGATCGTTGTTACGGGTGGAAGACCATGCCCGACATGCCGATCCAGGAAGCTCTCAAGCACCAGAACGAGCACGTGCTCCGCGAATTCGAAGACCGTACCGCGAAGATCATGGTCGAATTTGCGGAACAGAAGATCAATGCCGAGATTTACTGGCGCAATAAGGACCTTGGTCGCACGGTGTCGCTGATCCCAACGAGTGCTATCTCGGGCGAAGGTGTCCCTGATCTGTTGATGATGATCACGCGCCTGACCCAGGAACGCATGGCCAAGTCGCTCGCGTTCGTCGACATTTTGCAATGTACGGTGTTGGAAGTCAAGGTGATTGAAGGTCTCGGTACGACCATCGATACGATTTTGGTCAACGGTACGTTGAACGAAGGCGACACGATCGTCGTGTGTACACTGGATGGACCAGTGGTGACCACGATTCGATCCATACTGACACCACACCCGATGAAGGAAATCCGTATCAAGGGCGAGTACATCCACCACCAGACCATGAAGGCGGCGATGGGTGTCAAGATCGCCGCCCACGGTCTTGAAAAGGCTGTCGCCGGCACGCAGATCCACGTCGTCGGTCCCGATGACGATGTCGAAGAGTTGAAGGATGCTGTCATGTCCGATTTGACGGGTATCTTGGACTCGGTCAAGGCCACGAAGCGTGGTGTCATGGTGCAGGCGTCGACGCTTGGTGCCTTGGAAGCGCTGTTGGAGTTCTTGCGTACGTGTGACCCACCGATCCCCGTGGCATGTGTGAACATCGGCCCTGTGCACAAGAAGGATGTGATGCGCGCATCCGTGCAGTTGGAGCACCAGAAGGAGTTTGCGACCATTTTGGCGTTTGATGTCAAGGTGCACAACGATGCGACCGAGCTGTCGCAGGAACTCGGCGTGCGCATCTTCACGGCAGACATTATTTATCACTTGTTTGATCAGTTCACGGCATACATGGACAACTTCCGAGAAGCGCGTCGTGAAGAGTTTGCAGACGTCGCGGTGTTCCCGTGTGTGCTCAAGATTTTGCCAAACTGCATTTTCAACAAGAAAGACCCGATCATTTTGGGTGTGGACGTTGAAGAAGGCATTTTGAAGGTGGGCACGCCGCTCGTTGCCGGCGGCGTGTTGGTCGGTAAAGTGGGCTCGATCGAGCGTGAACACAAGGAGGTGGACCGTGCCAAGAAGGGTGCGTCTGTCGCCGTGCGAATCGACAACGAAGGCAGCATCACGTACGGCCGCCAGTTCGACCACAAGAACAAGCTCGTGTCCAAACTCACGCGTGCCAGTATCGATGCGTTGAAGGAGAACTTCCGCAATGACCTGCAGAAGGAGGACTGGCAGTTGGTGATCCGCCTGAAGAAGGTGTTTGACATCATCTAGACGACCTTCGGGCAGGAGAGACGAAAGCGGCCAAGGTCAGAGAGATCCAGCGAGGCGTGCGAGAGTTTGTCTTTTTCTTTCTTTCGACTATAGGTGTGGCATGCAAACTAACAGCTCAACAAGATAAATGTTCGATTTGATCAACGTATATGGAAAGAAATCGTTCTTCTCTTGCGCGAGTGGGGATGTTGGTGGGTTCACACGCTCGCGAGGTTGCTGGTTTCTTTCCCATGGAATAAGATTTGCAGCCTTCAAGTGAGTGACACTCTCTTGCTCTTTTTGCCACGAGGCTCTGCGTCCATCCTCCGTCACTGGAGACTCTACGCTCCAGTCGAGCACAGAAACCCCTCTTTTTTCGCGTCCTCCTTCTGACGAGATACGTGCTCATGAGTGGGACGCTCGGAGATTTTCTTCGTTAGCTCCCTTACGTCATTGATTTCGAAGCTCGGCCGCCACCCAATTGGAGACCGAAAGAACAAAATCACAGAACCTCATGGGCACGAACTAGAATGAAGGAATGATTTGCAGCAAGACTAAACCTTGCATTTCAGTACCTCATCAGCGTGCACTGATCAGACTAAGATCCCGTTCGCGTCCACGTTGCACGCCGCTGCCTCTCTTTTCGAGGCACGACCCAGAAAGACGGAACGTCAGGTCAATCCCAAGAACAAACTGTGGATTCGATTTCAGCAGTGAGTATTGGGAGGACTAAGATGGCCGTGGCCACGTTGCGCGCACTTCATGGCAACTACCAGCACGTTGCACAGTATCCAAGCCATCACGCTGCGACTCGCCTGTTTGCTGCAACTGCATTGTGGTAGGTGTTCTATATCGATGAAAGCGCTTGCGAGCGGCTGAAGATGGCAACTTTGTGCATTCTGCCGATTCTTATTCCTTGCGTACCCAGGAAAGCACGCTGACGAAGTGGCCCACTGCATGCACCTACTATTCGTGAACCTCACCGTACAGCCATGATCTGACTGCCTGTCCTTGCGAAGGATTGCTTTACTGGGAGGCGAATGATGCCCTTGCATAAAAGTTGAGTGCGTGCGTATGATAAAGATGATCGATGTAGCTGATTACTGCGGTGACGCCCATGTGGCCACATGCATTCATCACAAACGGACACGTGCACACAGCATTTTTGCGTGTGGCATCAAAAAGATCCTACTTGTCGCCGCCCGACTGAAAGGAAGCTTTTGGCGTGATTGATTGTGTGAAAAGCAGACTCTGTCGTGGCGAGAGACATCCGATCTTCATGTTGAGGCGAGTCGGATGGGGCACTTTGCACCTATCAACACACAAGAAGCACACAAAACACAATGTTCGAGTGACCGCCAAAGTTGCGTGACATCACCCAGAATAAGATCCTTTTCGCATGTTGAGTGTCACTGTCTTGCTCCTCCAGCGCACATTTGGGACCTCCTGTGGCCCCCATCTTCACACTGGATTTAACCAGCCTCAGACAAGGTTTCCCCCTTTCCAGGGCCAGAAGAGTGCGCCTCGCTCACTCGTGCACTTCCTGGCGCCATTAAATGTTCTAAAAGCATGCCCTAAAGCCACATGAAGACACGCATAGAGCAGCATCCTAGGTGACAATGGGGAAAACACAGAACGTGCACCCGGCTTGCGTGCACAAAATGGAACAATTCGCGGCCAAGTTGCAATGTACCCCGATCGAGCATCGCGCCGCCTCCCGCAGAACAGGTGAATTTCGTTCGATCCGAACGTGCAGGTCGGAGTTGATGGCTTGATGCGAGCGAATAAGATTCCCGCGTCCAACATTGCATGCATGCCGCACTGGCGTAAGCGCCTTCTCTCCTCGCATGGACAACTCCATCTTTCCTCCAAACGCGCCTGTTTGTGTTGTTTGCAGATAAAGGCGAGCGAATCCAGCGCTTGCGAACGGCAAAACGTGCCACTCTCTCGATTCTTATTCCCCGCGGCGCGGCTTTCACTGTGAGCGCTGACGTAGCAGCCCGCCCTCCCACTCCACCGGAGAAACGAGCTCCTGACCAACCGGATCTCCTCCACAGAGCTGCTCTGCACATTTCTACACAACGGCGCGCAATTCGCTGGTCTACACCTGCCTCGTCTGTCGTCCGTAAGTCGCTGCAACAGTGGGACACGATGCACTTTGGGCTCTGACCACAACGTGAGGAGGACACTCGGTCTCACTGGACACATCTGCCAGGCTTGTGCAAAAGAGGCATTCGTGCATGTATATTTCTAATAAGAGGTACCTTGAACGAACAGCTTCTTGCTCTCAACTCGCAAGTATTGCTTGCTGTAAACGCTATAAACGCTGATGGCCGCGGTAATATTTTGTACGGCGATCAATTCCAGATGTGCATGCACTTGCCCTCCGCAAGCCGTTGAAGCCTTGCGCGTGAATGCTCGGCTGTGTGACTGTTGGAGTCTCTCAATGTACGCGCAAGAGTCCACTTACGCTGTATGTAGCCAAATTTGCACCAGTATGCGTGCAAATACGCAAACTGACGTAAGCGCGGAGTGAGTCATAGAACGACCTACGCTTTTGAGTGGAGGAGGAGCGCCACGTAGAAGCCACGCACGACCTTGAAGATAGATTCAGCGGAGAGTCCAGAGAAAGCACGCAGAGCCACTCTGCCGGGAGTGATTTACACGCAGCAAAAGTTCCCAGGATTATCCATCCATCCATCCTCACCCAAAGGGAAGGCACGAATAAGATGCAAGAGTGGCACTCGCAAGAGTGAGGTTAGCATCGTGGCTCTGGACCCCACGACGGAAGGCGAGACTAAGAATCTCACCGTGCGTTCATGATGAGCCCCCGTGTCTGACCCAAAGCAATCACAAGGATGCCGTTGGCTCTCTATGCACTCGATGCGAGTGGCTCGTTTGCCTCGCGAGTCAAGCGCAGCATGCGGCATATGTGAGGCTCGGAAGGCAAGACGAAATATTGAGGTAATGAGAAAGCAAACGGTGCGTCACCATTACGTTGCGTATCAAAGGCTCGAGACAGCCTCTGCATCCTGAAATATCCTGAATACCCATGTGGCCAGCAGGCAACAACGAAAGCACAACAGCGGCACTGGCATGTGCACCTAAGTCATACAGGCATTTGTAGGTAGTTGTGTATGTACCAGTGCCATCTGACTCACGTTTGGGTGGCGCCGCGAACATTCGTCAAACGGGCATCTCCGTCGAAGAGAGAGAGAGAGTGAGAGGATATGGGCAATAGAGATCATGCACTGGACTCACGCGTACGTGGCACGCGTTCGATTCAATGCACGTATGTATCGCCAGGGTCTCAGTGCGATTCGAACAATAGCACGGGCGGGAGAAACACTGACGCACATGTTCTAAAAAGAGACCTCTGCACAGACTCCAGTTCTGGAGTTGGTTGCTTTTTCTTCTGTTTTTCTAAGCAGCTATTCTTCTTTTTTCCGTTGAACAAAAACCTGGGGGCAAGTATCCTGGTGTTGCCGTCGCCACAGCGTTCGCCCCATTTGCCGTTAGCTATCGGCTACCTCCTTGTCGTCGTCGTCGTCCCGAGTACTTTTTGGCGAAAGGTTAAGTGGCACCGTCTGCTGAGCAGGATGGTCTATCGAAGCAGTCGCAACAGAGGGAGCGTGGGATCCGTGCGCCAACTGGTTGGGCGAAATCCCAACGCCCGCCTCCAGCTGAGCCTCTCGGCCAGAGATCGGCCGGCGGCGGCTTTCCGCCTGGGTAAAGGGCAACCGCCTGGTCTCTCGGCCACATCCGCGTGCCCATCTTCAACATGCTTCTCCAAGTGAGATCCTGCATATGAGGGTGCGGTACTGGTTATTTCACATCTAATAGGATACAGGAGCGCAAAATTACGAACATGAAGAAACTGGAGCAGGATCCACATGACGAAATTAAACGCAATCAGATATCTCTCCTTGCTGATACACAATAGAAGCGCGTTTTTACATCCTCGGTCCAAGTTCATCCTCGCAAAGCAACCAAAACGCAATTTCCCCCTTACACATGTATTCTACTTTACGCAAAACATATCAATACTCCACCTTTAAACCCTTCTTTTTCCACTTTCCCTCTCAACATCCCCTCCATCAAAGCATATGAGCGTTTGTATGTCTTTGTCCTTTGTCTCGTTTGCTAAAGTTCGGAAAATTACTAACCCCGGTCGTCAAGTTTAAATTTCAGGGGCTCAGCTGGGATAAGATGATCCTGCAATGCGGTAGGGCGGGCGACAGGATCCCGTGACGTTTCAGCACAAGTGGTCGGAGAAAAGGAGAAAAAAAGAAACGTTCTGCGGCGTGTGCGTCAGGGGTTGGTTGATGGGCGTCTGGTTGCCTGCCTCCTCTCCATGAGCAGCGAACGAGCACCAGCGAGCGCGCATCTCAGTCTGGCGCACACCCAACGAAGCGAGAGGCGCTTGCTTTGCCTGCCCTTTCGTTTGGATAGTGGCCGCTCGCTCGCTCACACGAGGCAGCGAAATCCAATCTGCGTCTCTCGCTCCTGAACTCATTTTCCATTTGGCGGCGTCTTGCAACGAGCTCCACATCCATTTGCCTGTCACACACTCACACACACACACACAGCCAAGCTTCCAGCTCAATATGCAGACGCGCGCGGCTTCCTCCCCGTCCCACAGCACCACAGCCATGAAGAGCATGAGCAGCAGCCGCAAGAACCTGGCGATCGTCACACGCGTGCCAAAGTTCCTGCGCTGCCTGTACGACATCCTACACACGGAGGATCAGAGCATCCTGTCGTGGTCGCACGACGGCTCGTACTTCCAGATCTTCAGCACCAAGCGCCTCGAAGACACCGTGCTGCCAAAGTACTTCAAGCACAGCAAGTTTGCGAGTTTCCAGCGCCAGCTCAACAACTTTGGCTTCCGCAAGTGGACCAAGACGCAGTCGAGCGTCTGCACCTTTAGCCACCACCTCTTTGTACAGCGCCACCCAAGCGAACTCGTCGAGCTCATCATCGAGCAAAACGAGCACACCAGCAGCAGCGGTGAGACCACGGACGAAGACATCGCTCCATCACCCAAGAAGCCTGTGTCCAACAAGCGCAAGCGCAATGAGAGCGTGGACATGACCGCCGCCGACGCTTTCTCCTACAACAAGATGCTCAAGGCCACCACCACCTCCTTCCAAGACCTGCTCAACTTCCAGGTCGAGTCGTGGGAGCTGATGCCGATCGTCAACCCACTGGAATGGGAAGAGCCCCAGCAGCAGCAGACCACCGCGATCCGCACCAACACCAGCGCTATTGCCACCGCGATGAAGACCGAGCAGGGAAACGAGACCCCAACGAGCGCGTCGGCGGTCAACGAACACACTTTCAACTTCACGATGGAAGAGCTCGACGACATTCTGTTCACGACGTCCGAGCCAGCGCCGTGTTCAGCGCTGACCGAAACGTTTGACGGTCGCTTCGAGGCCATCGACACCAGTGTGGGCTTTGCCACCGCGTCAAGCTACTTGGCTGTGGACCAACACGACACCACGGCCATGTACCTGAACGACATGTTCAAGTCCGATGTGGGCTTCTGGCTGCCGTGCTAAACGAAGCAAGAAAGAAGAACCAACGATCGTGTACAGTAACAATTTTTTATGCTGGCGACGAGCGAAAAGCAAATCGAGTCGCCGGTGGTGAGGAAGGAAGTATTTTTGTGAACAAAGGAAAGCTTATGTGTCCTATTAGTTTTGTTTTTATTGTAGTCAGTGGCGTGCACCTCCATAATTTTGCGCACATGCATGGATATATGTACAATATACCATCGCCGTATTCCTCATTATCATCTTGCGATCTCCTTTCCTTCACAGTCGAACTGCACTCATTCCTCCTGACTCACTTCTCCTTTCAAGCTGCAGAATTAAAAGTTTCCCGCCGCCATTTTGACGTCAGAGAGCGTAATACGAGAGAAAGGGGAAAGGCAAGCGGCAAAGGAGAGTTGCCTGGCGCCGCGTACAGTATGGCTGGCGGTCGTGGGGTCGAACATTCCGATCGTTCTATCGAGGATGCCTCGCGTGCCTCGAGCCCCAAGTGCTAAGGAAGGTGATAATGTATCCGCTCCCCATCGCTCTCCAGGTACTTCCTTCCTACGTGGTCGGATCACTTGCGCGTGTGTTCGTAAAACTAAACCAAACTACCTCACCTAAAAAAATCGAAGCTGAAGCAGTTGAAGCTCTGCGTGAAGCATTCATGAGTCTATACGAATCTTGAAAAGGGTCCCCCTTCAAGTCATCAGGTCCAGTTGATGCGCATGCAAACCAGACACGTCGTTTCACGTGAGACTTTGACCAGCAGCCCCAACGTAGCTCTTGGATACAGGCTGGCGAATGGACCCTCAACTGCAGCTGCAGATGCGTCGTTTCACCTGAGACTTTGACCAGCAGTCCCAACGTAGCACTCATCTGGATAGTGTACCGGGTTGGAAGGAAGATATGGACCCGACCTGCAGCTGCAAACACAAAGACACAGACAGCTGCTGGTGGTTGCGCGAGGCCAGCGCAGCGAGCATGCAAGCACCATGCGATTTGAGGATCCTTATTGCCGTGCGGTCGTGAGTGGTTGTGGGTGTGACAGAACACAGCGAACGGCGGTTTGCTTTTTAACAACACGGTCAAGAAACTTTATTAGCTGCTGAAATTGGCACTTCTGGTCTGCTTTGTTTTTATAACCTGTCTGTCGTACTTCAAGCGTTTGTGCACGCGAGGATCCATCAGTCTCAGGCACGAACGGTACTTAGTCTACATGAGAGGCGCTCCTTCTTTTGTTTTGATTTACCTAGAAGTCGGCGATGTCGGGGAGATCTGGAAGATCCGGGAGCGCGGGGGAAGGGGATCTCGTTTTGCTCACTGACGGAGGAGGCGGCGGCGGCGAACCAATGAATCCAGAAGAAAGAGCAGACGCCTGCGCTTTGGGGCTCGGCAACTTTGGGCCAATGAAGGCCGGTTCATCGTCATTGGAGCTGCTGCTGTTGTTCTGCGCGCCAGGACCATACGCTGATGGCATCTCCCCGTAACCGGGAGGATACGCTTGGCTCATCATCGGCGGTGGACCTTGCATGTATCCAAGCGGCGGCTGTAAGTATTGCGGTGTCATTGGCGCCACAGGCGGGTACGCAAGATTTGCGTAGGGAGACGGATAGTATGACTGCGGAGGGAATTGATACGCTCCATACGGTGATGAAGCATATAGCGGAAGGCTCTGCGGCGGAGCTGGATAACCAGGAAGATATTGAGGCATCATTGGGTACGCTGGTGCGCTCTGTGGGGCTGGAGCGACGGCTGGGGTAGCTGGAGATGGCTGTTGCTGCTCACCCACCGACTTTGGCGGTTCTTGGACAGTCAAACTGGGTGGAATCGACACAGCAATTGGTGGCGGCAGTGTTTGCTGGGGTTGCTCCGGAGTAGGAGCAGCTACTGCAACTGCTTCTGATGGGGAATACGATGGAGCTGGAGTCGGGGCGGAAGCAGGAGCAGGAGCTATTATCGCAGCAGGAATGGATGCAGGTTGGGCTTGAGGCACCGCAGCAGGCGAAGATGAAGGTGCCGGAGTTTCGACCAGCACAAGAGCGTTTGACATTTCTGCGGCATGCGCCTCAATTTCTTTTTCTTTTCGATGGATTCGTTCTGCTGGGGTCGAGTACTTCTCTTTGTCGCGACGCTTTTTCTTCCTCTCTTTCTTTTCCTCTTCTGCTTTTTGCTGGATTTGAGCAAGTCGAAGCCGCTCCACCTCCGCTTGCAGCTCAGCCTCTTTCGCCTTCCGCTGCTTCTTCTCTTTGTCCAACTTGGCTCGCTCACGACGCTCTTTTCGTTCTTTCTTTTCCCGCTTTCTCGCCTTTTCCTCTTCTCGAGCACGCATTTCCTCACGATGGTGTCGAGCGAGCTCCGCTGCAGCAGCCGCTGCTGCTTCCTCCTCCTCTTGCCGCTGCTGTTCTTTTCTTGCTCGCCTCTCCTCTCGTCTTCGTTGCTTCTCCAGTCGTCGTTCTTGTTCGTAGAGCTCGTCCTCATCTTGAAGATGTTCATCTTGAATAACTGTTTGCGGAGACTCGGGCGAATCAAATAACAAGAGCTCCTGTGTGGGCTCCACTTCCTCTTCACTCGGGGTCTCGCCACGGCTCGGTTTCTTAGACTTTGATTTTTTGCGCTGCACTTTGACGGGCTCCTCTTCGCGCTCAATAGCGTAGCTCACATGGATCTCTTGACCCTCAGGTGCGTACTCCTCATCTCGTCCTTCATCCTCAATCGACAAGTTGTCGACGGACACGGTCTGGTCAGAGGACTCCAAAAGTGCTTGTCGCTCTTTCTTCCTCCTCTTCTTTTCTGCTTTCCATCTCCGCAGCGCTTCCTCGTCTTCGTACAACAGAGACTCGTCGTCAACTGTCCCATTCACATGCCTGCCATCGTCAGCATGGACGCTGCTCGCACGTTCAGCTTCAAACAAATCTGTTGTCGCCTCCGATGGACTGGGATCATGGCCAGCATCCGTCATGTGCGAGTACCCATCGTCGCTTCCGTAATAGTCCGAGGCGTCTCCAGCGAATTGGGATGGGCGGAAAGACGACTCATGCGGCGATTTTTTCGGATGACGAGCATCTTTCCGCATACTCGCGAGCCGCGCAGCAGCCATTTCAGCATACAAATCCCGATTCGACTCCAGCTTTTGCACTCGCTTTCTCAGGATCTTTTCGCTTTTCTCGCGCTCCAACCGCGCGGCGAGCCCTTCGTCGACAAAATCCGCGAGATCATCGTCGCTCTCGCCTTCTTTTTTCTTGATCATGACCGCGCCAAAACGGCTCGGTCCAGCATCGTCAAAGAGGAATAAATCGCTTGCGAGTGGCGCCTTGTCCGCTTTCTCATGTAGCAATTCCTCATCCAGAAGCACCACCGGCGCGTCCACCACGTCGTACCTCGACACCGTGGGTTGATCGTGGTTCTCGCCGTAGATTCCCCAGTCGGCAGGCTCAGCTTTACTCGCTCTCTCTCCACGACCGTCCAATCCGTTCAACTCACTCCCAGCTCCCGAACTAGAGCGGAAGAGACCATCGTCACGAGAATGCTCCTCCGAGTCTGTCACCGAGTGCTGATCTCCATTCGCATAGAACTCGCCATCTTGCAGCCCGTCATCGTCGCTGTCTGACTGGAACGCCGCGCTCTCGTTGCGTTCGTTCCGCAAATTCGAGCTTTGGCCTCTCGAGAGACTCGGTCGCACGCTGCTCTGACGCTTGGTGACCTGCTTCAACTCGCTATCGCCGCCGAGACTGCGCGAACTCTCCACGAGCGAGTTCTCGGCCGAGTCGATCACCTTCATCACGTCGATCCACCGGCGCTTCTCCGCCTCCGTCGGCGCCGTGCAGAAAAACACTTTGCTCTCGTCCGTCTCCATCAGGAACGCGTGCTCGTACTTGTGGAAATTGCCCTTGCCGTCCCACTCGCCAAAGCACTTGAGCACGTGCGAGCTCACGGGCTTGTCCTGGCTCTTCGCGTAGCTTTTCTGGTTCTTGTACGTGCGAAGACGCACGACCTGCGCGCGCGTCTGCGGGTCTGCTTCCCACGTCGCGACGCAGTAGCGGTCGCGCATCACGGGCAGGTTCGCGCCGCGTTTCTTCAGGACACCCTCCATCAGCACCGGCGCGTCGCTCGGCACGTACGCGAGGTCGCCGCCGCCACCGCCGATGGGACCCACGCCGGACGCGCTCGTGGCGTCGCTGAAGCTGTTGGACACCGGGCCGCTGCGTCGGCGCTCCGCCATGCTGTTGCTCTCGTTCTCACTGCCGGCGCGTGTTCCTTCGGCCTCGTCTCCGTGCTGATTATGCTGCTGAATATGTCTAACGCGAGGGAGAATGTCGCGCGAACGATGATCGATAAGAACAGTATCCGGAAGCAGGTATACGAGACAAACGCAGTGGGTACAGATGAGTAGATGTGCTAAGAGGCACTGATCCAATGTCCATAACGAGACCATCAAGGACCAATTGTCTGACATCAAGGACCTAGCAAGTCTTGCCCTTGGATCCACCTGGACCGGTACATCATCAGGATTATTTCCCTCTGTCCAGTGAAACAAGTGAGTTATTTGACGCACGCGTTTGATTGACTTGAAATCTGAAAAGCTGCGCTCAGTGGCCATGCAAAGCAACAGCTCGAGTCCTAAACCAAGCCTCTATTGGAGTCCCAAGAGCAAAAATATCCCACAAAATCGCTATTCACTTCTCAAGCAAACACAAATTGCACACCACTGTTTATGAGGATCCGAGGCTGCACCTGGAAAGCTGGAAGAGGCAACTGCACGAACTTACACGAAAGCAAGTGAAATTCGTCCGCTCAACACTGTCAGGTCGTACGCACCAAAGCAGAAGGAGTTTGTAGCATGGTGTGAGAAGAGGCGGTTTGGAGGGGGCAACGCGTCACGCTGTAACTCTAGTCAATCTCCATCTTTTCCTGAAGAAGAGGTGATCAGGCGCGCAAGAAAAAGAAAACCGACAGCACCAGACGAGCAAATGGACGTGAAGCGCATCGGTCAAGCAGCAGTTTTGGTGTACACAGCAGTAGTCGTCGATTGTGGAATCAGCTGAAGCAACTGAGAATAAACAGCTACGAAAACCCGAGAGACACTGCGGTCAAATTACTTCTTGAGAATGTAGCGTTGGAGTCCGATCGAGTTTGCAAGAAGAACTGCGACGATAGAAGCGTGGACACATTGCTGGACGGTTACACCACAGTCGACCAAACGGTGCAAATTGGGGACCATTTTTGGAAGACCAACTCAGACCGTTGCATTCAACTTAAAACTGGTTAGCATTTCTTCTCTCACATGTCGTCCTTCTTCGAGGGTAATCGGCAAGGACCCTGGAGCTGCCAGACCTTCACATGGTGTGGCTAGAAGGTGAAGGATTTACATAATGCCAAGCCCTGATCCTGATCACGCGACAAGGGAAACCAACCACGTCGGGAAACTGGAAGTTGGCGCGTGTTTGAGTAACATGGATGTCCGAATTTGTTCATTCGGTGCGTTGGGTATGCATGTGTTTCGGCGATGGCATGTTACATGTGAAAGCCCACCTGATTTCTCAGCGAGCTCGAGCAAGCACAACATCATAGTCCGTCGAGCTGACGCTGACGTGAAGGCTGAGTTGAGTTCCAGGGAACACCGTGCAGCAATCTCGGCAGCTGTACAAGCTGCTGGGTTACAAATGAAAGCCAAGACACACGTTGACCGAGGGTCGGGAGCAAAAATGACTATGCCAGCTCCAGCAAGCGAGTTTTCAATCAGACGGTTTAGGCGCTGGACCAACATTGTAATGGAGTTATGTTGACTGTCTGCACTTCCGCGAGAGATCACGAGGATGATGACTTTTTCGGTGTGTGTTGTGGTGCGTGTGTCCGTTTGTTTGTGCGGAGTGTGTGTGATGGGTCTTCGTGACCGCGTGGCGCAATGGATAGCGCATCTGACTTCTAATCAGGGGGTTGTGGGTTCGAGTCCCATCGTGGTCGTTCTTCTTCTTCCGCTGGCACCCACCACCATGTCACCATGTCACCATGCCACCATGTCTGCTGCTGCTACGTTTCGTGTCCGGATGTGGGTGCATACTTTTTGCTGCCGCCTCGTCGGTGTGCGTGCACACTATCTCAACAGCGCCGTGTGCGTGGCCGTCTGCCTCTCTTTTCGGGTCTGTGTTTTCGATCGGTTTGTCGTTGGTCGGACCCAGCGAGCGAGCGAGCAAGTGTAAAAGGGCGCTGTTCAAACAGTCCCTCAAACACGGCACACACGCTTGTGCCAGAGGAAGCAATCCCGACTTGGAGGGAGGAAAGAACGACTTGAGGGCTTGGTGGTAAAATTGCAACTGAATTAAAATGCTTATGGTTCCTGTCGCTACATGTAAATGAACCCCAAGGGCTCCTAGAGCGTTTTATAACTAAAACCTAAACATACACAATAAAACCTATGAATCTGGTATATAAAACCTTGGGTACACTGAGGTTGAACCCACGAGATCTTCGAGAAGCTTGAACTTGAAGTCCCGTGGAAAATTCCTGCAAAGTGATTGGCTACAGCCACTCACTTTAGGTGGCAGAGACACGTGGTCTCATCACCTGTGCAGTTTCCCAAGTAGGAACCATCACTCAGTACTTGATTAGTACATGGATGTCATCACTCTGTACTGATTAGTACATGTGAACAACATTGTGCACTGATCAGCACAGAGAGCGCTCGTGACGTCATGGGATGACGTCACATGTGCATGTGGGGACTGTCGTACCGTAATCCCTTTGTTAATTGTCTCTCCACAATGCACACTGAAGGTGGTGTGTGGCACACTAGATCTGGGAACAGATCCACCTTCATGTAATGGCTAAGTATAGCCCATTACATCATCCCCTCCTTAAAGTCACAAGTACCTTGCGTACTTTTGCAGACCTTTCGGAGCAGTTCACTTTCCAATCGGCCATGAAGCGACCAAGTGACCAAGTGAACCAAGGTGAAGAACGTCCTTTGCCCAAGCGGCAGAGAACGGTTCCAGAACTCTTTGACGTTACCTCCATTCTCAACCGAGATGGAGACAAGGAGTTCTACATGGAACGTTTCTTCCGTTGGCGTCGGATCAACAATCGTGATCCGAACCAACCCATCGCAGCCCAGAGAGACTCATGGCGAACATTTGTTCGTCTTGAGAACGAGAACCAAATGGAGCGTCTTCTTCGTCGTGGCAACGCTCGTGCCGAAAGAAGAACTCCTGATGACGACAGAGCGAATCCCAGCTCTGGTCGTCGTAGTGTCGCCCCTGGCGACGCTACAAGCAGTTCTCGTAGCTGCGGACCACGTCGGGAACATCAGACTCCATCGTCTGACGTGGTCCCACGTGTCCGAGCTCGGTGGATATCCACGCCACCGAACTCTGTAGAAGCGTTGAGGACTCAACCGCTTCTTCCCACGAGTCTGGTCGATCCTCATGATCAACAATCGACTCAACCACCCAGCGATGAACTCCCTGAGAGTCTATCAATGGGGGTGGGGCTGAACGCCAAAACGATTGAGCGACTCTGGAAGTGGAAGAGTGCTCATCGCGCTCAGATTGAGACACTGGAAGTTCGCGATGCGATCCTTTCGGATCGGTGCGAGAGCCTCGAGGACCAAGTGAAGGAGCAGGAGTCGCGGATCGACTCGCTGACCTTTGGTCCCGCCCAGTATGGCTTTGGAGTCCCGTTTCGAGCAACGGTTCGAGCAAGTCCAGGGCGAACTTGAGCGACTCCAAAAGGCTGAGAAGGCTCGTGAAATGCATCACGAACGTCTACTGCGCTCTGTGGAAGAGGCAGGGACGGCTCTTGAGGTACTCCGCAAGGAGTATAACTCGCGCCTTCTCGTGCTGGGAGCTGTGAAGGAGGAGTCCTTCGATGTGCTTCAGCGCCTTTACGCCGAGAAGAATCTCCAAAGCGATGAGCTGTTTGCTCTTCGCAATCAAGTGGAGAGTCTTCAAGATCAGCTTGATCGTCTACAAAAGACTTCGTAGGATCAGCTGATCCACTTGGAAGGTAAGGCTTCAGTCTACCCACATAAAATGTAGGGTGTAGACGCATGCGTGTAGGTATGTCTAGCGTATAGGCATCACCATTGCATTTCAACACCTTGAACGGTCCAATGAACCTTGGCAGAAGCTTCGAGCTTCCCAAGTTGGACACTGCATGTTCAGGCAGATTTGCCGCACTAAGCAATACAAGATCATTGATCTTATACACTTGCTTGTTCTTCCTTCCGCTCTTGTCTGCTTGTTCCTTTTGCAGATCCTGAGCCTTCGCGATTGCGTCTCGAACAAACCTCACAACGGCTTGTCTCCTCACAACAAAGTCATCGACTTGCTGTTCCTCACGACTTGTTAGGTCGTTGAGGGGTTTCATCGAGTCAAAGTTGGCTTTCAACTCGGCAACAGCATTCAGGTCATACGACGACTGCGGCTTATTGCCTTTAGCCGTAGTCCCTCCCCCACTTAAGGTAGAGACCTCACCCATTATGGAAGCAGGCACTCGGGGATGAATGTCATAGTTCACATAAAATGGAGAGTGACCCGTCGAGACATGCGTGGAGTTGTTCAACGCAAACTCGGCAAGAGGGAGAAACTCACTCCACTCTCTGAAAGACGTTGCGTAGCTGTAACGGGGTCACACGCTAAGTTGCACCGCAGCAACTTAGCTCAATCTGTTGGCATTGGACTAAGTCCGCATGCAACTAAAGTTTCCGTACTTAGCTACGAGAAACACCAAAGCAGCCGATCCATTAGGTTCGCCGCACTTACTCGAACCACAAAGGTAGCCAAGCTACTCTGATTAGAGGTCGGTCACAGACACGACTCTCATAGGCTAAAACTATATGCTTTTAGACCAATTGAATAACACGGCAATTCAGAGCCATTCACTTATGTTCACATTGAAATAAGCGGAAGTTCACTATGCTAGATAGTGAACTAAAGATAACTCAGGGTGTCCTGCAAAGGGCAACCCCCAACAAATAAACAGTTCCATTTTTACCTCTGACTAAGCCTTTAGTTATTGACGGTTACTCTATAGAGATCTATAGGTAACCGATCGTTGCACTGCAGGAAGCAGGCAACAGCTCTTGGAACAGAGTCCTTGAGAGAAGTCGTGCACACGCTTCCTCACACACGTACCGTGCTGCGTAACTCGGAAGTGTCCGGTTACAACTGGTAGCACTCGTAGTCAATCTACGACCCGGCAGAGGTGACTGCCTGAATCGCTTCCTCAAGGATTCATATGGCGTCAATTGACCCTGCGCAGTTCCCGCACCTCTCGGCTGAACACCGGAGTGTGCTGACCCGAATGGCACAAGCTCTAGGCGACCAAGTCGCGCTAGAGTTGCTCTCGGCGTCGCCGGAGCAGCAAATCTTTCGACTCGAGCAGTTCGAGAACTTCTCGAACGCTCAGCGCCTCGAAGGAGAGCGAAGTGCGCAAGCACAAATGCAAGCCACCGCAAGCTTGACCGCAGAGATGCTGCGCTCAGCTGCTGAGTCGCGTGAAGCGCTCGAGCGAGTGGTATCTGTGGTTGCTGGTGCAGCCACGTCTTTGTCGAGTGCGGCTGCTGCGCCTCAGACACCCACGTCCCAAACTCCCCGCCCAAGAGCTGTCAAGATTGACGCTCCGAAATTCGATGGTGCGGATGGCGACAAGCTCATCCACTGGCTACTCGCCGTGGAGCGTTGCGCCAAGGCTCAGCTCATCGACAGCAACGAGCAGATGGTGTCTTTCGCCATCTCGAACCTGCGCGGTCGAGCGTCGGAATGGGCATTCTCGACGTTGCTCGCCGATGAGTGTGCGTTCGACACGTGGGATATTTTCCGTGCGAAAATCACCGCCATGTATCAGCCTCCGAACAACGAAGTGCTGTTGCAAGGTCGTTTCTTCTCCTTGAGACAAGGGAAGCTCTCGCTGGAACGGTACATCCAGGAGATGAGAAGCCTATGCGCGGCGATCACGATCAGCCCTTTGCCTGAGTCTGTGAAAGTGCCTGCGTTTCTCAACGGCCTCAACAGTGGACCAGCGCGTCAGGAGCTGTACCGACGCTTGCCGGCCACGATGGAAGATGCGATCCGCATTGCGCTCGTTGAGCAGCAATCATTCAGAGTCAGTCGACCTGATTGGAACGCTGGCCGCCACAATGGTGCGCATACCAGCCACCGAGCAGTCACGAACAGCCAGCGCTTCCATGGCCCGATGCCAATGGATCTTAGCAGTGCCGAAGTGACCTGCTTCAATTGTGGCAAGCGAGGACACTATCAGTCGAAGTGTCCCGCTCCAAGGCAGTCCGCTCCTCGCACTGGAAATCAGGCGAGAGACTACCAACCGCCGCGCGGTAACCACGCTCATCGAGGTGGCAGATCCGCTGCGGCAAGAAAGGGAAACGGAACGTCTCAGTAGAAGCGGGACGCTCTACTGAGACGGACTCTATAGCTTCGGCATCGCCGACTACTAGAGTCGTGCAGATGGGAAGCTTAGTCCCAGGAGCTCTTGGCAACAAGGCTCCGAGTGAGATGTTGGTATATAGCGCCGATGTGAAGGGCTATGAGAAGAAAATGACGGTTCTTGTTGACTGCGGTGCGTCACAGAACTTCGTCTCTAAGTCAGCTCTGAAACAGAGTCTGCAAGCGTATGAGCGACTTGTCCACACTGGCAAGCGCGAGAAGATGATCGTACGTCTGGCCGATGGGTCGACAGTACACACTGAAGGAGTTCGAGTTGAACTCTCTTTCAGATTTTGCGACTTTGTCTGCAAAGAAACATTCGTAGTACTAGCGATGGGGTCGAAGTACGACCTCATCCTAGGAATGCCTTGGCTGGCGAAACATCAGCCTTGGATCGATTGGCGAGCACGCACAATCGGGAGCTCCACCCCTTCCTCTGATGAAGAGCGAAGATTGCGGGAATATTTCCACGCTATGGATGTGAGCATTGGAAGTCACGCTGCGGCAGGGAGCCCAGCTGGAAGACACGCGGCGGCAGGTAGCCCCGCTTCAAACACACACGCTGCGGCAGAGAGCCGAGCAAGAAGATGCGCTGAGGCAGGTAGCCCAGCGAAGCGATACACTGTGGCAGGTAGCCCAGTTTGTGCGGAAGCGCCAGAAAGTCCAGACGTGGACACTGGTGCGCAAGTGTGCGGCTCCAGAGCATCTGAGCCAGCCCCCGCAAGTGACAGCGACAGTACAGGTGTACACGCGTCAGCCAGCTCGTACCACCCTGACGGTGCAGTACTGGAGCTCAGAACCGCGAGGTCGCGTGTTCGCATCAACCGACGAGGGCGACGCAAGTTGTCAGCTCGCAAGAGAGACAGTGCATTGGCATCTGTTGCTGAGGAAACGGCCGCCTCGCACACGATTGCCCCATCTCTCGACGCAGCTGCAGCTTCGCTGCGCGCCTTTGACAGGATCTCGGATCCGTCGATAGATCGCGCTCACGTTGACGTGGCACTCAGACGCGCAAAGCGCAGTCCGGAAGCAAACGCATCAGACGAAGTGTTCTTCGCTGAATTTGCGGCGCTCCATGGGCTGCCGAGTACCGTTGAGGCGATCGTATCCCTCGAAGAAATGAGCTTCGAGCTCTTTCTTACGGAGCTAGAGCGTGATCAGATCCGCGAGATCGTCGTTCCTACCGCGTTTACGCGTAGCGAACTGTGCACCTCGTCCACTGCGGATGAGAGTGTTTTGGAGTCAGACAAACAGAGGCGGTTTGCTGCTCAGGACTGGGACGCCGTGAAAGGCAGTCCATACTTTGACTTGTTGTGGGAGTTCAAAGATGTGTTCCCCGACAAAGTGCCAAGTGCCCTGCCCGTTGACCGTGGCGTACGGCACGAGATCGATCTCGAGCCCGGGAGCAAATATTGCGTGACCAGACAATGGCCGCTGCCCCGCGAGCAGGTTGAGGCTATCGACGAGTTCTTCGCGAAACGAGCCCTCGCCGGTCATGTGAGAGAAAGCAAGTCTCCACATAGCTCACCCACGTTTTGTGTGCGGAAAGCGACTGGTGGCTGGCGCATTGTTCACGCTTTCAACAAGCTGAACGCCGCCACCATTCCAGCACAAACACCGATCCCAAGAAAGGATGTCTTGATCGACTCCATGGGCGGCTCAACTGTGTTCTCAGCATTGGATCTGATGGATGGGTTCTATCAGATCCTCATGCGAGAGAGTGATGTTCCCTTGACGGCAGTAAGCACACCCAGCGGAATGCTGTGGGAGTGGCTCGTTATGCCGCAAGGTCTGAAGAATGCACCAGCGACGTTCAATCGTCTGGTAACGCATCTTCTGCGCCCTCATCGTGCGTACGCACCGAGCTACTTCGATGACATCTTCGTGCACAGTCGTGCCGAAGGAGATCTCAGCGCCGTTGACGTGCACAAGAGACATTTGCGCTCAGTGTTGCAGTGCTTACGAGACAACAGTCTGTATTGCAACCTGAAGAAGTGCATCTTTGGCGCCTCAGAGATACCGATCCTGGGCTGCTATGTTGGCAAAGCTGGAGTCCGCGCGGACCCAGAGAAGATCAAGGCGATCGCCGACTGGCCGATCCCAAAGAACGTCAAGGATTTGCGCAAGTGGCTTGGCTTGGCAAACTATTTGCACAAGTACAGCCACAACTATGCGGCGAGAGTCCGTCCGCTCACGCATCTCTTGAAAAAGGATGTCGAATGGGACTGGACCAACGATGTCATGAATGCATTCATTGACGTGAAGGAGTCGCTTGTTCGCGCTCCTGTCCTGGCGTTGCCGGACCACACGAAAGCTTTCAGTGTCGTGTGCGATGCCAGCGATTTTGCAATTGGCTGTGCGCTGATGCAGAAGGATGATGACGGCCATGAGCGCGTCGTATCATACCAAAGCAGACTGCTTAAAGCAGCTGAAAAGAACTATCCTGTGCACGACAAGGAGCTGCTTGCGATCAAGTACGCTCTCTTGAAGTTCAGGGTCCACCTTTTGGGTGCGACACCGTTCGTTGTGTACACGGATCACGCGTCCTTGCGGACCGCGATTAATTCCCCCCATTTATCGCAGCGAATGGCGCGATGGCTTGCATTCTTCTCCGAGTTCAACTTTCGGGTCGAATACAAGCCGGGAAAGGAAAATGTTCTGGCGGACGCGCTTTCGCGCCGTCCAGATTACGAGTCGAGCGTTGACAACAGCGCCGACGCTCTGTGTTCAGAGCGCGCTCCTGATCTCATGCATCTGAGCATCAGTCGAGTGCAAACAAAGCTCAAGGACAATATTCAGTCGCTTTATCCAAAGGACGATGAATGTCGCTTGTTGATTGCTCACTTTGACGGCTCGTCGAAAGAGTCATTGCCTGCCAAACTCGAGTCAAAGCTTGCTCGGTTTAGTTATCACGACGGGTTATTGTGGCATCAACTGTCCAACTTCGATTACCCGCGTGTGTATGTACCGCATGACCAGGATCTGAAACTTTCGATCCTTCATGAGTTTCACGATGCGCCAGCGAGTGGGCATCTGGGGCGTGAAAAGACCTTCTTGCAAGTGTCCAATGTGTTTTGGTGGCCACACCAGTACAAATGGGTGGCCAATTATGTACGTTCATGCGAACAGTGCCAGCGCGTGAAGCCTGCGGGCAAGAACAAAGCGCCGCTGCCGATTCCGCAAGATTGCTGGAAGTCGGTCAGCATGGATTTCGTCTTCGGTTTCCCGGAAGACAAGGCGCGCAACACAGGCGTCGTCGTGTTCGTCGACCGACTGAGCAAAATGGTGCACGTTGTACCTGTGCGCAAGCATGTCACTGCGCAAGAGACGGCGTGCCTATTTTTAGAGCACGTGTTCCGCTATCACGGCTTGCCCGAGTCTATTGTATCAGACCGGGACCCGCGTTTCACCGCTGCCTTTTGGCGCGAACTCTTCCGCCTGCTCGGCACAGATCTGGCGATGTCCACTGCCGATCATCCCGAGACAGACGGGCAAACCGAGCGCGTAAACCGTGTCGTCGAGGATATTCTTCGCAGCATCGCTGTCGATCATCCCCGCGACTGGAGCCGCTGGCTGCCGTACGCCGAGTTTGCTATAAATAGCAGCGATCACGCCTCTACGGCCGTGACTCCGTTCTATTTTAACTCGCTGCGGCACCCGCGCGTACCCGCCACTCTGTTTGAGGGCGTCGAATATTCTGCGGTGGGAGGGCAACTCGCTGCGCTCGATGCGAGTGCGCGACCTCCGTCACCAGACGTGGCGTTAACCGCTCACGTGGACGCGCGCGATGCGCCGCCTGTGCGGTCGCACTTCGAATCTGTCACGGTCTTACCGGACGGCACGCGTTCCACATTTGGAGAGAAAAACACGGTACTGAGTTACGGTACTCGTGTCCCTATAGATCGATCTTCCACGGTACTGAGTTACGGTACTCGTGTCCCTATAGATCGATCTCCCACGGTACCGAGTTACGTGTCCCTATAGATCGATCTCCCACGGTACTGAGTTACGGTACTCGTGTCCCTATAGATCGGTACCGAGTTACGGTACTCATGCCAAAAATAGCCAGTCTCAGACAGAATCAGGCGACTGCTCGTGCGAGCGTCAGCCACGAAAGGGAGAGCGCGCGGTGTCACCCACCGGCGCAGAAATAGATCTCTCTGCAGCACGCGCTGCGAGAGCAACGAAAAAGCAAGACAAAGCCGTCGCGGCAGCGCGGCAATTTGTCGATGAGCGCGCAGCATTGTTGCGTCGCGTACGCGACCAACTAGCTGCTGCGCAAGACAAGCAAAAGCTCTACGCCGATAAATCGGGTAGAAAGAACAAACAAACGTTTTGTGTGGGTGATAAAGTGCTATTGAGCATTAAAAACCTACCAAACGATGCAGTCACAACGCTCCCCAGCGGGAGTAAGTTGTTGCCACGATTCATCGGGCCGTACACTGTTGTGGAGAAGATTGGAGACTTGAATTACAAGCTCGATCTCCCAACGCGAATGGCAACGCACCCCGTGTTCTACGTGGGTTTGCTGAAACGCTACCATGACGCTACTGCGGATTCTTATCCCAGTGCGGGAGCACGTCGGTCTCATCAGGGGGCTCAGACGCCGCCCATCGAGACACGAGCGCGTTGTGCCTCTCCCAAAGCGTCTTCACTCGCGGAGCGTACCTCGCGTGGAAGTTCTTCCCGCGGACATGGTACTCCTCCAGCATCTGACGAGCTTCCTTCAGCTCCGTCTCAAGCGCCGTCACCCTCTGCTTTAACAGCGAGGTCTCGTCCAGATATTGCTGGCGAAGGGCACGGACGTCTTGCTGTAGCGCCCCCAAAGACGATGCGTTCGCGTGAACCATCTGAACCATCGCATCTGGTGCAACCACCGATGCTGAAGCGCGGTAGGGCGCCACCGGTCCCGCTGATTGATAAGCAGGGACAGCGCCACTACCATGTCGAGCGCCTGCTGCGTGTGCAGCGGCGCAAGGGGAACACCCACTACCTTGTGAAGTGGCGTGGGTACGATTTGTCGCAGAGCACATGGGAGCCTGCTGAGCGCCTCCTCGAGGACGTTCCCGACATGGTCGCCGCTTTTGAGCGTGCGTTGATGGCGAGTGAGACTCGTCCATCTGTCGCTTGTTAATACCGAGACTCGTGCGAGCACGGTCATCACTCTTTGTTGCTTCGCGGTACTTTTGTACGCGCTGCACAGCGAATTGCATGCGCTGGCTACGTTGTGCCCCAGGATCGGTGGCCAATGTACGCGCAGCCCCAAAGCGTTTCACACCGGTTCTTGATGCCAAGAACGCGGTTTCATATTGATCCTCGGTCTCACCTTCGTAAAGGATAACCGGGATCGGGTGCACGCGCAGTGCCCCATCACGTCCTCGCAGATCGGCTTCGCGCCATCGTGCGAACTCGGAGTCATACCCCTCGAGTGGAACCCGCGCCCGTGCAAGTAAATTTGCCGGGGTTTTCGCTGTCGGCCATTCCTTTGGCGGCGGCATAACGGGAAGCGAAAAATGGACGGAACCTTTTGGTGGTGGTTCCAGTCCGGTCTCATTATTAGTAATGATGACCTCCCCCTTCACCTTCTCATTGACAGTCTTTGCGACGTCATTCTCTTCCTCCATCCGATAAATCGAGACGTCTGCAGAGGGATTTCGCTCCAACTTGTGCAGTTCGGGGCTACCGCTCCCGTAACGCAGCTCCTCATACTCGACCCACTCGTCGATGGAGTCGCGCCTCACGGTGATGCCTTCCTCTTCCTCCCCTTCCTCGGGTGAGTACTCTTGGTAGTCGACTGCCGTGTCGTCATCGGCGTCGCTTGCCCTGCTCATCGGCTTGATGGCAGGGAGATCGCCAAATTGCAGCTCACTGACACCGTCAGGAGCAGTCTTCGATTGAGTCGACTCGTCGTCGCTCATGCTCACGTCTTCCGTGGCAGACGTGACCGCAGCGGCAGCGCGTTGTTTTGCGCTTGCCGCCTCGCGCTTCTCAGCGCCGAGCTTCTGCAGTCTTTGAACGAGTCCTTCTGCAGGACCGCTCGCGCTTCGGGCGATCTTTTCGCGCACCGATTTGTTCGTCGCCATCACGTGTGCGTTCACACTTGTGATGTTGCGATGCTTTTCGGAGAGATTTGCACGCGTGTTCGCAGTGCCTCTCCCGAAGAATTCTGACCACGACTTCGTGCGTCGTAGCGTGGCCACCACTCTTTCGAAACCACTCCCGTGTTTCGCACTTTAGGTGGGGGTGGTGTAACGGGGTCACACGCTAAGTTGCACCGCAGCAACTTAGCTCAATCTGTTGGCATTGGACTAAGTCCGCATGCAACTAAAGTTTCCGTACTTAGCTACGAGAAACACCAAAGCAGCCGATCCATTTGGTTCGCCGCACTTACTCGAACCACAAAGGTAGCCAAGCTACTCTGATTAGAGGCCGGTCACAGACACGACTCTCATAGGCTAAAACTATATGCTTTTAGACCAATTGAATAACACGGCAATTCAGAGCCATCCACTTATGTCCACATTGAAATAAGCGGAGGTTCACTATGCTAGATAGTGAACTAAAGATAACTCAGGGTATCCTGCAGAGGGCAACCCCCAACAAATAAACAGTTCCATTTTTACCTCTGACTAAGTCTTTAGTTATTGACGGTTACTCTATAGAGATCTATAGGTGACCGATCGTTGCACTGCAGGAAGCAGGCAACAGCTCTTGGAACAGAGTCCTTGAGAGAAGTCGTGCACACGCTTCCTCACACACGTACCGTGCTGCGTAACTCGGAAGTGTCCGGTTACACAGTGCCTCTAGGTCGCAAGCAATTGAAAAAGCCTTCGACGGGAATCCGTGGAATGTGTTTTGATCAAAATGCGAGCGATTTGAAGAGCGCCAGTGCTGGCCAGTGGGCATTGATCGATCGATTCGGTGTTGTGATTCCAATTGTCAATCGACCACCACTGCCTATCAATCGACCATCAGCGTTGATAGCCACCAACCGTTCATCATCGGTATCTACCAATGGATTGCCTCCTCCATCAACTAATCGTCATCGAGCTTCGCCATCTTCAAGTCAACCGAACAAACGACGCGCCGCTAATGCAATAAAACCGCAGATTTGACCTGAGTCAATGAAGGTCATGTATCCAGGATGGAATCAAGCGTTCCATGTCAAGAAGTTCAATCACCGCGAGATGGAGTCCAAGCACGGTCCGTTGCAGCGTACAAGGCGTCCATGGCTGGACGAGTATGACCCAAGAGCAAATGGATATCCATGGACCAGCGGCACGTTCAATGGTGAGGCGCTCATCCATCTGTACCACCCTGCCTATATTTATCACCACCTGCCAGAGGAGCGTGAGTGTGAAATGCACTATATTGATTTGTTTTTCCAGAATCGATTCTTTTCGTCCAAGTCGAGACCAAGTGACTCAAGGTCTCCGAAGCCGATGTTACAAGCCTGGATCAACTTCGTCAAAGAGTATGTCACCAACCCTCTTGGCTACACAAAGAAGATCAAGACTGAGCGTGAGAAGTTTTACGCCAATACATCGGACGGTATCGCCATGGACATCCACCGCCTGTCAATCTCCGCCGGTCTCAACTGCACCGTTCCGAAGATGTACAAGTGTTTATCGTGCTACTCCGACTCGCCAAGATCTGAGTTCGTCGAAGTTCCCAACGATCCATCAACAATGATCCGGCTCCATCAGATTCATAACAAGCTGATCAACCGATTGAACTTTTCGATGATCAAGAAGAGTGACGATACGAAAGCCGAGATGGCGCGATTCGAACGCGTTGCAATCAAGCTTCAAATGGAGAACGCTGAGCTCCTCACAAATACGCCCCAGAATGACAACGAGCTGCAAACATTCAGGAACTGGCGTTCAGACCATACCAAGGAAACCATTACACTTCAATCGCAATTGCGCCTCAGAAAATCACAAACTTATCATGAGATACCAAAGTACCACATGACTCATTTGTAATCTTCTGTTTTTTGTTTCGGGTCGATGCTCCAAGCGGACTTAAAGTACCTGACGACCTCGGAGTAGCCATCTCCGGGCACCCAAACTCGAGAGTCCGGGTGAGTAAGTGTTCGTTCTTGAGATAGATGTTCCGAGCAGCGTTCACATCGCGATCCATTGTCAAATCACAGCTTGAGCAATGGAAGACTTTCTCTCGTGTGATGTTGTGGTTCTCCCACAACGAGAGCATGTCTTCGTGGTGTAATGTTCTTCGCACTCGACCATCTTCCCGCCAGATCGCTTCACCTTGTACTCCAACATCATCTTGAACTTGTAGTGAGACCACGTCAGCATTGCTCTCGATGTCTTGCTTGAGATTCTTTTTTGCTTGGATGTCATGTCGGATGTTTTGAATGATGGAAGCAGGACTTCTTTGTAGTTCTTTGAAAGCCAGCTTGACACCTTCTGATGCATGTCCGCAATCATTGCTTTCACTTGTTGGAACATCTTGAACACCCTCTTGTTCATGCGGTATCGCTTTCGCTTCGAAGCCTCCTTGGTCTTTCTTGAAATCGCTCTATCGATCGTGAGACATCTTCGAAAGATCTCTTCATTCGTGTCATCGACACCCAGTGTTAGTCCTTCAGGATCATACATCGTGATGAAGCTGCGAACGCCTGGATCAATCGCGCACGCCCGACTGGAAGACGTTTGCTTGAACTCTTTCACGCGAGGAATGCAGAGGTAGAACTTTTCATATCGCGTTCGTTGGAGACGGACAGCAAATTCACGCTCAGGAAGCTCTTCCTTGATCTTAATTCCTTCGGTTTTCGAGAAGCCAAAGTATCTGGGAAAGAATCGCACGACTCCATCGCTTGACTTGATATCTCTCGAACGAAGCTCGATCGACGATGAGTTGTGCTTCCTGGACTTGAATTTGAGCTCCGGGAACGATGTCTTCTTGTCTCTCTTCTTGAGAGCCTTGAACAACGCCATCGAAGACTTCAACGCCTTGGTGTAATCGCGAAAGGTTGAGTCCATTACTCCTTCTGGAACTTCCAAATGATACTCAGGGAGGTAATTTGCCAGCGAGTGTTTTTGTGAGATCGGACGATATTTCGCAGTCAGCTCGGATGCCTTCAGCTTGCGGCAGTCTTCACGAGAGCACTCGACGAGCTTGTTGTAGATCGCTCGATGAGTTCCAAACATCTTGTTGAGTAGTTTCGCTTGAAGGTTGGTTGGATACAGTCGTACTTTCAACATGCTGTTTGGAGTCTTCTCGGAGTCGACTGTAGTAGGAGATGATGACTGACTGGCGGTCTTTGCTGCTGGTGTCTCGATTGCACTATTGAGCGTGAACCACGATTTGCCCTTGAGTCTCTTCGAGAGTACGGGAGAAGACTTGTCTTGATCCGACGGCAACCATATCTCCTTGGCGCGCGCCCCTACCAGCCACTCCCACCAATCGGGAACGTCTTTCATCGAGAGACGAAATCAAAGAATGAATGATGTCAAGTCTTGTTGGAAGTGTTCAATGAGTGGGTTTTATATTAAACCTCATCATCATTCGAGAGAGAGAGAGAGAAGGTAATTCTATTGAACTTATGATCTACATACAGTTTAAGAACTCCCGAGGCTCATTAACACTGCTGACAGTGAGGTGTTTCTAAGTCTTGACGGGGTGGCACCGATATCATTGTCGAGTAGAGCTGCGACTTGGGACATAACAACTTGATCATTTCCCCGCGATTCGTCGGTGAGTATCTTCGCAGTCTTGGAGTTCATTGCCATGTTGGCGAGAAGATCGGCCATCTTGTTTTGTTCTCGTTTTGTGTGATTCCAGGAGGTCCACGCAAAGTTGGCGATGATTTGATTTACCCGAGCTGCTAGAGGCTGCAACTTGGTCTGGCGTATTGAGGAGAACCCGTTCTGGGATGCGATAATCGTTTGGCTGTCTCCGAAGACTTCCAACTTGACTTCATAATGCTGTAGGTAGTGTGCACTGTATGTCAGGCCATCTTTCAGCGCGCTGTATTCGCACCAATTGTTCGTGACTTCTGGTCCCATGTACGCATAGCCGCATGCTTTGAGTTCCCACTGATTGCTGCGTTCATTCAGGAAGATGAGTGCCCATCCGCTGCCTCCTGGACCTGGGTTGCCGCGTGCACCTCCATCGAAATACAAACGCGCCGTCGCCCATGCTTCCAGTTGGCGCGACAGATCTTGTCTCTCCAGTACGCTGAGCAGTTGACTCAGGCACGTTGCATTGATTTTTCTCCTTTGAGCGTTCTCATCCGATGAGCCACGGCCCACACTTGCATCACACATGCTGTCCACACTCGCTGGGTGCTTTCTTCGATAGTGACGTGTTGCCGTTCATGCACTATCTCCACTCTCGTTCTCCATAGCAAAACTGGGATGCTTGATGTGACGATAAACCAGAGTTTCTGTAGTGCTACAGAGTGTTCCGGAGTAATGAACCCGGAGTGCTTTTCCAATTCCTGGAGCAAAGATCGTTGACCTGGCGGTGCTGTGCGACTAGTAATATGAGGTAGGAAGAGGTTGAGTGCTTGCTCCGTCAATGCTTGATCCATCCATCGTCCGAGGAAGGCTGTCCACGCGGCTTGTGCTCGCTTGCAACTCCACACTATGTGTGAGATAGTTTCTTTTGTCTCCCCACATCCGGCATTGCTTGGGCATGCCGAAGACTCTATCCTTCCCGGATGGAATAGGTTGAGCTGCATCGTAGAAATCCGGTATGTCGTCCACATCTGAAACGGCGTAAGACATCCTCGTTGTTTCCATAGATCTGCTGGTAGTCGATACTGCACATGGCTGTACCACTGGTCAGTTTTCGCGACTTCGTTGAGCTTGTCTATGAGTCCTCCGAGACCTTGATACAACTTGCTGTGCAGCCTCCGCATTCGTGCTCGGTCAATTGTCTTCTGGATACTATTTGGGGGAGTACGTTCACGCACCAGCCACGGACAGTGAGTCGTGAGCGGGTGAGGTTTGAATGTCCACCCTACGGTTTTTATTTCTTCTTCGATCATTGCATCATCTTGTTGACAGATAGCACCCCCAGCCCAGTCGGTCGCTGTCCAGAGAACTCCGTTTGCTTGCCGTTGCATCTGAATGTAGTCCGTGTGGCTGCCCTCCGATACTGGCACCGCGATGATGGTTCCCATGCCATTGCTGATCCACTTGTACTCTCGTTTTGTGTGTTTCCTGCTCCACGGCTCCTGGTGACTGTTCAACTGGTTGCCTGCATCGATTTCTATCTCCGGTGAGCATAGAATGATGCTGGTTACAAGTTTTCGCAAGGTGGTCATTCGTTTGAACGTGAGAGTCGCCGTCATGGTTGGTATCCGCACGGAGAACACTCGCTCTTCCTCCCGTCTCACGTTGAAGCTGGCCAAATTGCATTCCTTCAGGAAAGGAACCGTTTTGACTGTATACTGCTCGCCTTGACTGTCGATTACCCAGGGGTTGTCGTTCCACTGAAAGGATGGCCAGAAGGCTCGAGTCTCTTCTGATAGTTGATGAATCGTCTGCTCAGGTTTTCTCCCAAAGTACACACCTACACGTCCGTCTGATCTCCCTCGAGGTCTAGGGTCGGTAGTAAGGATTCCATTTGCTGCTTCAGATCGTCTTTCCACGCGGGATTGCGTCTCTCTGCCGCCACCAAGTCTTCACAGAGATACTCCCACCCGAGTCTGTGGATATTGCTCGTCTGGTACAGCCTTGTCTGTGCGAGCCGGCTTCGCTCCTTGGGTGAAATCGCGCAACATCCCCGGTTTTGACTTTTGTCCTGATGAACCTGCTCATGCCAAGCCTCTGTATACTTGTCTCGCGCTCGCAGTATCCACCGAGTTGTCCGCCGCATCGCTTGTCGCTTTATTGCAAGAGGTATTGAATAGAGACCTATGCCTCCTTCCTTGACTGGCAAGTAGAGCAGGGAAGGACTCACCTTGTGCCTCGTGCCGTCTGTGCCGAGTGTCGATTTCCACAAAAACTGCCTTTGTAGATTCACTAGCTGATCCACGACCTTCGCTGGGGGCTTGATGTAGCCGACAGTGAACAGAATCGACGGCAGTAAGACCGAGTTCAGTATCAGCACTCTCCCCACCACACTGTTGGAGACTTTGGCTGCGATGATCAATCTGGTTCGGAGCTTTTGCAGGCGGTCCTCCCAATTAGCTTGTGTGATGTTCCCGGTACCTATTTGGATGCCAAGGTACCTCACCGTCTCTCCATGCTTCAGGATTGGAATGCCGCATCTTTGTTCCTGGACTACTGCTGTGCTGAGACAGATGTAGCTGCTTTTCGTTGGTTGCACGTGCAGACCTGATTGCTGGCCGAACTCGGACAGCAGCTGCATCAGTCGAGGCAGATGTTTCCCTTGTTTCAAAAAGACGGCGGAGTCGTCGACGAAGGTCGAAATGAGATGGGGTTCTGCTCCGGATCTGGTCACACGAATTCCTTCCAGATGGGGGTCTTGTTGTACTGCTAGTGCGAGAATCTCCGCGGCGACAATAAACAGCAGAGGGGCCAGGGGGCAACCTTGACGAATTCCCGACTTGACCTCCCATTCTCTCGACACTTCACCGTTCACCAGGTACTGCGCTGTAGTGTCCGAGTGCATTCGATGTACTAAATCCACAAATTGTCGACCAAAACCGAACTTTCTCAGCACAAGATACAGAAAATCTCTGTCCAATGTGTCGTAAGCCTTCATGAAGTCAAGCATAACAATTCCCGGAGCGTCATCCAACCCTTCAGCACTGTTGTGGTACGCTTTGTCCAACGCAGCTTGCATGATGAGGATCGCGTTCTCCATCAGTCGGTCGCGTACGAAGCCTTGTTGTGCTTCCCCGATGATCCACAGAAGGATGTCTTGCAGCCTTGTTGCCAAGACTTTTGCAAACAACTTGTAAGTGGTCGTAAGCAGAGTGATTGGTCTGTAATCGAGGGGGTTTGGCGAATCTCCTTTCTTGCGTAACGGTATCACGATTCCTTGACCGAATGATCTTGGCATGGGTGCCCCGCGTTGGATGTTGTTGAATTCCTGCACCAAAACTTCGACCATCACGTCCTCGCAATCCTTGTAGAAGTCATTGTTCAGACTATCCACGCCACCTGCCTTATGCCGATGTAAAGCCGCGATCGCCTCTCGTACTTCCTTTTCAGTGATGGGTGCCATCAAGTCTTGGTTTTGCTCTTCCGTGACTTTTCGAGTTTCCGGAATGTACACCAGTGCATCAAATCGCTGTTCAGCCTTCTGCGGAGGGACCGCAGCATGGCTCTGGCCAGTGATTTGGTGCCATTCTGCTCCCATGATGTCCGCTAGACTCGCGTTTGGTGAGTGGTACCTTCCGGGAGTCGGTTCCAATCGCGAAACTGTTTGATCCCGCTGCCAGTTGGCGATCCTCCGAAAGAAGTGACGAACATCCCCCTGCGTTGCTTGCATATACTTGCCGAATTTGAACTCTGCTGCCTCACTTGCCGCGTTTGCTTGCTCTTCGATCAGCTGACGCCTTGTGCGGTTTGCCGGTCGATGCTGCTGATCCTCCAATTTTTGCCGATATCTTCGTACTTGCCGCTTCTCTGCTCGACTTACTCTCAGTATTGCTTTGATGATACGCTGCTCCAGGTTGCTCCATACGATTGACCCTTCACTCTGCATCAGCTCCAGATCGTGAGCGATTGCCTTTTGCACCTCAGTCCGCACCAAGTCAGGACGCGAGGTTCGCATCGGGTACCTGCACTTGTTCACCTTCCTTGGTCTCTGCGGTTGACTCGTCCATTTCATATGCAGCACCACTGCTTGGTGATCCGAGTAGAGCTTGGGTAGCTCTATGGCCTCCCATTGCACGGCGCTGCCCAGGTTTCCTGCGATATAGAATCGGTCGAGTCGACTGGCTGAGTTTTTTCTCCAGTATGTGAAATGCTCCGTCGGTTCCCTCTGCACTGGCCACTCCGGATCCTCCACTAGCTCCCGTGCGTCGTAAATGCTCCACTCCGTCACTAGTCGTCTCAGTTCTGCACTTTCGCACTGCACAGATAGCCGAACTCCTCTTTGGTACCGGTCCCGTTGCTTGTCGAGCACACAATTGAAGTCACCTCCGAGCACTGCTGCTGCACGATGAGTCCCGAACTCTTTGTTTAGGCGTCGGAAGAAGTGTTCTCGCTCTGATTTCTTGTTGGGTGCGTACACATTAATCCACACCACTCCCTTGGACTTGACAGCGACTGTGCGATTTGTCCACTTGGATTCCTCGATCAGTTGTGTTTCGCTAATCGTCTTCGGATTTGTGAGTATTGCCACTCCGCCGGTCGCGTCTGGATGGATGGACCAAAAGGACGTTGGTTCGTCCAGGTTTGCAACCCCCCATATTCGGTTCCAGTAATGTCGGAGTCTGCGTTCTTCTTTGGCTGTGGTGATCCTCGTCTCCTGTAAATAAATGATATCATACTTTTCTGCGGTTAGTGCCCCCTTGAGGTCCTCTAACCATTTTGTTCGTTCTTTCTTTTTGAATCCGCACACGTTCTAAGTTAATACCTGTAGCGTGTTTGGACATGGTCTTTTTTCCTTTTTTTGGTTTTTGTAAAATGCATTCTTGAGGGCATGTAGCGCGGCGTACATTTCTGTGCCTGGGCTACTGCCACCTTGGTTACCTGTTGGTGTTGCGCCTTTAGTACCTTGAAGGCTCGACCGAGTCCACTTCCATGGTGACTTGAGCCATGATCACCGAAAGAGCTAACCACTCGCTGAGCTCCTCTCCACTCTTGAAGGCTGCTTTGAGTTACAAATAAATAAATGCACATACCGTGACACCAAGAGTCTCAACAAGACGTTGATTCGCTAAGCTCACGAAGTTGTTGCGCATATTGATGCCGTTCCCAACGAGCTTGAACGGCACCAATACTTCATGATCAAGAGCTTGTGCAAGCCTGCGCTTCACATACGCTTGCTGTCCGGAAATGAATCGCAACTCGTATTTACCGCTCGACGGACCTTTCTCTCGAAGGAGGACAGCAAAACCATGATGCATCTTCGAGTTGATCGGGCGGGTCGCAATGCGCTCTTCAATCCTACCCAATATCGCGTGCGTTGTCTCGTGTGCTGTCAAGAGCGAATCGACTTTGCCATCAATGCCGTCGATGAGACGCATGCGTTCGCGATGGTGAGTTTGGATTAGAAGCGTGATGTGCTCATTCTTCGCGCGCAGTTGGTCTTGCGCAACGCGCAATTGGTCATCTTTTGCGCGTAGTTGGTCATCCTTCGTGCGCACCAATTGACTGATATGTTCATCCTTCACACGCAGTTGGTCTTGCGCAACGCGCAATTGTTCACGGAGCAACGCGTTTTCGGCTTGGAGCACGTCGTCACTTGGCATTTTTGCTTTGTTTCTTCTTGTTGAATGAAGGAAGTCGATGTGAAGGATAACAGAATGAATGTCAATTTGAAAATTTGTATTGGGTGTGGCAAGTATTTAAAACACTTCATCAGAGTCAGAATCAGAATCAGCATTACCGTCAACATTCGGTATTATCGTAAAAACACTGTACTACTGCCATCACACGGTACAATCATCACGACACAGTTCAACATTTCCAAAATTAACTGATAGTTATTTTGAGTTGTATTTATTATTTGAATATAATATACAAAGTGAATCGAACTTGAACGACATCTTTGCCCGGAGATACCTTCTCCGAGATTGTCAGGCGGTCTAAGTTCACTCAGAGTATCGGCCCGAATCAAAAAACAGAAGGCCATCTCTGAGTTGTTTGGTGCTATGGTATCTCATGGCAACTTGTAAGATCATTTGAGATGAGGTGAGGTGAGGGATCAACCAGCACCGAAGCATCAAGAAACACAAAACAAACAGAAAAAAAAGACTGACCAGCACATATTTGCCTTCTCGAGGCTGCGGACCTGAGGGTATCTCGCGCCGAGCAATGAGAGTCCTCAGTAGTTTTTCAGCCTGGCTCGAGTATATGAGATCCGTTGTTAGCAGGGTTTTTTCTCGCGCTTTTCTCGCGCTAACATCACTCAAAATGAATTCATTCGACCGAATCTCCCAACGACAAGCAACCATCCGATCTTTGTAGCGAGAATGCAGTAGGCAAGGAGTTGAGCATCTGTGCATTTTTCACTTACCAAAATAATATACGTGTTTGCATCTATATCTCTATGTCTGACTCTTCTTCGTCATCATCTCGGATCAGATCGACGAACTCGTCATCGATTCTCTCTTCAAGTACGAGGCGAGACCAGTCGTTCGCAGCGAGGAGAGGTGAGAGCTCGTTGAACGCATGGATGGCTTCGTCGATGAACCCGCGGAACTCGTCGTAGCTAATGTTTGTTCCCGGTCGCCATGTCCACCAGATTGCTGTGCAGTGGGGGCGCAGATCGCGGCTCTACGTCGTTTCTATACCTTAGATTAATACCGCAACTGTAGCATACATCAAATAAAGCAAACACTTACCAGAGGACGATACTCGGGGTCCAGAGAGTCCTTGATGCGCTGATTTGTGTGTGTTTTTACGTACTGGCGCAAATCGATCCCGTTACCAGACTTGCAAAGGCGAAGCGGGTGCCCACCATCCAATATCAGCTCGGTGCGTTGCTCAACACAGTATTGCTTCTGGCCCGACGTGCACCTGATGCTCTTGGACTGCTGTTCGCTGTCAAATTCTGTCAAGAGGTAGTAGTGCTCGAGAGGTCGGCTCGGCGCAGTCGTCCCTTTCTCTCTCTTTGCTACGCGCTGCAAATCGGTCAGTCGGTTACTGATCTGAGCGTTCGCGCCAAGCACACGGTCGATGCGTCCACAGATGTCGCGCCGGTGCTCGCGATTGAGCTGTACGAGCGCATTGCGAAGCGATTCGTGGTGTGCGTCGTTGACGCGTGCGAGCTCTTCGCGGTGCTCGCGATTGAGTCGAGCGAGCTCTTCGTGGTGTGCGTCGTTGACGCGTGCGAGCGCTTCGTGGTGTGCGTCGTTGACGCGTGCGAGCTCTTCGCGGTGCTCGCGATTGAGTCGAGCGAGCTCTTCGTGTGCGTCTTTGAGTTGTGCGAGCGCTTCGTGGTGTGCGTCGCTTAGGCGTGCGAGCTCTTCGCGGTGCTCGCGATTGAGTCGAGCGAGCTCTTCGTGTGCGTCTTTGAGTTGTGCGAGCGCTTCGTGGTGTGCGTCGCTTAGGCGTACGAGATCCGCCTCAAGGCGCGTGCGGGCTTCGCGCTCACGGTCGAGATCCGCCTCAAGGCGCGTCCGGAGGTCATGTTCGTGCTCGAGGTCGCGCAGGGCGTTGTCAAGTCGGTGCTGTAGGGCAACGAGCGCCATGATGGTCTCTTCACTTTCAAAATTGCAAACTGTGTGTGCAGAGAGACTCAGGCACCAGTACAAAATGCATTGGCTGAATGCATCTGAGTCTGAGGAAACACAGTTTAAAACACTTGCAGTTGCCAAACTCAAACCAAACGATTCTTTGCGCGCGCATTCATCAACTTCATCAACTTCATCCACAAGTAGGCAAGCAACATGCAGAGCAGCAGCGAAGCGAGTGAGAACGAGTTCCTGAAGAAGCACATCACTGAACTAGAAGCACAGGTCTCGAGACTGACTCTCAGACACACTACTCCGAGCGCATGCAGCTTCATGACGAACGCGGGAGACTGATTCAGGTGCACCACGCTGAACGCGCCGCTATGAGGACAACTTCCCAATTGAAGCGCTCAAGACATGTTTAATGAGTTGTTTATTAGTTTGATAGCGTGTTTTCGTTCAGGTCTCCACCACAATTCAAAGTTGGGTGACGCCGCCAACGAATCCGAAAATGACATGAGGTCAGTTGCCATTTATCAACCCCCCCCTATTGCTTTTTCGACACCCCACAGGGTCAAAACAGGACATATGCACTGTGTTATGGAAATTCCTCTCTGCCTTATCTGCCAAAAAGATCCATCTCTTCTTGGCTGTTCGCATTCGATAGAATGAGTATGTTGCTGTCCTTCTCTCTGAAAGTGAATAGAGTGAGAGGTCGAATGCGGCAGCGTCCTTTCTCTTGCTACTGTGATGGATTTAGGCCAATAGAAACGCTGGGATTCATCACAGATGAACTTGCACCCAATCAGTGCACCGCACATTGTCAAGTTTCGTCTCACCCAAACATTTGACGACTGAATGCTGTCGTCTTTCGTCTCACTCAGGAAGTTGACAACTGGAAGAGAATGGCTGTACTTGTTTTCACTACCGACAACAAGTACGTCTGCCCACAAGAGGGGTGCTCCATTGCGTACGACAAGCTGAACAGTCTCCGTCAGCACTGCAAACGCCATCATGGCGCGACAGTCACGCTGCGTGCTCAAAAGACTTGCATTGAAGAGAAACGACGCAGGCAACGCGAATACACCGCTAGGTATCGTGAGAAGAAGAATGCTGCGAGGCGTCCGGTGAAGAAGCATTACAGCTACACAGGCGTGGATGATGCGAATGAGCACGGGGTATTTGGGTGCCGATCTCCTCTTCTAGCTTATCGTCAGTCCAACATTGAGGGTGCTGGTAATGGCGTATTCGCTCTCCAAGACTTCCAACCTGGCGATATCGTAACATGGTATTCGGGTGAGAAGACCGCGTCAATTCCAGACGACCCGTCATATGCAATTGATGTTCGCTCTGGATTTCTCGATGGGATTCGGTCTCCAAAACAAGGAGAAGGACTTGCGAGCTTTGTCAACAGGGAAGAGAGAACCAAACCAAAATGCCGCAAGAACTGTACAATCATCAAGTGTCCAGGAGAGAAGCACTCTCTATATCTGGAGGTAACAAAACCTATCAAAGCAGGTGGAGAACTGTACACTACGTACAGTCGTGGATATAGGATTTACAACAAGTCCCAGTAACAACAGCATATATACAAATCAAGAGACTTCAGAGACAACTGTTTGCGATTCTTTTCTTCACTATATACATTTGACTCTGTGGTAATGATTGCCTAGCCTCGAACGCGTGATCAGGCGCATGCTTCGATCTTCCACGTCCTAGGTACACAAACCACGTGACGCGCCACCTCTGCCTATCAACGGTTTTTCAAGTTCATCTCATTTCGATCAATCAAGACCCGCGTATTGTATGATTGTCCAAGTGTCGTCCTCCAAGATCAAGAAATATCCCACAGGACGATAAGACCCAACGAAAATTTGTATTGCAACGGCATATCATTCGTGCCAGGAACGCGTGACGTCTAAACTCGGCCACATTACGCTTTCGACAGTGCAGTAAACACCCCACCGAAAAGACCACACAAGTGCAAGCTCCCTGCTTGCTTGCTTCCTCTCTGCCTTGCTCGTTCAAGACTCTTCCTCGGTTATCACCTCGATAAACAATCACTGACGATGGGACAATAATCGACCACAGAAAACACAACATTTGCCAGCTCACTCCGTGCCGATGCTCTTCAAGCAGAGCTGGCGAAACTCAGGGCAGAACTGTCTCCTAGCGCATCGAAGATCTGTCGGTATTACAACGAGAAAGGACGGCGCAAACATGGAGATGCCTGTAAGCGGATCCATTTTGATGACCCGGAGGTGCTGAAGGAAAAACTAAAGGCAAAGGATAAAAGAGTCGAAGCCATGAAATGATTCAGCAAACGTTGCAGTGAAATGAAATCCGATGTCGAGAAAGTGGGGACTGAAGGAACAGTTGAAGAAGAGGCACCAGGTGTTTGTATTGGATTGCTCGGGGTCCATGTCAGGTTCGACGTGGGACATGTTGATGGCCGCGTGGCACTAGTACTTGTCCAATCGCTTCGCTCCAGGCGCCTCGCTCGACTTGGTATCGGTCGTGACGTTTGACAGTGGCGCAAGCATTGAATATGAAATCCAGAATACCATGGACAGGGGAAACGCATCGCTTTGGTTTTGCGGAGGGGGGGGGGCACGTGGTACAGCGCTGGTCTGAATGCTGCCAACGGAGTGCTCTCGCGTAACGATTTCAAGACATACAGACCCATTGTGGTGTTTTTCTCGGGTGGACAGCCCGAAGATCAGGGTCCCGGCGAACAGTTGACCATTTCTCTGCGACAGAGTTGCGGCGAATCTGGGCGTGAGGCGTTTGCTGTGGGGTTTGGCAGCATCAATCTTCAGGTGCTGCAACGCGTTGCCAAGATGCTGGGCGGCACGTACCACCATGCCTTGACATGCACGCAATGAAGACGACCTTTCACTCGATTTCCACCTTGCGCTCTTCAACGTCTGTGCGAAAAACTAAAAATGTTGCCTGGCTGGGGGTGTCTAGTTATCGCCATGACGACTCTACAGACCACTTAGCATCGGGTTTATCTCGAATCGAAGAGACCGAGGACAGCATCGATTCTTTGTCCACTCTTCATGTTTCCGCGCCATAAACGGTCGTGTACTGTTTAGGAAACCCTAAACCATAGAGAAGGTGTCCAGATTGAGAATAATTACTAGCGTCCAAAACTCCACACCCACGTTCTCCAACTGGACCACATCACTTGAAGGCAGACCAAATATAGTAGTGTGGTACACACCAAACCAGGAGTTTCCTAAACTAAACACAAGAAACAAAACCGCCATTCAGAATTTTGAACGCCATGGCCACCATGGACACGCTTCGATCGCTGGAGCACGAAATTCTTCACAATGAGGACCTTCGTAGTCGTGAGGTGTTCTTAGCCGCGCTTCGCTCTCTCCAGCATGAGCAGCAGCGCGCACAGACTGCGGAGAACGCCCTCGCGCAGGAACGCCAACGTGCCAGTGCTGCTGAAGAGCGTGCCAGTGCTGCTGATGCGCGCGGAGACCGCATGGAGACCACTGACAGAGATTAGAGACGAACTCCGTCAAGTGCACAGCTATGCACGCAGGACACACAACACGCTCACGGCCGCTGTGGACAAGTCATCCCAGCTCTTCAATGCACTCTCACACAGCCATCCCAAATCAATCGTCAATCAACGCGAGCAAAAACTCCAGCCAGGGATTGCAGTGCTTGATGTGTCCGCGTGTCCTAAGCAGCGCCGCATTTACGGCAGTGAAAGACCACGTCTGTACAAGATGATCGAGGGACAGCGAGACAAGCATGTGAATCCTACAATCAAAGAGCTGGAAAAAGAAGGAGGCTTCGTTGTCCGAAGTTGGCAGTACTACCCGAATGGCATCACACACCGCGACAACCTCAAGCGCAACCTGGACGATTGGCTTCAAGAGCAGGTATGACCATGGTTTGTGACGTGAAATGCTACGCTTGAACTAACAGACACGTTCTCCTCTCTCGTCAAGCCCAGTGCGGAGCCCGCGCAAAAGAAGTCGCGTCGTTCATCAAAATCGCTGTGTACGGGTTCAATCCCGACTGCGGTTTCGATGCGGAGAGATTCTTAGGTTACTTCGACATGATCGTTGATGAAGCGGTGCGTATGCCTGTGGAGTATGGCCGAGAGGCGTATCCAATTGAGGCCGTACCGGTAGCTCGCTTTCTTGTCGAAGCACAATAGTAGAGGTATCGTTACTCTTTGGTCCTGATACCAAGTCCATGAGTACACCCGTCGGTCCGCGCGCGATCTTGATACCAAGTATATGAGTATACCCGTTGGTCGCTCTTGCAATCTTTATCTGACCAACAACTCCCCAAATCCAGAATATAATCAGAAACGAGAAAATACTAGGCTGATGCATCTGAACTGATGAGCAAGCATCGAAGGTTCGACAATGGACAACTCCGGAAGACGGACGAGAGCACGAAACATTGTCGAAGAGTGTTCCAGTTCTAGTGAGGTAGCCCGTTGTGATGCTACTTTCTTCTTTCCAGGTTGACTGGTGCTGAAGGGTCTTTTTCGTCTCTAGAATTTAGGGATCCTAAACAATACACGACCGTTTATGGCGCGGAAACATGAAGAGTGGACAAAGAATCGATGCTGTCCTCGGTCTCTTCGATTCGAGATAAACCCGATGCTAAGTGGTCTGTAGAGTCGTCATGGCGATAACTAGACACCCCCAGCCAGGCAACATTTTTAGTTTTTCGCACAGACGTTGAAGAGTGCAAGGTGGAAATCGATTGAAAGGTCGTCTTCATTCCGTGCATGTCAAGGCATGGTGGTACGTGCCGCCCAGCATCTCGGCAACGCGTTGCAGCACCTGAAGATTGATGCTGCCAAACCCCACAGCAAACGCCTCACGCCCAGATTCGCCGCAACTCTGTCGCAGAGAAATGGTCAACTGTTCGCCGGGACCCTGATCTTCGGGCTGTCCACCCGAGAAAAACACACAATGGGTCTGTATGTCTTGAAATCGTTACGCGAGAGCACTCCGTTGGCAGCATTCAGACCAGCGCTGTACCACGTGCCCCCCCCTCCGCAAAACCAAAGCGATGCGTTTCCCCTGTCCATGGTATTCTGGATTTCATATTCAATGCTTGCGCCACTGTCAAACGTCACGACCGATACCAAGTCGAGCGAGGCGCCTGGAGCGAAGCGATTGGACAAGTACTAGTGCCACGCGGCCATCAACATGTCCCACGTCGAACCTGACATGGACCCCGAGCAATCCAATACAAACACCTGGTGCCTCTTCTTCAACTGTTCCTTCAGTCCCCACTTTCTCGACATCGGATTTCATTTCACTGCAACGTTTGCTGAATCATTTCATGGCTTCGACTCTTTTATCCTTTGCCTTTAGTTTTTCCTTCAGCACCTCCGGGTCATCAAAATGGATCCGCTTACAGGCATCTCCATGTTTGCGCCGTCCTTTCTCGTTGTAATACCGACAGATCTTCGATGCGCTAGGAGACAGTTCTGCCCTGAGTTTCGCCAGCTCTGCTTGAAGAGCATCGGCACGGAGTGAGCTGGCAAATGTTGTGTTTTCTGTGGTCGATTATTGTCCCATCGTCAGTGATTGTTTATCGAGGTGATAACCGAGGAAGAGTCTTGAACGAGCAAGGCAGAGAGGAAGCAAGCAAGCAGGGAGCTTGCACTTGTGTGGTCTTTTCGGTGGGGTGTTTACTGCACTGTCGAAAGCGTAATGTGGCCGAGTTTAGACGTCACGCGTTCCTGGCACGAATGATATGCCGTTGCAATACAAATTTTCGTTGGGTCTTATCGTCCTGTGGGATATTTCTTGATCTTGGAGGACGACACTTGGACAATCATACAATACGCGGGTCTTGATTGATCGAAATGAGATGAACTTGAAAAACCGTTGATAGGCAGAGGTGGCGCGTCACGTGGTTTGTGTACCTAGGACGTGGAAGATCGAAGCATGCGCCTGATCACGCGTTCGAGGCTAGGCAATCATTACCACAGAGTCAAATGTATATAGTGAAGAAAAGAATCGCAAACAGTTGTCTCTGAAGTCTCTTGATTTGTATATATGCTGTTGTTACTGGGACTTGTTGTAAATCCTATATCCACGACTGTACGTAGTGTACAGTTCTCCACCTGCTTTGATAGGTTTTGTTACCTCCAGATATAGAGAGTGCTTCTCTCCTGGACACTTGATGATTGTACAGTTCTTGCGGCATTTTGGTTTGGTTCTCTCTTCCCTGTTGACAAAGCTCGCAAGTCCTTCTCCTTGTTTTGGAGACCGAATCCCATCGAGAAATCCAGAGCGAACATCAATTGCATATGACGGGTCGTCTGGAATTGACGCGGTCTTCTCACCCGAATACCATGTTACGATATCGCCAGGTTGGAAGTCTTGGAGAGCGAATACGCCATTACCAGCACCCTCAATGTTGGACTGACGATAAGCTAGAAGAGGAGATCGGCACCCAAATACCCCGTGCTCATTCGCATCATCCACGCCTGTGTAGCTGTAATGCTTCTTCACCGGACGCCTCGCAGCATTCTTCTTCTCACGATACCTAGCGGTGTATTCGCGTTGCCTGCGTCGTTTCTCTTCAATGCAAGTCTTTTGAGCACGCAGCGTGACTGTCGCGCCATGATGGCGTTTGCAGTGCTGACGGAGACTGTTCAGCTTGTCGTACGCAATGGAGCACCCCTCTTGTGGGCAGACGTACTTGTTGTCGGTAGTGAAAACAAGTACAGCCATTCTCTTCCAGTTGTCAACTTCCTGAGTGAGACGAAAGACGACAGCATTCAGTCGTCAAATGTTTGGGTGAGACGAAACTTGACAATGTGCGGTGCACTGATTGGGTGCAAGTTCATCTGTGATGAATCCCAGCGTTTCTATTGGCCTAAATCCATCACAGTAGCAAGAGAAAGGACGCTGCCGCATTCGACCTCTCACTCTATTCACTTTCAGAGAGAAGGACAGCAACATACTCATTCTATCGAATGCGAACAGCCAAGAAGAGATGGATCTTTTTGGCAGATAAGGCAGAGAGGAATTTCCATAACACAGTGCATATGTCCTGTTTTGACCCTGTGGGGTGTCGAAAAAGCAATAGGGGGGGGTTGATAAATGGCAACTGACCTCATGTCATTTTCGGATTCGTTGGCGGCGTCACCCAACTTTGAATTGTGGTGGAGACCTGAACGAAAACACGCTATCAAACTAATAAACAACTCATTAAACATGTCTTGAGCGCTTCAATTGGGAAGTTGTCCTCATAGCGGCGCGTTCAGCGTGGTGCACCTGAATCAGTCTCCCGCGTTCGTCATGAAGCTGCATGCGCTCGGAGTAGTGTGTCTGAGAGTCAGTCTCGAGACCTGTGCTTCTAGTTCAGTGATGTGCTTCTTCAGGAACTCGTTCTCACTCGCTTCGCTGCTGCTCTGCATGTTGCTTGCCTACTTGTGGATGAAGTTGATGAAGTTGATGAATGCGCGCGCAAAGAATCGTTTGGTTTGAGTTTGGCAACTGCAAGTGTTTTAAACTGTGTTTCCTCAGACTCAGATGCATTCAGCCAATGCATTTTGTACTGGTGCCTGAGTCTCTCTGCACACACAGTTTGCAATTTTGAAAGTGAAGAGACCATCATGGCGCTCGTTGCCCTACAGCACCGACTTGACAACGCCCTGCGCGACCTCGAGCACGAACATGACCTCCGGACGCGCCTTGAGGCGGATCTCGACCGTGAGCGCGAAGCCCGCACGCGCCTTGAGGCGGATCTCGCACGCCTAAGCGACGCACACCACGAAGCGCTCGCACAACTCAAAGACGCACACGAAGAGCTCGCTCGACTCAATCGCGAGCACCGCGAAGAGCTCGCACTCGTCAACGACGCACACCACAAAGCGCTCGCACAACTCAAAGACGCACACGAAGAGCTCGCTCGACTCAATCGCGAGCACCGCGAAGAGCTCGCACGCGTCAACGACGCACACCACGAAGAGCTCGCACGCGTCAACGACGCACACCACGAATCGCTCCGCAATGCGCTCGTACAGCTCAATCGCGAGCACCGGCGCGACATCTGTGGACGCATCGACCGTGTGCTTGGCGCGAACGCTCAGATCAGTAACCGACTGACCGATTTGCAGCGCGTAGCAAAGAGAGAGAAAGGGACGACTGCGCCGAGCCGACCTCTCGAGCACTACTACCTCTTGACAGAATTTGACAGCGAACAGCAGTCCAAGAGCATCAGGTGCACGTCGGGCCAGAAGCAATACTGTGTTGAGCAACGCACCGAGCTGATATTGGATGGTGGGCACCCGCTTCGCCTTTGCAAGTCTGGTAACGGGATCGATTTGCGCCAGTACGTAAAAACACACACAAATCAGCGCATCAAGGACTCTCTGGACCCCGAGTATCGTCCTCTGGTAAGTGTTTGCTTTATTTGATGTATGCTACAGTTGCGGTATTAATCTAAGGTATAGAAACGACGTAGAGCCGCGATCTGCGCCCCCACTGCACAGCAATCTGGTGGACATGGCGACCGGGAACAAACATTAGCTACGACGAGTTCCGCGGGTTCATCGACGAAGCCATCCATGCGTTCAACGAGCTCTCACCTCTCCTCGCTGCGAACGACTGGTCTCGCCTCGTACTTGAAGAGAGAATCGATGACGAGTTCGTCGATCTGATCCGAGATGATGACGAAGAAGAGTCAGACATAGAGATATAGATGCAAACACGTATATTATTTTGGTAAGTGAAAAATGCACAGATGCTCAACTCCTTGCCTACTGCATTCTCGCTACAAAGATCGGATGGTTGCTTGTCGTTGGGAGATTCGGTCGAATGATTCATTTTGAGTGATGTTAGCGCGAGAAAAGCGCGAGAAAAAACTCTGCTAACAACGGATCTCATATACTCGAGCCAGGCTGAAAAACTACTGAGGACTCTCATTGCTCGGCGCGAGATACCCTCAGGTCCGCAGCCTCGAGAAGGCAAATATGTGCTGGTCAGTCTTTTTTTTCTGTTTGTTTTGTGTTTCTTGATGCTTCGGTGCTGGTTGATCCCTCACCTCACCTCATCTCAAATGATCTTACAAGTTGCCATGAGATACCATAGCACCAAACAACTCAGAGATGGCCTTCTGTTTTTTGATTCGGGCCGATACTCTGAGTGAACTTAGACCGCCTGACAATCTCGGAGAAGGTATCTCCGGGCAAAGATGTCGTTCAAGTTCGATTCACTTTGTATATTATATTCAAATAATAAATACAACTCAAAATAACTATCAGTTAATTTTGGAAATGTTGAACTGTGTCGTGATGATTGTACCGTGTGATGGCAGTAGTACAGTGTTTTTACGATAATACCGAATGTTGACGGTAATGCTGATTCTGATTCTGACTCTGATGAAGTGTTTTAAATACTTGCCACACCCAATACAAATTTTCAAATTGACATTCATTCTGTTTTCCTTCACATCGACTTCCTTCATTCAACAAGAAGAAACAAAGCAAAAATGCCAAGTGACGACGTGCTCCAAGCCGAAAACGCGTTGCTCCGTGAACAATTGCGCGTTGCGCAAGACCAACTGCGTGTGAAGGATGAACATATCAGTCAATTGGTGCGCACGAAGGATGACCAACTACGCGCAAAAGATGACCAATTGCGCGTTGCGCAAGACCAACTGCGCGCGAAGAATGAGCACATCACGCTTCTAATCCAAACTCACCATCGCGAACGCATGCGTCTCATCGACGGCATTGATGGCAAAGTCGATTCGCTCTTGACAGCACACGAGACAACGCACGCGATATTGGGTAGGATTGAAGAGCGCATTGCGACCCGCCCGATCAACTCGAAGATGCATCATGGTTTTGCTGTCCTCCTTCGAGAGAAAGGTCCGTCGAGCGGTAAATACGAGTTGCGATTCATTTCCGGACAGCAAGCGTATGTGAAGCGCAGGCTTGCACAAGCTCTTGATCATGAAGTATTGGTGCCGTTCAAGCTCGTTGGGAACGGCATCAATATGCGCAACAACTTCGTGAGCTTAGCGAATCAACGTCTTGTTGAGACTCTTGGTGTCACGGTATGTGCATTTATTTATTTGTTATGTTTTACGTTGTCTAATACGTCTTTTTGCTGCCAGGATAGGAAGCGGAAGCGAGCGATATTTTCTTCCGATGCTGTCGTTCACAGTGGGTTGACTATGAGCAAGACTTCCCACCTGAAACAATTAAAGATAGTATAGGCATCGTGTGGAGCAACCTGGAGCAGCGTATCATCAAAGCAATACTGAGAGTAAGTTGAGCAGAGAAGCGGCAAGTACGAAGATATCGGCAAAAGTTGGAGGATCAGCAGCACCGACCGGCAAACCGCACAAGGCGTCAGCTGATCGAAGAACAAGCAAACGCGGCAAGGGAGGCAGCAGAGTTCAAATTCGGTAAGTATATGCAAGCAACGCAGGGGGATGTTCGTCACTTCTTTCGGAGGATCGCCAACTGGCAGCGGGATCAAACAATTTCGCGATTGGAACCGACCCCCGGAAGGTACCACTCACCAAACGCGAGTCTAGCGGACATCATGGGGGAAGAATGGCACCAAATCACCGGCCAGAGCCATGCTGCGGTCCCTCCGCAGAAGGCTGAACAGCGATTTGATGCACTGGTGTATATCCCGGGAACTCGAAAAGTCACGGAAGAGCAAAACCAAGACTTGATGGCACCCATCACTGAAAAGGAAGTGCGAGAGGCAATCGCGGCTTTACATCGGCATAAGGCAGGTGGCGTGGATAGTCTGAACAATGACTTCTACAAGGATTGCGAGGACGTGATGGTCGAAGTTTTGGTGCGGGAATTCAACAACATCCAACGCGGGGCAACCATGCCACGATCATTCGGTCAAGGAATCGTGATACCGTTACGCAAGAAAGGAGATTCGCCAAACCCCCTCGATTACAGACCAATCACTCTGCTTACGACCACTTACAAGTTGTTTGCAAAAGTCTTGGCAACAAGGCTGCAAGACATCCTTCTGTGGATCATCGGGGAAGCACAACAAGGCTTCGTACGCGACCGACTGATGGAGAACGCGATCCTCATCATGCAAGCTGCATTGGACAAAGCGTACCACAACAGTGCTGAAGGGTTGGACGACGCTCCGGGAATTGCGATGCTTGACTTCATGAAGGCTTACGACACATTGGACAGAGATTTTCTGTACCTTGTGCTGAGCAAGTTCGGCTTTGGGCGACAATTTGTGGATTTAGTACGTCGAATGCACTCGGACACTACAGCGCAGTACCTGGTGAACGGTGAAGTGTCGAGAGAATGGGAGGTCAAGTCGGGAATTCGTCAAGGTTGCCCCCTCTCCCCTCTCCTGTTTATCGTTGCCGCGGAGATTCTCGCACTGGCAATACAACAAGACCCCCATCTAGAAGGTATTCGCGTGACCAGATCCGGAGCAGAACCCCATCTTATTTCGACCTTCGTCGATGACTCCGCCGTCTTTTTGAAACAAGGGAAACAGCTGCCTCGACTGATGCAGCTGCTGTCCGAGTTCGGCCAGCAATCAGGTCTGCACGTGCAACGAACGAAAAGCAGCTACATCTGTCTCAACACAGCAGTAGTCCATGAACAAAGATGCGGCATTCCGGTCCTGAAGCATGGAGAGACGGTGAGGTACCTTGGCATCCAAATAGGTACCGGGAACATCACACAAGCTAATTGGGAGGACCGCCTGCAAAAGCTCCGAACCAGATTGATCATCGCGGACAAAGTCTCCAACAGTGTGGTGGGGAGAGTGCTTATACTGAATTCGATCTTACTGCCGTCGATTCTGTTCACTGTCGGCTACATCAAGCCCCCAGCGAAGGTCGTGGATCAGCTAGTGAATCTACAAAAGCAGTTTTTGTGGAAATCGACACTCGGCACAGACGGCACGAGGCACAAGGTGAGTCCTTCCCTGCTCTACCTGCCAGTCAAGGAAGGAGGCATAGGTCTCTATTCAATACGTCTTGCAATAAAGCGACAAGAGATGCGGCGGACAACTCGGTGGCTACAGCGAGCGCGAGACAAGTATACAGAAGCTTGGCATGAACAGGTGCATCGGGACAAAAGTCAAAACCGGGGATGTTGCGCGATTTCACCAAAGGAGCGAAGCCAGAACGCACAGACAAGGCTGTACCAGACGAGCAATATCCACAGACTCGGGTGGGAGTATCTCTGTGAAGACCTGGTGGCTGCAGAGGGACGCAATCCGCGTGGAAAGACGATCCGAAGCGGCAGATGGAATCCTTGCTACCGACCCTGGACCTCGAGTGGAGATCAGACGGACGTGTAGGTGTGTACTTTGGGAGAAAACCTGAGCAGACGATTCATCAACTATCGGAAGAGACTCGAGCCTTCTGGCCATCCTTTCAGTGGAACGACAACCCCTGGATAATCGACAGTCAAGGCGAGCAGTATACAGTCAAAACGGTTCCTTTCCTGAAGGAATGCAATTTGGCCAGCTTCAACGTGAGACGGGAGGAAGAGCGAGTGTTCTCTGTGCGGCTACCAACCATGACGGCGACTCTCACGTTCAAACGAATGACTACCCTGCGAAAACTCGTAACCAGCATCATTCTATGCTCACCGGAGATAGAAATCGATGCAGGCAACCAGTTGAACAGTCACCAGGAGCCGTGGAGCAGGAAACACACAAAACGAGAGTACAAGTGGATCAGCAACGGCATGGGAACCATCATCGCGGTGCCAGTATCGGAGGGAGCCACACGGACTACATCCAGATGCAACGGCAAGCAAACGGAGTTCTCTGGACAGTGACCGACTGGGCTGGGGATGCTATCTGTCAACAAGACGTGGCAATGATCGAAGAAGAAATAAAAACCGTAGGGTGGACATTCAAACCGCACCCGCTCACGACTCACTGTCCGTGGCTGGTGCATGAACGTACTCCCCCAAACAGCATCCAGAAGACAGTTGACCGAGCACGAACACGAAGGTTGCACAGCAAGTTGTATCAAGGTCTCGGAGGACTTACAGACAAACTCAACGAAGTCGCAAGAACTGACCAGTGGTACAGCCATGTGCAGTATCGGCTACCAGCAGATCTATGGAAACAACGAGGATGTCTTACGCCGTATCAGATGTGGACGACATACCGGATCTCCACGATGCAGCTCAACCTGTTCCATCCGGGAAGGATCGAGTCTCCAGCGTGCCCAAGCAATGCCGGATGTGGGGAGGCAAAAGAAACTATCTCACACATAGTGTGGAGTTGCAAGCGAGCACAAGCCTCGTGGACGGCCTTCCTCGGGCGATGGATGGGCCGAACATTGACGGAGCAAGCACTCAACCTCTTCCTGCCTCATATTGCCAGCCGTACAGCCCCGCCAGGTCAACGATCTTTGCTCCGGGAATTGGAAAAGCGCTTCGGGTTCATTACTCCGGAACACTCGACAGCACTACAGAAACTTTGGTTTATCGTCGCATCAAGCATCCCAGTTTTGCTGTGGAGAACGAGAGTGGAAATAATGCATGAACGGCAACACGTCACTATCGAAGAAAGTACCCAGCGAGTGTGGACAGCGTGTGTGATGCAAGTGCGGGCTGTGGCTCATCGGATGAGAACGCTCAAAGGAGAAAAGATCGATGCAACTTGCCTGAGCCAACTGCTCAGCGTACTGGAGAGACAAGACTTGTCGCGCCAACTGGAAGCATGGGCGACGGCGCGTTTGTATTTCGATGGAGGTGCACGCGGCAACCCAGGTCCAGGAGGCAGTGGATGGGCACTCATCTTCCTGAATGAACGCAGCAATCGATGGGAACTCAAAGCATGCGGCTATGCGTACATGGGACCAGAAGTCACGAACAATTGGTGCGAATACAGCGCGCTGAAAGATGGCCTGGCATACAGTGCACACTACCTACAGCACTATGAAGTCAAGTTGGAAGTCTTCGGAGACAGCCAAATGATTATCGCATCCCAGAACGGGTTCTCCTCAATACGCCAGACCAAGTTGCAGCCACTAGCAGTTCGGGTAAACCAAATCATCGCCAACTTTGCGTGGACCTCCTGGAATCACACAAAACGAGAACAAAACAAGATGGCCGATCTTCTCGCCAACGTGGCAATGAACTCCAAGAGTGCGAAGATACTCACCGACGAATCGCGGGGAAATGATCAAGTTGTTATGTCCCAAGTCGCAGCTCTACTCGACAATGACATCGGTGCCACACCGTCAAGACTTAGAAACACCTCACTGCCAGCAGTGTTAATGAGACTCAGGAATTCTTAAACTGTGTGTAGATCATAAGTTAAATAGAATCACCTTCTCTCTCTCTCATATGAATGCATTATTTGGGATTTTCACAATCAAATCATTGAAGCCATCAAGCGACGCAGACCAGCGCTTCCGACAACGCGCTCGAAACGAAAGAAGCAATATTGAAAGCAGCGATTGAGCGTGAAAGCTTTGCCTCGCCATCTCCATTTCATGAAGTAAGATTAACTAGCCGCGATCGTTCTCTGCTAATGAGATCTTTCAGCTTTGCGTGCATAGGGTGATATGTATCGTCTATCTCTCTATCGTAAGTCTCTATTGATTCGCCTATACTATCTTTTTTTTAGAGAGAGAGAAGGTAATTCTATTTAACTTATGATCTACACACAGTTTAAGAATTCCTGAGTCTCATTAACACTGCTGGCAGTGAGGTGTTTCTAATTTTGACGTGTGGCACCGATGTCTTGTCGATTAGAGCTGCGACTTGGGAACATAACCACTTGAATCATTTCCCGCGATTCGCCGTTGATATCTTCGCAACGCTTTAGTTCATTGCCTATGTGGGCGAGAAGACGGCCATCTTGTTTTGTTCTTCGTCGTTGTGTGATTCCAGGAGGTCCCGGCAAAGGTGGGATGATTTGATGACGCGAGCTGCTAGCAGGCTGCAACTTGTCTGGCGTATGAGGAGAACCCGTTCTGGGATTCGATAATCTTATGGCGCTGTCCTCCAACAAAACAAAAAAAGAACAAACAAGAAGAAAAAAGAAAAAAAAAATGACCCTTCCAACTTGACTTCATAATGCTGTAGGTCGTGTGCACTGTATGTCATTCCATCTTTCAGCTCTCTGTATTCGCGCCCACTTGCTCTTGACTCTGGTCCCCATGTACGCATGCCCGCATGCGTTGAGTCCCAACTGATTCTGCGTGCTTCATTCATATATGAGTGCCCATCCGCTGCCTCCTGGACCTGGGTTGCCGCGTGCACCTCCATCGAAATACAAACGCGCCGTCGCCCATTCTTCCAGTTGGTGCGACAAGTCTTGTCTCTCCAGTACGCTGAGCAGTTGGCTCGGGCAGATAGCATTGATCTTTTCTCCTTTGAGCGTTCTCATCCGATGAGCCACGGCCCGCACTTGCATCACACACGCTGTCCACACTCGCTGGGTGCTTTCTTCGATAACGAGGTGTTGCCGTTCATGCACTATCTCCACTCTCGTTCTCCATAGCAACACTGGGATGCTTGATGTGACGATAAACCAGAGTTTCTGTAGTGCTACGGAGTGTTCCGGAGTAATGAACCCGAAGTGCTTTTCCAATTCCCGGAGCAAAGATCGTTGACCTGGCGGGACTGTGCGACTAGCAATATGAGGTAGGAAGAGATTGAGTGCTTGCTCCGTCAATGTTCGACCCATCCATCGCCCGAGGAAGGCGGTCCACGCGGCTTGCGCTCGCTTGCAATTCCACACTATGTGCGAGATAGTTTCTTTTGTCTCCCCACATCCGGCATTGCTTGGGCACGCCGAAGACTCGATCCTTCCCGGATGGAAAAGGTTGAGCTGCATCGTAGAAATCCGGTATGTCGTCCACATCTGAAAAGGCGTAAGACATCCTCGTTGTTTCCATAGATCTGCTGGTAGTCGATACTGCACATGGCTGTACCACTGGTCAGTTTTCGCGACTTCGTTGAGCTTGTCTATGAGTCCTCCGAGACCTTGATACAACTTGCTGTGCAGCCTCCGCATTCGTGCTCGGTCAATTGTCTTCTGGATACTATTTGGGGGAGTGCGTTCGTGCACCAGCCACGGACAGTGAGTCGTGAGCGGGTGCGGTTTGAATCTCCACCCTGTAGTCTTTATTTCTTCTTCGATCATTGCAACGTCTTGTTGACAGATAGCATCCCCAGCCCAGTCGGTCACTGTCCAGAGAACTCCGTCTGCTTTCCGTTGCATCTGAATGTAGTCCGTGTGGCTCCCCTCCGATACTGGCACCGCGATGATGGTTCCCATGCCATTGCTGATCCACTTGTACTCTCGTTTTGTGTGTTTCCTGCTCCACGGCTCCTGGTGACTGTTCAACTGGTTGCCTGCATCGATTCCTATCTCCGGTGAGCATAGAATGATGCTGGTTACGAGTTTTCGCAAGGTGGTCATTCGTTTGAACGTGAGAGTCGCCGTCATGGTTGGTATCCGCACGGAGAACACTCGCTCTTCCTCCCGTCTCACGTTGAAGCTGGTCAAATTGCATTCCTTCAGGAAAGGAACCGTTTTGACTGTATACTGCTCGCCTTGACTGTCGATTATCCAGGGGTTGTCGTTCCACTGAAAGGATGGCCAGAAGGCTCGAGTCTCTTCCGATACTTGATGAATCGTCTGCTCAGGTTTTCTCCCAAAGTACACACCTACACGTCCGTCTGATCTCCACTCGAGGTCCAGGGTCGGTAGTAAGGATTCCATTTGCCGCTTCAGATCGTCTTTCCACGCGGGATCGCGTCTCTCTGCCGCCACCAAGTCTTCACAGAGATACTCCCACCCGAGTCTGTGGATATTGCTCGTCTGGTACAGCCTTGTCTGCGCGAGCTGGCATCACTCCTTTGGTGAAATCGCGCAACATCCCCGGTTTTGACTTTTGTCCCGATGCACCTGTTCATGCCAAGCTTCTGTATACTTGTCTCGCGCTCGCAGTATCCACCGAGTTGTCCGCCGCATCGCTTGTCGCTTTATTGCAAGAGGTATTGAGTAGAGACCTATGCCTCCTTCCTTGAATGGCAGGTAGAGCAGGGAGGGACTCACCTTGTGTCTCGTGCTGTCTGTGCCGAGTGTCGAGTTCCACAAAAACTGCTTTTGTAGATTCACTAGCTGATCCACGACTCTCGCTGGGGGCTTGATGTAGCCGGCGGTGAACAGAATCGACGGCAGTAAGACCGAATTCAGTATAAGCACTCTCCCCACCACGCTGTTGGAGACTTTGGCCGCGATGATCAATCTGGTTCGGAGCTTTTGCAGGCGGTCCTCCCAATTAGCTTGTGTGATGTTCCCGGTTCCTATTTGGATGCCAAGGTACCTCACCGTCTCTCCATGCTTCAGAATTGGAATGCCGCATCTTTGTTCCTGGACTACTGCTGTGTTGAGACAGATGTAGCTGCTTTTCGTTCGTTGCACGTGCAGACCTGATTGCTGGCCGAACTCGGACAGCAGCTGCATCAGTCGAGGCAGCTGTTTCCCTTGTTTCAAAAAGACGGCGGAGTCATCGACGAAGGTCGAAATGAGATGGGGTTCTGCTCCGGATCTGGTCACGCGAATACCTTCTAGATGGGGGTCTTGTTGTATTGCCAGTGCGAGAATCTCCGCGGCAACGATAAACAGGAGAGGGGAGAGGGGGCAACCTTGACGAATTCCCAACTTGACCTCCCATTCTCTCGACACTTCACCGTTCACCAGGTACTGCGCTGTAGTGTCCGAGTGCATTCGACGTACTAAATCCACAAATTGTCGACCAAAGCCGAACTTGCTCAGCACAAGGTACAGAAAATCTCTGTCCAATGTGTCGTAAGCCTTCATGAAATCAAACATCGCAATTCCCGGAGCGTCGTCCAACCCTTCAGCACTGTTGTGGTACGCTTTGTCCAACGCAGCTTGCATGATGAGGATCGCGTTCTCCATCAGTCGGTCGCGTACGAAGCCTTGTTGTGCTTCCCCGATGATCCACAGAAGGATGTCTTGCAGCCTTGTTGCCAAGACTTTTGCAAACAACTTGTAAGTGGTCGTAAGCAGGGGGGTTTGGCGAATCTCCTTTCTTGCGCAACGGTATCACGATTCCTTGACCGAATGATCGTGGCATGGTTGCCCCGCGTTGGATGTTGTTGAATTCCCGCACCAAAACTTCGACCATCACGTCCTCGCAATCCTTGTAGAAGTCATTGTTCAGACTATCCACGCCACCTGCCTTATGCCGATGTAAAGCCGCGATTGCCTCTCGCACTTCCTTTTCAGTGATGGGTGCCATCAAGTCTTGGTTTTGCTCTTCCGTGACTTTTCGAGTTCCCGGGATATACACCAGTGCATCAAATCGCTGTTCAGCCTTCTGCGGAGGGACCGCAGCATGGCTCTGGCCGGTGATTTGGTGCCATTCTTCCCCCATGATGTCCGCTAGACTCGCGTTTGGTGAGTGGTACCTTCCGGGGGTCGGTTCCAATCGCGAAATTGTTTGATCCCGCTGCCAGTTGGCGATCCTCCGAAAGAAGTGACGAACATCCCCCTGCGTTGCTTGCATATACTTACCGAATTTGAACTCTGCTGCCTCACTTGCCGCGTTTGCTTGTTCTTCGATCAGCTGACGCCTTGTGCGGTTTGCCGGTCGGTGCTGCTGATCCTCCAACTTTTGCCGATATCTTCGTACTTGCCGCTTCTCTGCTCAACTTACTCTCAGTATTGCTTTGATGATACGCTGCTCCAGGTTGCTCCACACGATGCCTATACTATCTTTAATTGTTTCAGGTGGGAAGTCTTGCTCATAGTCAACCCACTGTGAACGACAGCATCGGAAGAAAATATCGCTCGCTTCCGCTTCCTATCCTGGCAGCAAAAAGACGTATTAGACAACGTAAAACATAACAAATAAATAAATGCACATACCGTGACACCAAGAGTCTCAACAAGACGTTGATTCGCTAAGCTCACGAAGTTGTTGCGCATATTGATGCCGTTCCCAACGAGCTTGAACGGCACCAATACTTCGTGATCAAGAGCTTGTGCAAGCCTGCGCTTCACATACGCTTGCTGTCCGGAAATGAATCGCAACTCGTATTTACCGCTCGACGGACCTTTCTCTCGAAGGAGGACAGCAAAACCATGATGCATCTTCGAGTTGATCGGGCGGGTCGCAATGCGCTCTTCAATCCTACCCAATATCGCGTGCGTTGTCTCGTGTGCTGTCAAGAGCGAATCGACTTTGCCATCAATGCCGTCGATGAGACGCATGCGTTCGCGATGGTGAGTTTGGATTAGAAGCGTGATGTGCTCATTCTTCGCGCGCAGTTGGTCTTGCGCAACGCGCAATTGGTCATCTTTTGCGCGTAGTTGGTCATCCTTCGTGCGCACCAATTGACTGATATGTTCATCCTTCACACGCAGTTGGTCTTGCGCAACGCGCAATTGTTCACGGAGCAACGCGTTTTCGGCTTGGAGCACGTCGTCACTTGGCATTTTTGCTTTGTTTCTTCTTGTTGAATGAAGGAAGTCGATGTGAAGGATAACAGAATGAATGTCAATTTGAAAATTTGTATTGGGTGTGGCAAGTATTTAAAACACTTCATCAGAGTCAGAATCAGAATCAGCATTACCGTCAACATTCGGTATTATCGTAAAAACACTGTACTACTGCCATCACACGGTACAATCATCACGACACAGTTCAACATTTCCAAAATTAACTGATAGTTATTTTGAGTTGTATTTATTATTTGAATATAATATACAAAGTGAATCGAACTTGAACGACATCTTTGCCCGGAGATACCTTCTCCGAGATTGTCAGGCGGTCTAAGTTCACTCAGAGTATCGGCCCGAATCAAAAAACAGAAGGCCATCTCTGAGTTGTTTGGTGCTATGGTATCTCATGGCAACTTGTAAGATCATTTGAGATGAGGTGAGGTGAGGGATCAACCAGCACCGAAGCATCAAGAAACACAAAACAAACAGAAAAAAAAGACTGACCAGCACATATTTGCCTTCTCGAGGCTGCGGACCTGAGGGTATCTCGCGCCGAGCAATGAGAGTCCTCAGTAGTTTTTCAGCCTGGTCCGAGTATTGCGTAGTTTATGAGATCCGTTGTTAGCAGAGTTTTTTCTCGCGCTTTTCTCGCGCTAACATCACTCAAAATGAATCATTCGACCGAATCTCCCAACGACAAGCAACCATCCGATCTTTGTAGCGAGAATGCAGTAGGCAAGGAGTTGAGCATCTGTGCATTTTTCACTTACCAAAATAATATATGTGTTTGCATCTATATCTCTATGTCTGACTCTTCTTCGTCATCGTCTCGGATCAGATCGACGAACTCGTCATCGATTCTCTCTTCAAGTACGAGGCGAGACCAGTCGTTCGCAGCGAGGAGAGGTGAGAGCTCGTTGAACGCATGGATGGCTTCGTCGATGAACCCGCGGAACTCGTCGTAGCTAATGTTTGTTCCCGACCGCCATGTCCACCAGATTGCTGTGCAGTGGGGGCGCAGATCGCGGCTCTACGTCGTTTCTATACCTTAGATTAATACCGCAACTGTAGCATACATCAAATAAAGCAAACACTTACCAGAGGACGATACTCGGGGTCCAGAGAGTCCTTGATGCGCTGATTTGTGTGTGTTTTTACGTACTGGCGCAAATCGATCCCGTTACCAGACTTGCAAAGGCGAAGCGGGTGCCCACCATCCAATATCAGCTCGGTGCGTTGCTCAACACAGTATTGCTTCTGGCCCGACGTGCACCTGATGCTCTTGGACTGCTGTTCGCTGTCAAATTCTGTCAAGAGGTAGTAGTGCTCGAGAGGTCGGCTCGGCGCAGTCGTCCCTTTCTCTCTCTTTGCTACGCGCTGCAAATCGGTCAGTCGGTTACTGATCTGAGCGTTCGCGCCAAGCACACGGTCGATGCGTCCACAGATGTCGCGCCGGTGCTCGCGATTGAGCTGTACGAGCGCATTGCGGAGCGATTCGTGGTGTGCGTCGTTGACGCGTGCGAGCTCTTCGTGGTGTGCGTCGTTGACGCGTGCGAGCTCTTCGCGGTGCTCGCGATTGAGTCGAGCGAGCTCTTCGTGTGCGTCTTTGAGTTGTGCGAGCGCTTTGTGGTGTGCGTCGTTGACGCGTGCGAGCTCTTCGCGGTGCTCGCGATTGAGTCGAGCGAGCTCTTCGTGTGCGTCTTTGAGTTGTGCGAGCGCTTCGTGGTGTGCGTCGCTTAGGCGTGCGAGATCCGCCTCAAGGCGCGTGCGGGCTTCGCGCTCACGGTCGAGATCCGCCTCAAGGCGCGTCCGGAGGTCATGTTCGTGCTCGAGGTCGCGCAGGGCGTTGTCAAGTCGGTGCTGTAGGGCAACGAGCGCCATGATGGTCTCTTCACTTTCAAAATTGCAAACTGTGTGTGCAGAGAGACTCAGGCACCAGTACAAAATGCATTGGCTGAATGCATCTGAGTCTGAGGAAACACAGTTTAAAACACTTGCAGTTGCCAAACTCAAACCAAACGATTCTTTGCGCGCGCATTCATCAACTTCATCAACTTCATCCACAAGTAGGCAAGCAACATGCAGAGCAGCAGCGAAGCGAGTGAGAACGAGTTCCTGAAGAAGCACATCACTGAACTAGAAGCACAGGTCTCGAGACTGACTCTCAGACACACTACTCCGAGCGCATGCAGCTTCATGACGAACGCGGGAGACTGATTCAGGTGCACCACGCTGAACGCGCCGCTATGAGGACAACTTCCCAATTGAAGCGCTCAAGACATGTTTAATGAGTTGTTTATTAGTTTGATAGCGTGTTTTCGTTCAGGTCTCCACCACAATTCAAAGTTGGGTGACGCCGCCAACGAATCCGAAAATGACATGAGGTCAGTTGCCATTTATCAACCCCCCCTATTGCTTTTTCGACACCCCACAGGGTCAAAACAGGACATATGCACTGTGTTATGGAAATTCCTCTCTGCCTTATCTGCCAAAAAGATCCATCTCTTCTTGGCTGTTCGCATTCGATAGAATGAGTATGTTGCTGTCCTTCTCTCTGAAAGTGAATAGAGTGAGAGGTCGAATGCGGCAGCGTCCTTTCTCTTGCTACTGTGATGGATTTAGGCCAATAGAAACGCTGGGATTCATCACAGATGAACTTGCACCCAATCAGTGCACCGCACATTGTCAAGTTTCGTCTCACCCAAACATTTGACGACTGAATGCTGTCGTCTTTCGTCTCACTCAGGAAGTTGACAACTGGAAGAGAATGGCTGTACTTGTTTTCACTACCGACAACAAGTACGTCTGCCCACAAGAGGGGTGCTCCATTGCGTACGACAAGCTGAACAGTCTCCGTCAGCACTGCAAACGCCATCATGGCGCGACAGTCACGCTGCGTGCTCAAAAGACTTGCATTGAAGAGAAACGACGCAGGCAACGCGAATACACCGCTAGGTATCGTGAGAAGAAGAATGCTGCGAGGCGTCCGGTGAAGAAGCATTACAGCTACACAGGCGTGGATGATGCGAATGAGCACGGGGTATTTGGGTGCCGATCTCCTCTTCTAGCTTATCGTCAGTCCAACATTGAGGGTGCTGGTAATGGCGTATTCGCTCTCCAAGACTTCCAACCTGGCGATATCGTAACATGGTATTCGGGTGAGAAGACCGCGTCAATTCCAGACGACCCGTCATATGCAATTGATGTTCGCTCTGGATTTCTCGATGGGATTCGGTCTCCAAAACAAGGAGAAGGACTTGCGAGCTTTGTCAACAGGGAAGAGAGAACCAAACCAAAATGCCGCAGGAACTGTACAATCATCAAGTGTCCAGGAGAGAAGCACTCTCTATATCTGGAGGTAACAAAACCTATCAAAGCAGGTGGAGAACTGTACACTACGTACAGTCGTGGATATAGGATTTACAACAAGTCCCAGTAACAACAGCATATATACAAATCAAGAGACTTCAGAAACCTTCGTTTTCACTTTCTCATTCGGTCGCATACGAGTCGAGTCCAGGAGATGTTGCAATTGATTTGACGGCATCTGGTGGTCCATACGTGTCATCGACAGCACCTACAACATCATGTGAAGGAGTCATCTGTAATGGGGTCAAGTGTATGAACATGCGCAAGAACGCGGTCATATTTATCATGTTTGCCAAGGACGACTCGGACGACTTTGTTGCCGATGGTGTCACTCGTTACCACCTCGTGATGCGGTGTCACACAACAAATCCGAAGAACAAAGAAAGCGTTATTCGACATAAGGACACATGGGAGCCAGGCACTTGAGTGCACCTGCAAGGTTTTGGGGGACATTGCGAATGGGTCGACAGATGGAAAGCGTCGAACATTGACACGGTTCGAGAGTTTTGCGCAAAAACGCGAGACGAGGACACAGGTGCGTTCCCTGATGGAAGATGTGCTTTTCGAGCGCATCGATTTGCAACTCTCCACTTTGGCATGACGGATTGGGCAGTGGTCCAATCATGGACGCATCTGTGGCTCAGTGTATCTGAACGGACCGGCCATTTCGATCGACTCGATGGTCGACCCGGCGCCGAAGACAAATCCCGTCCGCGCGCGAACTAGCTTACGTGGTACTCAGACACCGAGTACTCAGTCGCCAAGTACCCATCCGACGGAAGACCGTCGCGAAGTGCACAACAGCGGTCGAGCGCCACCTCCGCGTAATCGCTGGATCCCAATGAAAGAGCGTCGCCGACATCGACGTACTACGGATCCGATCCAGCAAGACCATGATGTCTAGGGTCAAATACAAAACGAAATGACTGATGGATTTATATTCTTAGACGTTATTCATCATAGACACCTTCGCTTCGTATCTTTATTGACCAACTATTTAACGGTCTCTTCAAGATTCGAAGTTGCATACTTGAGATCATCGTAAGTCTTGGTCAACTCTTTCACTTGCCGCTTAAGCAAAAAATTGTCGTGCTTCATACGAATGATCTCGAGTTGGGAGGTTGCTGCCATCTGCTTCGTGCTAAGTAGGTCGACCTTCTCCATGTATTCCTCGGTGACATATTCACTTGCTTCTTCTTCCTTCTCTCGCTGTAACGCCAACTCGTCTGAGTGCCGCACGTCCAAGTTCAGTATCAGCAGGCAAAGCTCCTTCGACATCGGATATTTTGGCGAATCGCCCCTGCGCGCGTAGACGGGTAACTTCTTCGAGTCATGGAAGCAAAACGGACATTGTTGATCTTGACGCACGCTGCAAGCAAGTCCTTCTTTGATCGATTGCACGTGACTTCCATCTGGATGCCAATGAACTGATATTTGACGAACGACTGTCGAGCCTTCTTCTCGGCATAAAGGCGCTGAAGCACATCGAAGGACTCCTCCTTCACAGCTTCCAGCACGAGAAGGCGCGAGTTATACTCCTTGCGGAGTACCTCAAGAGCCGTCCCTGCCTCTTCCACAGAGCGCAGCAGACGTTCGTGATACGCATCACGAGCTTTCTCAGCCTTTTGGAGTCGCTCAAGTTCGCCCTGGACTTGCTCGAACCGTTGCTCGAAACGGGACTCCAAAGCCAGATACTGAGCGAGACCAAAGGTCAGCGAGTCGATCCGCGACTCCTGCTCCTTCACTTGGTCCTCGAGGCTCTCGCACCGATCCGAAAGGATCGCATCGCGAACTTCCAGTGTCTCAATCTGAGCCCGATGAGCACTCTTCCACTTCCAGAGTCGCTCAATCGTTTTCGCGTTCAGCCCCACCCCCATTGATAGACTCTCAGGGAGATCATCGCTGGGTGGTTGAGTCGATTGTTGATCATGAGGATCGACAGACTCGTGGGAAGAAGCAGTTGAGTCCTCAACGCTTCTACAGAGTTCGGTGGCGTGGATATCCACCGAGCTCGGACACGTGGGAACCACGTCAGACGATGGAGTCTGATGTTCCCGACGTGGTCCGCAGCTACGAGAACCACTTGTAGCGTCGCCAGGGGCGACACTACGACGACCAGAGCTGGGATTCGCTCTGTCGTCAGCAGGAGTTCTTCTTTGGGCACGAGCGTTGCCGCGACGGAGAAGACGCTCCATTTGGTTCTCGTTCTCAAGACGAAGAAATGTTCGCCATGAGTCTCTCTGGGCTGCGATGGGTTGGTTCGGATCACGATTGTTGATCCGACGCCAACTGAAGAACCGCTCCTTGTAGAACTCGATATCCCCCTTCTTCTTCAGAATGGGAGATATGTCGAAGAGTTCTGGAGCTGTCTGCTGTCGCTTGGACAACGGACGTTCTTCACCTTGGTTCACTTGGTCACTTGGTCGCTTCATGGCCGATTGGAAAGTGAACTGCTCCGAAAGGTCTGCAAAAGTACGCAAGGTACTTGTGGCTTTAAGGAGGGGATGATGTAATGGGCTATACCTAGCCATTACATGAAGGTGGATCTGTTCCCAGATCTAGTGTGCCACACACCACCTTCAGTGTGCATTGTGGAGAGACAAATAACAAAGGGATTACGGTAATACAATCCCCGCATGCACATGTGACGTCATCCCATGACGTCACGAGCGCTCTCTGTGCTGATCAGTGCACAATGTTGTTCACATGTACTAATCAGTACAGAGTGATGACATCCATGTACTAATCAAGTACTGAGTGATGATTCCTACTTGGGAAACTGCGCTGGTGATGAGACCGACGTGTGTCTGCCACCTAAAGTGAGTGGCTGTAGCCAATCACTTTGCAGGGAATTTTCCACGGGACTTCAAGTTCAAGTTTCTCGAAGATCTCGTGGGTTCAACCTCAGTGTACCCAAGGTTTTATATATCATATTAATAGGTTTTATTGTGCATGTTTAGGTTTTAGTTATAAAACCTCTAGGAGACCTAGTGGTGTTTTACATGTAGTGTCAGGAACCATAAGCTCATTTCAATTCAGTTGCAATTTTACCCTCAAGCCCTCAAGTCGTCTTCTCTCCCTCCAAGTCGGGAGATCGCTTCCTCGTCGCACAAGCGTGTGTGCCGTGTTTTGGGGATTGTTGTGAACAGCGCCCCATTACACTACGGAAACCAACTGAAACTTATGTAAAACTGCTACAGAGGACGGGATATCATTCACGAGTGACAACAATAGCAGTGTCGTAAGACTTCGCAAATTTATCATAAGATACCAAACGACCCAGATGGTATTCTGTTTTTTGATTCGAGTCATAACTGTGAGCACCTCAGAAGTGTCACTAATTTAAGCATGAAATTAGTGACATACAATAGCTTGCTCATGTCAATTTTTACTGTGTCCGTCAATGCAATGAAAGCCCATACAAATACTTAGTCTGTTGCAGTTGCATTTGTTCATACAAATCCCAATATGTAATGAGATTTGAGCAAATCTGTAAGAGGCTATCCGAGACAGCCTCAAACACAGCACGCACGCTTGCGCTTGAGAGGAAGACTAGAGAGGAACTTGGCAAAAATGCAACTGAATTGAAATGAGCTTATGGTTCCTGACACTACATGTAAAACACCACTAGGGCTCCTACACGTTTTATAACTAAAACCTAAACATGCACAATAAAACCTATGAATCTGATATATAAAACCTAGGGTACACTGAGGTTGAACCCAGGGGATCTTCGAGAAACTTGAACTTGACGTCCCGTGGAAAATTCCCTGCAAAGTGATTGGCTCGCGCCACACTTTAGGTGGCAGAGACACGTCGGTCTCATCACCAGTGCAGTTTACCAAGTAGGAACCATCACTCACGTGTCTAGAGTACTGTTGTGCGTAATCACGCCGAACCTCAATGATTGCGAGCGACCAACACTCAACTCAGACACAGATTGCTCTGACGTCAGACGATGACGTCACCTGCGCATGTGGGGATCACTATTATGTGTTTCACCCAATATCTTCGCACCCACAATGCACTTCCACAAGGTGGTGTGTGACACACACAAAGAGCCACCTTGCATGTAATGGCAGCCTTAGCCCATTACAAAATCAAATCAAAAATGAATTGCATTCAAACGTTCAAACACTTCACACATATTACTTTCAAAAAGACACGACGCTGAACACATCATGACCGACAACGAAGTCGCTATGCTGATCAAGCAACTCATCAACGCGCGCGCTGACCTCCGCGTGAAGGACGAGCAGCTCAATAGCGCGCACGCGCTCCTCAACCGCGCGCAAGCAGACCTCGTTATCGCGCGCGGCGACATTCGCTTGAAGGACGAGCAGATCGAACGACAGATCGAACGGCATCAAGCGCAGCTCGAGCGCAAGGACGAGCAGCATCAAGAGCAGCTTGCGATCAAGGACGCGCATCATCGAGAACATCTTGCGATCAAGGACGCGCAGATTCAACAACAGCATGAAGAACGAGTGGGGCTGCTAGCAGAGCGAACGCGGCTGCATGATAGGTTTGACGGGCATCTAAACAACTTGCTGAACGCGCATCAAACCACCCTGCTGAACGCGCATCAAGCCACCCGCCAACACATCACGGATCAACTACAAGGTTTGGAAACGCGCCTCACACGACACCCCAACAACGTCAAGAAGCATCACGGATTTGCAGCACTTTTGACTTCAGAAGGTAACGGCAAGTACGAGCATCGACTTATCAGAGGACAGCGCAAACACGTATTGAAGACGATTGAATCGAGCGGACCGCACGAACTGCTACAACCATTCACTACAGCCGGGAACGGGGTCAACCTTGGCATCAACTTTGTACGAGTTGTGACTGGGATATTGGACCAGCAATTTGGCTCCACGGTACGTATTTTTCTTGTTTTTTTCTTGATGTACTTTTCGCCAACTGACTATTATGTTTTTTTTGTCAGAACAGCAAGCGCAAGCGAGAGGGTTTAAAATTCGATCCACAAGATCTAAAGTCATCTTCACTTCAAGATTTACGCGTCAAACGGTCAAAGACGCGTATGCAGAACTGGGTGACGAAATCCGACAAAGAAGTGAACGTTTGTTAGCCGCCCTTAGAGGATTTGACGACCATGTGTACACTAGTGCCTATGAAACAATGCAATCAGATATGATTATTTCACGACAACTCATTCCAGCGACTTGACCCTAAAGGAGAAGATGTCTGGATATCTATCACTGGTGCGCGCGCTACTCTTTTCACCATGTGTTCCAAGTCCGCTTAGAGTATTGACCCAAATAAAAAAGCAAAAGATCATCTTTGAGTTGTTATATGGGGATGATGTTGAAAAAGAATCTATTGAACTTAGAGTTTAAGATTTCCAGGGGAAGAGAATTGGGGGGTTCTCAGCTATCATATCCTGCCGTAACACAAGCATTCTCACACTTGCGTCCGGGTTTTTCGTAATTTTCTAGTTTTTCTGGCATTTGTAGTTTCTTCGTGTGCCATTTGTTAATGGCTTTGTTCGTTGTTGTACGTTTTGGCTGTGCTTTGTCAGCCTCACTTGCACTAGTGAACGTCGCGCTTCGATGCTTCGATCACGTCTAGAGTCGCAGAGCCGGTAGGCTCTGTTACGAGGGTCTTGTGCTGCTCGGTATGGTGGCCGCAGACAGCGGGGAGTCTTGTGCTGTTCGGTATGGTGGCCGCACTCAGCGGGGGGTCTTGTGCTGTTCGGTATGGTGGCCGCAGACAGCGGGTAATAGTGCGGCGTCCTGGTGGGCGTCGCAGTTGTGCTTCGTGGCGGATTGACCGCGACATAGGGTCCGTAGTCGTACTCATAGTGATCGTGCATTCCATTCCTCACCACCCCAGGGCCTCCAAGAAGGAGGGATTCTCTCCCTGGGATGGGCCGGTCCAAACTGGACCGCTGAGGCTGGAACTGGACCGCTTGAGCTCTACTGGGAAAAATGGAGAATGAGAGAGAGAGAGAGAGAAGGTAATTCTATTGAACTTATGATCTACACACAGTTTAAGAATTCCTGAGTCTCATTAACACTGCTGACAGTGAGGTGTTTCTAAGCTTTGACGGTGTGGCACCGATGTCAGTGTCGAGTAGAGCTGCGACTTGGGACATAACAACTTGATCATTTCCCCGCGATTCGTCGGTGAGTATCTTCGCACTCTTGGAGTTCATTGCCGTGTTGGCGAGAAGATCGGCCATCTTGTTTTGTTCTCGTTTTGTGTGATTCCAGGAGGTCCACGCAAAGTTGGCGATGATTTGATTTACCCGAACTGCTAGTGGCTGCAACTTGGTCTGGCGTATTGAGGCGAACCCGTTCTGGGCTGCGATAATCGTTTGGCTGTCTCCGAAGACTTCCAACTTGACTTCACAGTGCTGTAGGTAGTGTGCACTGTATGCCAGGCCATCTTTCAGCGCGCTGTATTCGCACCAATTGCTCGTGACTTCTGGTCCCATGTACGCATAGCCGCATGCTTTGAGTTCCCATCGATTGCTGCGTTCATTCAGGAAGGTGAGTGCCCATCCGCTGCCTCCTGGACCTGGGTTGCCGCATGCACCTCCACCGAAATACAAACGCCATGCTTCCAGTTGGCGCGACAAGTCTTGTCTCTCCAGTACGCTGAGCAGTTGGCGCAGGCAAATAGCATTGGTCTTTTCTTCTTTGAGCGTTCTCACCTGATGAGCCACAGCCCGCACTTGCATCACACACGCTGTCCACACACGCAGAATACTTTCTTCGATACTGAGGTGCTGCAGTTCATGCACTATTTCCACTCTCGTTCTCCATAGCAGTACTGGGATGTTGGAAGTGACAATGAACCACAGTTTCTGTAGTGCTGTAGAGTGTTCCGGAGTAATGAACCCGAAGTGCTTTTCCAATTCCCGGAGCAAAGATCGTTGACCTGGCGGGGCTGTGCGACTAGCAATATGAGGTAGGAAGAGATTGAGTGCTTGCTCCGTCAATGTCCGACCCGTCCATCGCCCGAGAATGGTCGTCCACGCGGCTTGCGCTCGCTTGCAATTCCACACTATGTGTGAGATAGTTTCTTTTGTCTCCCCACATCCGGCATTGCTTGGGCACGCCGAAGACTCGATCCTTCCCGGATGGAACAGGTTGAGCTGCATCGTAGAAATCCGGTATGTCGTCCACATCTGATACGGCGTAAGATATCCTTGTTGTTTCCATAGATCTGCTGGTAGTCGATACTGCACATGACTGTACCATTGATCAGTTTTCGCGACTTCGTTGAGCTTGTCTATGAGTCCTCCGAGACCTTGATACAACTTGCTGTGCAACCTTCGTGTTCGTGCTCGGTCAATTGTCTTCTGGATGCTGTTTGGGGGAGTACGTTCATGCACCAGCCACGGACAATGCGTCGTGAGCGGGTGCGGTTTGAATGTCCACCCTACAGTTTTTATTTCTTCTTCGATCATTGCCACGTCTTGTTGACAGGTAGCATCCCCAGCCCAGTCGGTCACTGTCCAGAGAACTCCGTTTGCTTGCCGTTGCATCTGAATGTAGTCCGTGTGGCTCCCCTCCGATACTGGCACCGCGATGATGGTTCCCATGCCATTGCTGATCCACTTGTACTCTCGTTTTGTGTGTTTCCTGCTCCACGGCTCCTGGTGACTGTTCAACTGGTTGCCTGCATCGATTTCTATCTCCGGTGAGCATAGAATGATGCTGGTTACGAGTTTTCGCAGGATGATCATTCGTTTGAACGTGAGAGTCGCCGTCATGGTTGGCAGCCAAACGGAGAACACTCGCTCTTCTTCCTGTCTCACGTTGAAGCTGGCCAAATTGCATTCCTTCAGGAAACGAACCGTTTTGACTGTATACTGCTCACCTTGACTGTCGATTATCCAGGGGTTGCCGTTCCACTGAAAGGATGGCCAGAAGGCTCGAGTCTCTTCCGATAGTTGATGAATCATCTGCTCAGGTTTTCTCCCAAAGTACACACCTACACGTCCGTCTGATCTCCACTCAAGGTCCAGGGTCGGTAGCAAGGATTCCATTTGCTGCTTCAGATCGTCTTTCCACGCGGGATTGCGTCTCTCTGCCGCCACCAAGTCTTCACAGAGATACTCCCACCCGAGTCTGTGGATATTGCTCGTCTGGTACAGCCTTGTCTGTGCGAGCCGGCTTCGCTCCTTGGGTGAAATCGCGCAACATCCCCGGTTTTGACTTTTGTCCTGATGAACCTGCTCATGCCAAGCCTCTGTATACTTGTCTCGCGCTCGCTGTAGCCACCGAGTTGTCCGCCGCATCTCTTGTCGCTTTACTGCAAGACGTATTGAATAGAGACCTATGCCTCCTTCCTTGACTGGCAGGTAGAGCAGGGAAGGACTCACCTTGTGCCTCGTGCCGTCTGTGCCGAGTGTCGATTTCCACAAAAATTGCCTTTGTAGATTCACTAGCTGATCCACGACCTTCGCTGGGGGCTTGATGTAGCCGACAGTGAACAGAATCGACGGCAGTAAGATCGAATTCAGTATAAGCACTCTCCCCACCACACTGTTGGAGACTTTGTCCGCGATGATCAATCTGGTTCGGAGCTTTTGCAGGCGGTCCTCCCAATTAGCTTGTGTGATGTTCCCGGTACCTATTTGGATGCCAAGGTACCTCACCGTCTCTCCATGCTTCAGGACCGGAATGCCGCATCTTTGTTCATGGACTACTGCTGTGTTGAGACAGATGTAGCTGCTTTTCGTTGGTCATACCGATAGCATGCTAAAAATGTGGGAGTAAGCACACAGATTACGGTAATCTGTGACTAATCAGTTGTTTTAGAGACTGAAGGTGCATGCACATTCTCCATTTTTCCCAGTAGAGCACGAGTGGTCCAGTTCCAGCCTCAGCGATCCAGTTTGGACCAGCCCATCCCAGGGAGAGAATCCCTCCTTCTTGGAGGCCCTGGGGTGGTGAGGAATGGAATGCACGATCACTATGAGCTCGACTGCGGACCCTATGTTGTGGTCAATCCGATATGAAGCACAACTGCGACGCCCACCAGGACGCCGCACCATTACCCGCTGTCAGCGGCCACCACACCGAGCAGCACAAGACCCTCGTAACAGAGCCCACCGGCTCTGTGACTCTAGACGTGATCGAAGCATCGAAGCGCGACGTTCACTAGTGCAAGTGAGGCTGACAAAGTACAGCCAAAACGTACAACAACGAACAAAGCCATTAACAAATGGCACTTGAAGAAACTACAAATGCCAGAAAAACTAGAAAATTACGAAAACCCGGACGCAAGTGTGAGAATGCTTGTGTTACGGCAGGATATGACAGCTGAGAACCCCCCAATTCTCTTCCCCGGGAATCTTAAACTCTAAGTTCAATAGATTCTTTATCAGACTGAAGGTGCATTTTAGCACACTACAGGAGCAAGTGACTAATCTTTTGTGTGTTTGAACCCATCGCGAGTGCACACTGTCGCACACATGAAAAATGATAACATACAGTATTAAAAGAGATTTAAAGTTGTGTATTTTGTTTGATGATGGTGATGAAAGGAAATCTATTTAACTAGGTTTTAGATGTTCCGGGTTTTGAGTGCAATCACTAAACTCTTTGGTCTGTCTGGGACCGTTCGGTTCCCTTCGATATCGTTCAACATCCATTGCAACGTGTGCAGGTACCGTTGTCTGTCTGGTCCGGATTTCTCCGACGTGTAGCTCGCTCGGCCTTTGAAATCCATCGCCACATTGTAAGAGGCTATCCGAGACAGCCTCAAACACGGCACGCACGCTTGCGCTTGAAGAGGAAGACTTGAGGGGAACTTGGCAAAAATGCAACTGAATTGAAGATGAGCAATTCACTGGTTCCTGACCACGACTGTAAAAACAGCCACTAGCGGCTCCTACGAGGTTTTATAACATAACCTAAACATGACAATAGAAACCTATGAAATATGATATATAAAACCGTGGGTACACGGAGTGAACCCCAGGGGAGTCTTCGGAGACAGAGAATGAATTGAACTTTGAAGTCAGTGGAAACAATCCATGCCAAAGGGAGTGGCTCGCGCCAACACTTTAGGATGGCCAGAGGGACACGTCGAGTCTCATCACAGTGCGAGTTGCCCAAGTAGGAACCATCCAATCTACGTGCTAGGAGTACTGTTTGTGCGTAAGCACGCCCCGTAATCTCAATGATGCGAGCGACCAAACACTCAACTCAGACACAGATTGCTCTGAAAGGTCAGCCACTGAGGGACGTAAGCTGTGCATCTGGGGATACAATTTGTTGATGTGTTTCCCCAATATCTTCGCACCACGAGCGATGCACTTCAAAAAGGGGGTGTGTGCACACAACCACCACAGAGCCACCTGCAGTAATGGCAGCCTATGCCATTAGAGCATCACTCCTAAAAGTTCCATCACCGGACTTTACTTCTTTAGGAAGAGGCAACGCTCTCACTTTCACAATTGTCCATGAAAGCGATCAAGAGGACCAAGTGAAGCGCGAAGAACGGCCCGAGCCGAAGCGGCAGCGGACGACTCCCGGCTTGTACGACATCTCCGCTATTCGCAAGAAGCGTGGAGGACGTCGGTTCTACAAGGAGTTGTTCTTCCTTTGGCGCAAGATGTCCGGCAGCGACGATCCTGGCCAGTCCAGCACAGCGAAGCTCGAGTCGTGGAAGACGTTTGTCCGACTCGAGAACGAGAGTCTTGTCGAGCGTTTGCTAGGGAACCTAGGAGGCACGCTCGAGAACGACCATAAGAGCTATGCTCTCGTCGGCATCTAGTGCTCGCGACGAGCACTACAAGCTATGTTCGAACCTGTAACCACGTCGGGAACATCAGACTCCATCGTCTGCCGTGGTTCCCACGTGTCCGAGCTCGGTGGATATCCACGCCACCGAACTCTGTAGAAGCGTTGAGGACTCAACCGCTTCTTCCCACGAGTCTGTCGATCCTCATGATCAACAATCGACTCAACCACCCAGCGATGCTCTCCCTGAGAGTCTATCAATGGGGGTGGGGCTGAACGCAAAAACGATTGAGCGACTCTGAAAGTGGAAGAGTGCTCATCGCGCTCAGATTGAGACACTGGAAGTTCGCGATGCGATCCTTTCGGATCGGTGCGAGAGCCTCGAGGAATAAGTGAAGGAGCAGGAGTCGCGGATCGACTCGCTGACCCTTGGTCCCGCTCAGTAATCGGGATTTGGGAGTCCCGTTTCGAGCAACGGTTTCGAGCAAGACAGGGCGATCTGAGCGGACTCAAACGGCTGGAGCTCGTGAAAATGCACAAATCAGAAACGCTTACTGCGCTCTGTGCAATGAGGCAGGGACGGCTCTTGAGGTACTCCGCAAAAGAATATATACTCAGCCATTGGGGGTCGTGTCATGGAAGCTGTGAAGGAGGAGTCCTTCGATGTGCTTCCAGCGCCTTTATCGCCGAGAAAAATGAATTCCAAAGCTGAGGAGCTGTTTGCTCTTCGCAACAAGTGGAGAGTCTTCAGATCAGCTGATCGTCTACATAAAAGACTTAGTAGGCTAAGCTGATCACTTGGAATGTAATGGCTTTAGTCTACCCACAAAAATGTCGGTGTAGACGCATGCGTGTAGGTATGTCTAGCCGTGTGAGCGCTCACCATTGCAGTTAACCAAATTGATACACGGTCCAATGAACCTTGGCAGTAAGCTTTGAGCTTCCCAGGTTGGACACTGCATGTTCAGGCAGATTTGCCGCACTAAGCAATACAAGATCATTGATCTTATAAACTTGCTTGTTCTTCCTTCCGCTCTTGTCTGCTTGTTCCTTTTGCAGATCCTGAGACTTCGCGATTGCGTCTCGAACAAACCTCACAACGGCTTGTCTCCTCACGATAAAGTCATCGACTTGCTGCTCTTCACGACTTGTTAGGTCGTCGAGGGGTTTTGTAGACGGGCTACACTGTAACATGGTTACGCATTGTGTAGTGACACACAACAAAACCGAACCTGCGTCCGTAGCGTACGCGCAACAAGTTTAAGACAGAACCATGAGGGTTCGTCGTGACTGCTCGAACCTTACGGTGGAGCCGGCAGCCGTCTAGATGACGGCGCCTACGATTGGACATAATTGAACATGCATTTCATCCTACAATCAAATTAAGGAAAACTAGAGTTAGTCTTTGCATAGCCCCCCAATCAGTGCCCCATGGGAGTAATTTACACTTGAGATGGCTATTGTTCATGTTACATAAAGAGTGTGAGATCCAGGTGTCCTAAAAGAGGGCAACCCCAACAAATAAAACCCGTGCCATATGTTACCGTTAACTGAGTCTTTGGTTATCGACGGTTACTCTATAGAGACCTATATGTAACCGATTGTTGCACTGCAGGAAGCAGGCAACCGCTCTCGGAACAGAGTCCTTGAGAGAAGCGTTGCATACGCTTCTTCACACACGTACCGTGCTGCGTAACTCGGAAGTGTCCGGTTACAACTGGTAGCACTTGTAGTCAATCTACGACCCGGCAGAGGTGACTACCTGAATCGCTTCCTCAAGGATTCATAATGGCGTCAATTGACCCTGCGCAGTTCCCGCACCTCTCGGCTGAACACCGGAGTGTGCTGACCCGAATGGCACAAGCGCTAGGCGACCAAGTCGCTCTAGACGTGCTCTCGGCGTCGCCGGAACAGCAAATCTTTCGACTCGAGCAGTTCGAGAACTTCTCGAACGCTCAGCGCCTCGAAGGAGAGCGAAGTGCGCAAGCACAAATGCAAGCCACCGCAAGCTTGACCGCAGAGATGCTGCGCTCAGCTGCTGAGTCGCGCGAAGCGCTCGAGCGAGTGGTATCTGTGGTTGCTGGTGCAGCCACGTCTTTGTCGAGTGCGGCTTCTGCGCCTCAGACACCCACGTCCCAAACTCCCCGCCCAAGAGCTGTCAAGATCGACGCTCCGAAATTCGATGGTGCGGATGGCGACAAGCTCATCCACTGGCTGCTCGCCGTGGAGCGTTGCGCCAAGGCTCAGCTCATCGACAGCAACGAGCAGATGGTGTCTTTCGCCATCTCGAACCTGCGCGGTCGAGCGTCGGAATGGGCATTCTCGACGCTGCTCGCCGATGAGTGTGCATTCGACACGTGGGATATTTTCCGTGCGAGAATCACCGCCATGTATCAGCCTCCGAACAACGAAGTGCTGTTGCAAGGTCGTTTCTTCTCCTTGAAACAAGGGAAGCTCTCGCTGGAACGATACATCCAGGAGATGAGAAGCCTGTGCGCGGCGATCACGACCAGCCCTTTGCCTGAGTCTGTGAAAGTGCCTGCGTTTCTCAACGGCCTCAACAGTGGACCAGCGCGTCAGGAGTTGTACCGACGCTTGCCGGCCACGATGGAAGATGCGATCCGCATTGCGCTCGCTGAGCAGCAATCGTTCAGAGTCAGCCGACCTGATTGGAACGCTGGCCACCACAACGGCGCGCATCACAGCCACCGAGCAGTCACGAATGAGCGGCGCTTCCATGGTCCGACACCAATGGATCTCAGCAGCGCCGAAGTGACCTGCTTTAATTGTGGCAAGCGAGGACACTATCAGTCGAAGTGTCCCGCTCCAAGGCAGCCCGCTCCTCGCACTGGAAATCAGGCGAGGGACTACCAAACGCCGCGCGGCAACCACGCTCACCGAGGTGGCAGATCCGCTGCGGCAAGAAAGGGAAACGGAATGTCTCAGTAGAAGCGGGACGCTCTACTGAGACAGACTCTATAGCTTCGGCGTCGTCGACTACTAGAGTTGTGCAGATGGGAAGCTTAGTCCCAGGAGCTCTTGGCAACAAGGCTCCGAGTGAGATGTTGGTATATAGCGCCGATGTGAAGGGCTATGGGAAGAAAATGACGGTTCTTGTTGACTGCGGTGCGTCACAGAACTTCGTCTCGAAGGGAGCTCTGGAACAGAGTCTGCAAGCGTATGAGCGACTTGTCCACAGTGGCAAGCGCGAGAAGATGATCGTACGTCTGGCCGATGGGTCGACAGTACACACTGAAGGGGTTCAAGTCGAACTCTCCTTCAGTTTTTGCGACTTTGTCTGCAAAGAAACGTCGTGGTACTAGCGATGGGGTCGAGGTACGACCTCATCCTAGGGATGCCTTGGCTGGCGAAACATCAGCCTTGGATCGATTGGCGAGCACGCACAATCGGAAGCTCCACCCCTTCCTCTGATGAAGAGCGAAGGTTGCGGGAAAATTTCCACGCAATGGATGCGAGCTTTGAACACCCTGTGGCAGGGAACCCAGCAGGAAGACATGCGGCGGCAGCGAGCCCCGCTCAAAACACTCACGCTGTGGCAGGGAGCCCAGCTAGAAGATGCGCTGAGGCAGGGGGCCCAGCAAAGAGATCAACTGCGGCAGGTAGCCCAGTTTGTGCGGAAGCGCCAGAAAGTCCAGACGTGGACACTGGTGCGCAAGTGTGCGGCTCCAGAGCATCCGAGCCAGCCCCCGCAAGTGGCAGCGACAGTACAGGTATACACGCGTCAACCAGCTCGTACCACCCTGACGGTGCAGTACTGGAGCTCAGAACCGCGAGGTCGCGTGTTCGCATCAACCGACGAGGGCGACGCAAGTTGTCAGCTTGCGAGAGAGACAGTGCATTGGCATCTGTTGCTGAGGAAACGGCCGCCTCGCATATGATTGCCCCATCTCTCAATGCAGCTGCAACTTCGCTGCGCGCCCTCGACAGGACCTCGGATCCGTCGATAGATCGCGCTCACGTTGACGTGGCGCTCAGACGCGCGAAGCGCAGTCCGGAAGCAAACGCATCAGACGAAGTGTTCTTCGCTGAATTTGCGGCGCTCCATGAGCTGCCGAGTACCGCTGAGGCGATTGTATCCCTCGAAGAAATGAGCTGTGAGCTCTTTCTTACGGATCTAGAGCGTGATCAGATCCGCGAGATCGTCGTTCCGACTGCGTTCACGCGTAGCGAACTATGCACCTCGCCCACTGCGGATGAGAGTGTTTTGGAGCCAGACAAACAGAAACGGTTTGCTGCTCAGGATTGGGACGCCGTGAAAGGCAGTCCATACTTTGACTTATTGTGGGAGTTCAAAGATGTGTTTCCCGACAAAGTGCCAAGTGCCCTGCCCATTGATCGTGGCGTACGGCACGAGATTGACCTCGAGCCCGGGAGCAAATATTGCGTGACCAGACAATGGCCGCTGCCCCGCGAGCAGGTTGAGGCTATCGACGAGTTCTTCGCGAAACGAGCCCTCGCCGGTCATGTGAGAGAAAGCAAGTCTCCACATAGCTCACCCACGTTTTGTGTGCGGAAAGCGACTGGTGGCTGGCGCATTGTTCACGCTTTCAACAAGCTGAACGCCGCCACCATTCCGGCACAAACGCCGATCCCAAGGAAGGATGTCTTGATCGACTCCATGGGCGGCTCGACAGTTTTCTCCGCACTGGATCTGATGGATGGGTTCTATCAGATCCTCATGCGAGAGAGTGACGTTCCCTTGACGGCAGTAAGCACACCCAGCGGGATGCTGTGGGAGTGGCTCGTTATGCCGCAAGGTTTGAAGAATGCACCAGCGACGTTCAATCGTCTGGTAACGCATCTTCTGCGTCCTCATCGTGCGTATGCACCGAGCTATTTCGATGACATCTTCGTGCACAGTCGTGCCGAAGGAGATCTCAGTGCCGTTGACGTGCACAAGAGACATTTGCGCTCAGTGTTGCAGTGCTTACGAGACAACAGTCTGTATCGCAACCTGAAGAAATGCATCTTTGGCGCCTCAGAGATACCGATCCTGGGCTGCTATGTTGGCAAAGCTGGCGTCCGCGCGGACCCAGAGAAGGTCAAGGCGATCGCCGACTGGCCGATCCCAAAGAACGTCAAGGACTTGCGCAAGTGGCTTGGCTTGGCAAATTACTTGCACAAGTACAGTCACAACTATGCGGCAAGAGTCCGTCCACTCACGCATCTCTTGAAAAAGGATGTCGAGTGGGACTGGACGAATGATGTCATGAATGCATTCATTGACGTGAAGGAGTCGCTAGTTCGCGCTCCTGTCCTGGCGTTGCCGGACCACACGAAAGCCTTCAGTGTCGTGTGCGATGCCAGCGATTTTGCAATCGGCTGTGCGCTGATGCAGAAGGATGATGACGGCCATGAGCGCGTCGTATCATACCAAAGCAGACTGCTTAAGGCAGCTGAAAAGAATTATCCTGTGCACGACAAGGAGCTGCTTGCGATCAAGTACGCCCTCTTGAAGTTCAGGGTCCACCTTTTGGGTGCGACACCGTTCGTTGTGTACACGGATCACGCGTCCTTGCGGACCGCGATTAATTCCCCCCATTTATCGCAGCGAATGGCGCGATGGCTTGCATTCTTCTCCGAGTTCAACTTTCGGGTCGAATACAAGCCGGGAAAGGAAAATGTTCTGGCGGACGCGCTCTCGCGCCGTCCAGATTACGAGTCGAGCGTTGACGACAGCTCTGACGCCCTGTGTTTGGAGCGCACTCCTGATCTCATGCATCTGAGCATCAGTCGAGTGCAAACAAAGCTCAAGGACAATATTCAGTCGCTTTATCCAAAGGACGATGAATGTCGCTTGTTGATTGCTCACTTTGACGGCTCGTCCAAAGAGTCATTGCCTGCCAAACTCGAGTCAAAGCTTGCTCGGTTTAGTTACCACGACGGGTTGTTGTGGCATCGACTGTCCAACTTTGATTACCCGCGTGTGTATGTACCGCATGACCAGGATCTGAAACTTTCGATCCTGCATGAGTTTCACGATGCACCAGCGAGTGGGCATCTCGGACGTGAAAAGACCTTCTTGCAAGTGTCTAATGTGTTTTGGTGGCCACACCAATACAAATGGGTGGCCAATTATGTACGCTCATGCGAGCAGTGCCAGCGCGTGAAGCCTGCGGTCAAGAACAAAGCGCCGCTGCATCCGCTGCCGATTCCGCAAGACTGCTGGAAGTCGGTCAGCATGGATTTCGTCTTCGGTTTCCCGGAAGACAAGGCGCGCAACACAGGCGTCGTCGTGTTCGTCGACCGACTGAGCAAAATGGTGCACGTTGCACCCGTGCGCAAGCATGTCACTGCGCAAGAGACGGCGTGCCTATTTTTAGAGCACGTGTTCCGCTATCACGGCTTGCCCGAGTCTATTGTATCAGACCGGGACCCGCGTTTTACCGCTGCCTTTTGGCGCGAACTCTTTCGCCTGCTCGGCACAGATCTGGCGTTGTCCACTGCCGATCACCCCGAGACAGACGGGCAAACTGAGCGCGTGAACCGTGTCGTCGAGGATATTCTTCGCAGCATCGCTGTCGATCATCCCCGCGACTGGAGCCGCTGGCTGCCGTACGCCGAGTTTGCTATAAATAGCAGCGAGCACGCCTCTACGGCCGTGACTCCGTTCTATTTTAACTCGCTGCGGCACCCGCGCGTACCCGCCACTCTGTTCGAGGGCGTCGAACGTTCTGCGGTGGGAGGGCAACTCGCTGCGCTCGATGCGAGTGCGCGACCTCCGTCACCAGACGTGGCGTCGACCGCTCACGTGGACGCGCGCGATGCGCCGCCTGTGCGATCGCGTTCCGAATCTGTCACGGTCTTACCGGACAGCACGCAGAGTATTGACATCTCGGGCACGGTACTGAGTTACGGTACTCGTGTCCCTAAAGATGGATCACCCACGGTACCGAGTTACGGTACTCGTGCTAAAAATAGCCAGTCTCAGACGGAATCAGGCGACTGCTCGTGTGAGCGTCAGCCACGAAAGGAAGGACGCGCGGTGTCACACACCGGCGCAGAAATAGATCTCTCTGCAGCACGCGCTGCGAGAGCAACGAAAAAGCAAGACAAAGCCGTCGCGGCAGCGCGGCAATTTGTCGATGAGCGCGCAGCATTGTTGCGTCGCGTACGCGACCAACTAGCTGCTGCGCAAGACAAGCAAAAGCTCTACGCCGATAAATCGGGTAGAAAGAACAAACAAACGTTTTGTGTGGGTGATAAAGTGCTTTTAAGCATTAAAAACCTACCAAACGATGCAGTCACAACGCTCCCCAGCGGGAGTAAGTTGTTGCCACGATTCATCGGGCCATACACTGTTGTGGAGAAGATTGGAGACTTGAATTACAAGCTCGATCTCCCAACGAGAATGGCAACGCACCCCGTGTTCTACGTGGGTTTGCTGAAACGCTACCATGACGCTACTGTGGATTCTTATCCCAGTGCGGGAGCACGTCGGTCTCATCAGGGGGCTCAGACGCCGCCCATCGAGACACGAGCGCGTTGTGCCTCTCCCAAAGCGTCTTCACTCGCGGAGCGTACCTCGCGTGGAAGTGCTTCCCGCGGACATGGTACTCCTCCAGCATCTGACGAGCTTCCTTCAGCTCCGTCTCAAGCGCTGTCACCCTCTGCTTCAACAGCGAGGTTTCGTCCAGATATTGCTGGCGAAGGGTACGGACGGCTTGCTGTAGCGCCCCCAAAGACGATGCGTTCGCGTGAACCATCTGAACCATCGCATCTGGTGCAACCACCGATGCTGAAGCGAAGTAGGGCGCCACCTGTCCCGCTGATTGATAAGCAGGGACAGCGCCACTACCATGTTGAGCGCCTGCTGCGTGTGCAGCGGCGTAAGGGGAACACCCACTACCTTGTGAAGTGGCGTGGGTACGATGTGTCGCAGAGCTCGTGGGAGCCTGCTGAGCGTCTTCGCGAAGACGTCCCGGATCTTGTTGACGCCTTTGAGGCGCAACTGAGGGACTGTCATTCGCGCGAGTAATTTGTCGCCTGTTACCAGCGCGACCACCCGCTCGCAGAGGCGTGCCGCCGCCCTGCTTGGAACGAAACAGACGAACACGGTCAACTGCAAATTGCATGCGTTGACTGCGTTGCGCTGTCGGATCGGTAGACACTGTGCGAGTGCTACCTCCCTTAATTTTATTGATGCACGACATGAAGTCGGCATCGTACTCTTCTTCCGTCTCTCCAACAAAGAGGACGACTGGGATCGGGTGAATACGCAATTCCCCATTTTCATCCCGCAATCGCTTTTCACGCCAATTTTTAAATTGAGCGTCATAGTCCCGCGCACAAAGTCTGGCTCTCGCGAGCAGATTCGATGCGGTCTTGCCAGCCGGCCATAGTTCTGGCGGCGGCATTTCGGGCAGTGAGTACTTGAGCTCATCGTGAACGATGGCTCGCACTCCTGCCTCTTCGTTTGTAATGAGGACTTCGTGCTTCCTCTTACGATTGTTGACAGCCTCAACGGCGTCATTTTCCTCCTTCGTCCGATACATCGAGACGTCAGCGGATGGATCTCGCTCGAGCTCGTGGAGATAAGCGGCGTGTCGCTCGCTTTGCAACTCCTCGTACTCGACCCACTCGTCGACGGAGCCGAGCTTCACGGTGAGCGCTCCCTCGTCTTCAAGCGAGCTCCCGTCATTGTCAACGACGAGGAATTCCTCAGTCGCTTCCTCCTCTTCCAAAGCACGCGCGAACAGCGGCTTCACGGAAGGGAGATCTCCGAATCGCAGCTCACTGCTTATAGCAGGAGCGCTATCAGATGTGGGAGCAGACCTGCCGTCGCTCTCCGCAGGCACGTCGACCGCATCCGCGGTGACCGTCGTTCGTCTTGCGCTCGACGCGACCTCTCTGTCTTCCTCGCGCTTGCGCAGAGTTTCGACGAGAGTGCCGACGCCTTCCCCTTTTTGTCGCGCGAGCTTCTCGCGGACAGCTTTGTTGGTGGCCATGATACTCACGTGCGCGAGCACAGTGACTATATGTGCCAACACTCGGTGAAATTAACGCACGCGTCGCCGCTGTGCTCTTTCCCGAGGAATACACGAATGTTCCCCTTTCTCGGCGCACACGCGCGAGATCCACACGTTTCTCACACCGACCCTTCGAGTGTTTCGCACTTTAAGTGGGGGGTGGTGTAACGGGGTTACACTGTAACATGGTTACGCACTTGTGTTGTGCCACACAACCAAACCGAACCTTGCGGTACGTAGAGTACGCGCAACAAGTTTAAGACCGAACCATGAGGTTCGTCGTACTTGCTCGAACCTTCACGGTGGAGCCGGCAGCCAGTCTGAGTGACGGCGCCTCCGATTGGACATAATTGAACATGCATTTCATCCAATCACATAAGACAACTAGCGTTAGTCTTTCATAGCCACTCATTGCCCCATGGGGAGTAATTACACTTGAGATTGCTATTGTTCATAGTTACATAAAGATAATCCAGGTTGTCCTACAGAGGGCAACCTCCAACAAATAAACAGTTCCATTTTTACCGTTAACTGAGCCTTTGGTTATCGACGGTTACTCTATAGAGACCTATAGGTAACCGATTGTTGCACTGCAGGAAGCAGGCAACCGCTCTCGGAACAGAGTCCTTGAGAGAAGCGTTGAATACGCTTCCTCACACACGTACCGTGCTGCGTAACTCGGAAGTGTCCGGTTACACCTTCGCAGATCGAGGCGACTTCACTACAACATGACCTTTGTGAACGATCAAACTTGACGTTTGACTGACACTCTTCTCACTCATAGTGGAAACTGCATGTGCTTGACGCACATGGGGGCCAGAGTCCTCTGTCTCCACAACGTCCACAGTCCTCTTTTCCGGGCCAGTAGGAGGCCCCGACCCTACTGTCCATTCCCGTTTTTTGGTCCAGGCGACCGCTCGAACCGACGACCGTAAGAACTATCGTGGCTGTTCAAACGAGCACCCTGTGTCGTTTGCCGACCCGGCAAAGACACCTTGCAGTTCCGAGCAATGTGACCCGGCTTCCCGCAACGGAAACACTTTCCATCGTTGCGAGGACGCTCATTTCCAGGCGTGGAAATGTACGAGATGTCCATGGGCTCGGGACCGTCATACACGACATTTGATTGCCGCATTGGTCTCGACGCGAACCCATGGAATTTCGCTTGCTTGATGCTGAACTCTTCTTGCATCGCACGTTCAATGGCTTCGTCCAGCGTCTTCGGATACTCGCGGAACAGTTGGTTCCGAATCGGACCATCGTTCAGACCCGTCATGAACGTCACGACTTGCATCGGAACGTCAATCGGCTCGTCAACGATGCTCGACACCAAGCAACGAGCACGTTGTGCATACGAGTGAAGGTCGAAACGGCCTTGACGAAGCTTGAGGAACTCGGCGCGTGCACGGAACTCACTCTGTGGAGGTTCAAACGCCTTCTTGAGTTCAGTCTTGAAATGATCGTAGCTGGGGAAGCAGTTTAGATCGGCTAAACGCTTGCCATACGCCCAGCTCTTCGCACGACCCGCAAGGTTGGACATCGCGAACAACACTTGCTGCGAAGGGTCTCGCAGTTGTCTTGCAGTGATGCTGCATCCAACTCGACGAACCATCGTGAGAGGGGTTCGTTCTCTCCGCCGCGATACGGAGAGACGTCAAGCTTCAGCGGCACCGTCCTGATTGAGGAAACAGGGGTTGCGACCTGCTTCCGGGAGGACATGATCTCGTGGTGCATGAAGCTGACCACCGCACTCTTCTGGTCCTCCGGAGACGCCGATCGAAGCAGGCTGACCACAGCAGCCTCTCCGATGACATCTCGCATGCGCTCAAGCGCCATCCACTCATGAGAAGACAAATGAGGGAAACTGTAACCGGACACTTCCGAGTTACGCAGCACGGTACGTGTGTGAGGAAGCGTATGCAACGCTTCTCTCAAGGACTCTGCTCCGAGAGCTGTTGCCTGCTTCCTGCAGTGCAACAATCGGTTACCTATAGGTCTCTATAGAGTAACCGTCGATAACCAAAGACTTAGTTAACGGTAAAAATGGAACTGTTTATTTGTTGGAGGTTGCCCTCTGTAGGACAACCTGGATTATCTTTATGTAACTATGAACAATAGCAATCTCAAGTGTAATTACTCCCCATGGGGCAATGAGTGGCTATGAAAGACTAACGCTAGTTGTCTTATGTGATTGGATGAAATGCATGTTCAATTATATCCAATCGGAGGCGCCGTCACTCAGACTGGCTGCCGGCTCCACCGTGAAGGTTCGAGCAAGTACGACGAACCTCATGGTTCGGTCTTAAACTTGTTGCGCGTACTCTACGTACCGCAAGGTTCGGTTTGGTTGTGTGGCACAACACAAGTGCGTAACCATGTTACAGTGTAACCCCGTTACACCACCCCCCACTTAAAGTGCGAAACACTCGAAGGGTCGGTGTGAGAAACGTGTGGATCTCGCGCGTGTGCGCCGAGAAAGGGGAACATTCGTGTATTCCTCGGGAAAGAGCACAGCGGCGACGCGTGCGTTAATTTCACCGAGTGTTGGCACATATAGTCACTGTGCTCGCGCACATGAGTATCATGGTCACCAACAAAGCTGTCCGCGAGAAGCTCGCGCGACAAAAAGGGGAAGGCGTCGGCACTCTCGTCGAAACTCTGCGCAAGCGCGAGGAAGACAGAGAGGTCGCGTCGAGCGCAAGACGAACGACGGTCACCGCGGATGCGGTCGACGTGCCTGCGGAGAGCGACGGCAGGTCTGCTCTCACATCTGATAGCGCTCCTGCTATAAGCAGTGAGTTGCGATTCGGAGACCTCCCTTCCGTGAAGCCGTTGTTCGCGCGTGCTTTGGAAGAGGAGGAAGTGACTGAGGAATTCCTCGTCGTTGACAATGACGGGAGCTCGCTTGAAGACGAGGGAGCGCTCACCGTGAAGCTCGGCTCCATCGACGAGTGGGTCGAGTACGAGGAGTTGCAAAGCGAGCGACACGCCGCTTATCTCCACGAGCTCGAGCGAGATCCATCCGCTGACGTCTCGATGTATCGGACGAAGGAGGAAAATGACGCCGTTGAGGCTGTCAACAATCGTAAGAGGAAGCACGAAGTCCTCATTACAAACGAAGAGGCAGGAGTGCGAGCTGTCGTTCACGATGAGCTCAAGTACTCACTGCCCGAAATGCCGCCGCCAGAACTATGGCCGGCTGGCAAGACCGCATCGAATCTGCTCGCGAGAGCCAGACTTTGTGCGCGGGACTATGACGCTCAATTTAAAAATTGGCGTGAAAGCGATTGCGGGATGAAAATGGGGAATTGCGTATTCACCCGATCCCAGTCGTGTTGAAACGGGGCACTTGAGTGGTTGGATGCAAAATGCAAATTGATTGATTGAATGAGGTCCTTAGTTCACATGCACATATGCTACCTCTAAGCCTACTGGATTCTTTCTGGATTCTTGTCTGTACTATCCACAAAGAATATTACTCATAAATAGCTGATGGGTGCGATCAGATCCTCCACCCACAATCATGTCTTACCTGTCGTAAACATATTACCGTATATACTGGAGTGGCGTAAACACGCACATTCAGACTTGACTGTCGCAATCTTGACATTCGGACAAACTCGACACTCGACAGTTACACAGTCGGTGCTCGAGTCGCACTTTCGACAACATTGTCAACATTGTCAACATTGTCAACATTGTCAACACTCCCACTCGACTCGACGGCGACTTGGATTCCGAGTTTGCTTCGGAGTGCGCCAAACTGGTTCGTGCCGATCGCCTTCGTCATCATGTCTGCGAGCATGTCTTCGGTCGGACAGTATTCCAACACGACTTGGTCATCTTCGACTTTTTCGCGAACAAAGTGGTAACGGATGTCGATGTGTTTGGTGCGCTTGTGAAACTCGGGATTTTTCGCAAGTGCGATCGAACCTTGGTTGTCTTCGAATACCTTCACCGGTCGATCACTCGAGTGTTCACCGAGCTCGCACAGAATGCCTTTCAACCAAACTGCTTCTTGGGTTGCTTCGGACAGTGCCATGTACTCTGCTTCCGTCGACGACAGTGCCACAGATCGCTGTTTCTTGCTTCGCCAACTGATGCACCCGCCGTTGAGAATGAATGCATATCCACTTGTGCTTCGGCGAGAGTCGATGTCGCCAGCCCAATCCGCATCGGAGTACCCAATAAGCTCACCACTTGTGTTGGCTGAGAACGTGATACCATGCGTCTGGGTGCCATTGAGATACCGGAATACGCGCTTGAGTGCTTGCCAATGCGTCGGACACGGGTCGGATGCAAACTGACTCAGCACTCCCACTGCCGCTGCGAGGTCCGGTCGAGTTGCCACCATGAGGTACATGTTGAAAATAGCTTGAGTGGTGGGATGCAAAATGCAAAGTGATTGATTGAATGAGGTCCTTAGTTCGCATGCATGCGTGCTGCTGCTTGCTACATCTAAGCCTACTGGATTCTTTTCTGGATACTTGTCTGTACTATCCACAAAGAATCTTCTACATAAACAGATGGTGGGTACGGATCAGATTCCGAACCCACACCCATGTCGTACCTGTCGTAATCAAATGGTGCAACCATCGGAATAATGGTGATGCCAAGAGTGAAGGTTAGTACAACTGGTAGATACCGGTGGTACCGGTAATCACACCGTCGCAGATCGAGGTGTCTTACCAACACCCCCGCTCGACTCGATAGCGACTTGGATGCCCAACTTGGTGCGGAGAGCGTCGAACTGCGCGGTGGCGATCGGCTTCGTCATGAGGTCTGCGAGCATCTCTTGTGTCGGACAGTACTCCAGCACCACTTGACCGTCTTCGACCTTCTCGCGCACAAAGTGGTAGCGGATGTCGATGTGCTTGGTGCGCTTGTGGAACTCGGGGTTCTTGGCCAACGCGATCGCGCCTTGGTTGTCTTCGAACACCGTCAAGGCACCGTCGCCCGCATCTTCACCGAGTTCATGCATGAACGCCTTGAGCCACACTGCCTCTTGGGTCGCTTCCGACAGCGCCATGTACTCGGCTTCTGTTGAAGATAGCGCCACGGTGCGCTGCTTCTTGCTGCGCCAGCTGATGCATCCACCGTTGAGCACGAACACGTAGCCGCTGGTGCTGCGTCGAGTCTCGATGTCGCCCGCCCAGTCCGCGTCCGAGTAGCCGATCAGCTCGCCGGAGCCGGAGCCGAAGAAACGAATGCCGTGCGTCGGAGTCGCTTGCAGGTACCGGAGCACGCGCTTGAGGGCTTGCCAGTGTGTCGGACACGGATCGGCGGCAAACTGGCTCAGTGTGCCCACGGCCGCGGCGAGGTCTGGGCGGGTACCAACCATCAGGTACATCACGGCACCAACCGCGCTGCGGTATGGCACACCCTTCATGGTCTCGTCGTGCTTGCAACCACCTTCGCACATGGTCTTGGTCAACTTGAGTCCGGGGTCTTGTGGTGTCTTCACGGGCTTGCAGTCTTGCATGCCGAACTTACTCAGGATCGACTGCAGAAACTTGGTCTGACACATCGACACGTCGCCCGACTTGTCATCACGCTCGACTTCCATGCCGAGGCAGTACTTGAGTTCGCCGAGGTCGGACATCTCGAAGCGCTCACTCAACGCACGCTTGGTCTCCGCGAGCAGATCCATGTCGTTGCACGCGAGGATGAGGTCGTCGACGTAGATCACCACGAACATCATGGCCGAGCCTTCACGCTTGACGTACACGCAGTGATCCATCTCGCACTTGGTGAAGCCGATCTTGCGCATGAAGTCGTCGATGGTCTGGTTCCACATGCGAGGCGACTGCTTGAGACCGTACAACGCACGCTTGAGCTTGCACACATGGTCGGGGTACTTGGGGTCGACGAATCCCACGGGTTGCTTCATGTAGATCTCTTCATCGAGCAGACCATTGAGGAACGCGGTCTTGACGTCCATCTGGTGCAGCACGAGCTTGTACTGCGCTGCGATGCTCAAGATGATCCGGATCGACGCGAACCTAGCCACCGGCGCGAATGTCTCCTCGAAGTCAACGCCGTACTTCTGCAGGAATCCCTTCGCCACGAGACGCGCCTTGTACCGCTCGATGAGACCCTCGACGGTCTCCTTCACCTTGAAGACCCACTTGCTGCTGATGGCCTTGCGACCGCGTGGCAGTGGCACGAGTTCCCACGTCTCGTTCTTGCATAGCGACTCGAACTCGGAGTCGCACGCTTCCATCCACTTGCTCGCGTCGCTGGATTCCATCGCCGACTCGAACGACGTCGGTAAATCTCCCCCTGAATACACGACGTGAGCGCATTCTTCTTCTTCTTCTTCAATCGACGCGAGTAGCGCCGACATGTCATCGAGCGATGACCTTGGACCTGGTGCTGGCGTCGAACTTGCTCCACTTGTACGACCCACGCGTCCATAACGCTTCTCCACGGGCGGCTCCGACAGAACTTCAAGCGAGTGCGTCCGCGAGTGACGCTTGGACCCCGGTGGGTACTCGACATTCGGTTGTTGCGGTCGCTGTGGCTGCTGACGTGGCGTTTGCCGTTGCTGCCATTGCGGCCGCTCGTTCGTCGGTCTTGGCTCTGACGGTCTCTCGTGCGTCGGTACTGGCTCCGCCGGCTGCTCGCCCATGTCTTCGTCGCTCTCCTCGTAGTCATGGTCGTCGTCGCCTTCACCGTCGGTCGCTTCATCCGCGTCACGAAACTCGACTGCCTTGCTGCCGATTTGAGTGCGCTTGCCGCTGTCGAACGTGTCTTCCATGAACTGCGCGTCGCGACTCACGACGATCCGACCGCTCGACAGCTCCTCGAACCGATACGCTTTCTCATGGTCGGAGTAGCCGAGGAAACGGCATAACACCGACCGCGCGTCGAGCTTCGACCGCTTCTCGCTTGGCACGTGCACGTACGCGTGGCACCCGAAGACCTTCAGATTCTTCAACAACGGCTTCTTCTGCGTCCACACCTCGTGTGGAGACTTGTGACCGGTCGCTCGCGTCGGACACCGATTGCGCAGAAACGCTGCCGTCGTCACTGCTTCACCCCAGTAGCGCTTGGACAGTCCCGCGTGCTCGATCATGCACCGCGCACTCTCGACCAACGTCCGATTCATACGCTCGGCCACTCCGTTGAGCTGCGGCGTGTACGGCGGCGTGAACTGCTGCACGATGCCTCGATCACGGCAGAACGCGGCAAACTTGCTTGACGCATATTCGCCGCCGTTGTCGCTCCGAAGCACCTTCACACGCTTCCCGGTCTGGGTCTCCGCAAACTTGACGAACTGCACGAACTTGTCCAGCACTTCCGACTTGCTGCGAAGCAGGAACACCACGCAGAACCGCGACTTGTCGTCGATGAACGTCACGAAGTAGCGCTTGTCGGAGAACGTCGCCGTCTGCATCGGGCCGCACACATCGCTGTGCACGACGTCGAGCACATTCTTGGCACGCTCGGGCGCAGTCGACTGGAAACTCACACGCGTCTGCTTGCCGAGCGCACATCCGCCGCAGAGCTCCCACTTGCTCACCGACGTGATGTCGATGCCGACGCCGAGCTTCTGTTTCACAATCGCGTCGAGACCACCGTGGCCGATGTGACCGAGTCGGAGATGCCACAAATACGACTTACCAGCTCGCGGAATATCCGCAGCAGCGCTTGCGACTCTCGCCGACTCTGTCTTCACAGGCGTCATGCACAGCTTGAACAGACCCTTGCCTGCGCGCTCGCCGACCTTCCACTTCTGGCCCTTGAGGTTCACGTAGCAGACACTGGTGTCGAACGTCATCGGCGCGACGTCCTTCGTGAATCGGCCGACCGAGAACAGGTTGCGCGTCAGCTTGGGGATGTGCCACACATTCGTGAGCACACCCTTCTTGTCGCCGCTTGGAGTCTTCATTGTCATCACGATGTCACCGCTGCCGATCGCTTGCACGACACCGTCGTCTGCGAGATGCACGTCGACTGGATCGATGTTCTTGTAGTTGATCATGAACCGCTTCGAGTACGACATGTGCTGCGTCGCACCCGAGTCGATGAGCCATGTCGGGTTCTTGGCGCCGTCGCCGCTCCCCTTGCCGACTGCAAACAGGAAGTCGCCCGAGTCTTCATCTTGATTGTGCGCCACATTCGCACGCTGTGGACGTTGCCGGTTCGCGTTGTCATGGATCCGCGAGGGACACTCCGCGATCCAATGACCCATCTTGCCGCAGTAGTTGCACGCGCCGGTCTTCTTGCCTGGCCGCGCACTGCGCTTCTTGTCGCCCGTCATGAACGCTTGGCCAGCAGCGACCCCGTCGCCGCCTTGTTCCTTGCGCTTCATGTCTTCATGGAGGAGCCGAGACGTCACGAGCTCCCACGTCAACGTGTCGGAACGCGATTCCAACGCCGTGATGAGGAACTGGTACGACTCGCTCAGGCTTCCGAGAAGCGTGATTACCAAGTCTTCCTCGCTGACCGGAGCGCCGACCGCGTCGAGCTGCTCCGCCAGAGTCTTGACCTTGTTGATGTGCGCGAGCACATCATCACCTTCTTCCATCATGGTCGTGAAGAAACGACGACGAAGAAAGAGCTTGTTAGCGAGGCTCTTCTTCTCGAAGTGATCTTCCAGCTTCGACCATGCATCGTGCGCACCACTCGACGAGCGCACCAACGGCAGTTGCGAGTCTTCCATCGCGAGGCAGATGATCGCCATCGCCTTGCGAGACTTCCTCTTGAACGTCGCTTGGTCCATCTCGCTCACGCAGTGCTCGAGCTTCACTTCCCCGCTGACGACCTCCCACAGGTCACGTTCTTCGAGCACCATCTGCATCTTGAACTTCCACGCGTGGAAGTTGGTTCCTTCGAACTTGTTGATGCGGGAGGTGTTGGCGTAGTCCATGGTTGCGTTGGTGGAGGTGGTGGCGGCGGCGGCAGAGTCAAACGAGCTTGGGCTCATAACCTGTTGAAAATAACTTGAGTGGTGGGATGCAAAATGCAAAGTGATTGATTGAATGAGGTCCTTAGTTCGCATGCATGCGTGCTGCTGCTTGCTACATCTAAGCCTACTGGATTCTTTGCTGGATACTTGTCTGTACTATCCACAAAGAATCTTCTACATAAACAGATGGTGGGTACGGATCAGATTCCGAACCCACACCCATGTCGTACCTGTCGTAATCAAATGGTGCAACCATCGGAATAATGGTGATGCCAAGAGTGAAGGTTAGTACAACTGGTAGATACCGGTGGTACCGGTAATCACACCGTCGCAGATCGAGGTGTCTTACCAACACCCCCGCTCGACTCGATAGCGACTTGGATGCCCAACTTGGTGCGGAGAGCGTCGAACTGCGCGGTGGCGATCGGCTTCGTCATGAGGTCTGCGAGCATCTCTTGTGTCGGACAGTACTCCAGCACCACTTGACCGTCTTCGACCTTCTCGCGCACAAAGTGGTAGCGGATGTCGATGTGCTTGGTGCGCTTGTGGAACTCGGGGTTCTTGGCCAACGCGATCGCGCCTTGGTTGTCTTCGAACACCGTCAAGGCACCGTCGCCCGCATCTTCACCGAGTTCATGCATGAACGCCTTGAGCCACACTGCCTCTTGGGTCGCTTCCGACAGCGCCATGTACTCGGCTTCTGTCGACGATAGCGCCACGGTGCGCTGCTTCTTGCTGCGCCAGCTGATGCATCCACCGTTGAGCACGAACACGTAGCCGCTGGTGCTGCGTCGAGTCTCGATGTCGCCCGCCCAGTCCGCGTCCGAGTAGCCGATCAGCTCGCCATCGCCAGAGCCGGAGAAACGAATGCCGTGCATCGGTGTTGCTTGCAGGTATCGGAGCACGCGCTTGAGGGTTTGCCAGTGCGTCGGACACGGGTCAGCGGCAAACTGGCTCAGCACTCCCACCGCAGCCGCGAGGTCCGGACGCGTTGCCACCATGAGGTACATCACGGCACCAACCGCGCTGCGGTATGGCACACCCTTCATGGTCTCGTCGTGCTTGCACCCGCCTTCGCACATGGTCTTCGTCAACTTGAGTCCGGGGTCTTGTGGTGTCTTCACGGGCTTGCAGTCTTGCATGCCGAACTTACTCAGGATCGACTGCAAGAAACTTGGTCTGCCGCATCGACACGTCGCCCGACTTGTCATCACGCTCGACTTCCATGCCGAGGCAGTACTTGAGCTCACCGAGGTCGGACATCTCAAAGCGCTCACTCAACGCACGCTTGGTCGCCGCGAGCAGATCCATGTCGTTGCACGCGAGGATGAGGTCGTCGACGTAGAGCACCACGAACATCGTGGCCTTGCCATCACGCTTGACGTACACGCAGTGGTCCATCTCGCACTTGGTGAAACCGATCTTGCGCATGAACTCGTCGATGGTGTGGTTCCACATGCGAGGCGACTGCTTGAGACCGTACAACGCGCGCTTGAGCTTGCACACATGGTCGGGATACTTGGGGTCGACGAATCCCACGGGCTGCTTCATGTAGATCTCTTCCTCGAGCAGGCCGTTGAGGAACGCCGTCTTGACGTCCATCTGGTGCAGCACGAGCTTGTACTGCGCCGCGATGCTCAAAATGATCCGGATCGACGCGAACTTGGCCACCGGCGCGAATGTCTCCTCGAAGTCCACGCCGTACTTCTGCAGGAATCCCTTCGCCACGAGACGCGCCTTGTATCGCTCGATGAGACCCTCGACGGTCTCCTTCACCTTGAAGACCCACTTGCTGCTGATGGCCTTGCGACCACGTGGCAATGGCACGAGTTCCCATGTCTCGTTCTTGCACAGCGACTCCAACTCGGAGTCGCACGCTTCCATCCACTTGCTTGCGTCGCTGGATTCCATCGCCGACTCGAACGACGTCGGTAAATCTCCCCCTGAATACACGACGTGAGCGCATTCTTCTTCTCCTTCTTCAATCGACGCGAGCAGTGCCGACATGTCATCGAGCGATGACCTTGGACCTGGTGCTGGCGTCGAACTTGCTCCACTTGTACGACTCACGCGTCCATAACGCTTCTCCACGGGCGGCTCCGACAGAGCTTCGAGCGAATTCGTTCGCGAATGGCGTTTGGACCCCGGTGGGTACTCGGCACTTGGCTGCTTCGGCTGCTGTGGTCGCTGTGGCTGCTGACGCGGAGGTTGCTGCTGCTGCCATTGCGGCCGCTCGCGCGTCGATGCTGGGTTTGCCGGCCGCTCGCCCATGTCTTGGTCGCTGTAGCCGCCCTCACGATTGTCGTCGTCTTCACTATCGGTCGCTTCATCCTCGTCACGAAACTCCACCGCCTTGCTGCCGACTTGTCCGCGCTTGCCGCTGTCGAACGTGTCTTCCATGAACTGTGCGTCGCGGCTCACGACGATCCGACCGCTCGACAGCTCTTCAAACCGATACGCTTTCTCATGATCCGAGTAACCGAGGAAACGGCATAACACCGACCGCGCGTCGAGTTCCGATCGCTTCTCGCTTGGTATGTGCACGTACGCGTGGCACCCGAACACCTTCAGATTCTCCAACAACGGCTTCTTCTGCGCCCACACTTCATGTGGCGACTTATCGTGACCGATCGCTCGAGTCGGGCATCGGTTGCGCAGGAACGTCGCAGTCATGACCGCTTCGCCCCAGTAGCGCTTGGACAGTCCCGCATGCTCGACCATACAGCGTGCACACTCAACCAACGTCCGATTCATACGCTCGGCCACTCCGTTGAGTTGCGGCGTGAACTGCTGCACGATGTCTCGATCGCGGCAGAACGCGGCGAATTTGTTGGACACGTACTCGCCGCCGTTGTCGCTTCGGAGCATCTTCACGCGCCTCCCGATCTGGGTCTCGGCCAGCTTGACGAACTGCACGAACTTGTCCAGCACTTCCGACTTGCTGCGCAAGAGGAACACCACGCAGAACCGCGACTTGTCGTCGATGAACGTCACGAAGCAGCGCTTATCGTTGAAGGTTGCCGTTTGCATCGGGCCACACACATCGCTGTGAACGACGTCGAGCACATTCTTGGCACTCTCGGGCGTAGTCGACTGGAAACTCACACGCGTTTGCTTGCCGAGCGCACATCCGCCGCAGAGCTCCCATTTGTTCACCGACGTGATGTCGATGCCAACGCCGAGCTTCTTCTCCACGATCGAGTCGAGTCCGCCGTGGCCGATGTGGCCGAGTCGCAGGTGCCACAAGTATGACTTGCTCATCCGTGGCGCTTCGGGCACACTCGCGATGCTCGTACTCTCCGCTTGCACAGGCGTCATGCACAACTTGAACAGACCCTTGCCTGCGCGCTCGCCGATCTTCCACTTCTGGCCCTTCAGGTTCACGAAACAGGAGTTGGTGTCGAACGTCACCGGCGCCACATCCTTCGTGAATCTGCCGACCGAGAACAAGTTGCGCGTCAGCTTGGGGATATGCCACACGTTCGTGAGCACACCCTTCTTGACGCCACTCGGAGTCTTCATCATCATCACGACGCCGTCATCTGCGAGGTGTTGATGAGCAAAGGCGGCTTGGGTAGTTGGATGCAAAATGCAAAGTGATTGATTGAATGAGGTCCTTAGTTTGCATGCATGCGTGCTGCTGCTTGCTACATCTAAGCCTACTGGATTCTTGTCTGTACTATCCACAAAGAATCTTCCACATAAACAGATGGTGGGTACGGATCAGATTCCGAACCCACACCCATGTTGCACCGGCCCTAATCAAATGACGCAACCATCGGAATGATTTCGCTGTCGTGAGTGAAGATCGGTACAACTGGTAGATACCGGTAGTACCGGTACTCACACCGTCGCAGATCGAGGCGTCTTCACAACACTCCCACTCGACTCGATGGTGACTTGGATGCTGAGCTTGGTGCGAAGGTAGTCGAACTGCGCTGACGGAATCGGCTTCGTCATGATGTCGGCCAACATCTCTTGCGTCGGACAGTACTCCAGCACCACTTGACCGTCCTCGACCTTCTCGCGCACGAAGTGGTAGCGAATGTCGATGTGCTTGGTGCGCTTGTGAAACTCGGGGTTCTTGGCCAACGCGATCGAACCTTGGTTGTAACCGGACACTTCCGAGTTACGCAGCACGGTACGTGTGTGAGGAAGCGTAAGCAACGCTTCTCTCAAGGACTCTGTTCCGAGAGCGGTTGCCTGCTTCCTGCAGTGCAACAATCGGTTACCTATAGGTCTCTATAGAGTAACCGTCGATAACCAAAGGCTTTAGTTAACGGTAAAAATGGAACTGTTTATTTGTTGGAGGTTGCTCTCTGCAGGACAACCTGGATTATCTTTATGTAACTATGAACAATAGCAATCTCAAGTGTAATTACTCCCCATGGGGCAATGAGTGGCTATGACAGACTAACGCTAGTTGTCTTATGTGATTGGATGAAATGCATGTTCAATTATGTCCAATCGGAGGCGCCGTCACTCAGACTGGCTGCCGGCTCCACCGTGAAGGTTCGAGCAAGTACGACGAACCTCATGGTTCGGTCTTAAACTTGTTGGGCGTACTCTACGTACCGCAAGGTTCGGTTTGGTTGTGTGGCACAACACAAGTGCGTAACCATGTTACAGTGTAACCCCGTTACACCACCCCCACTTAAAGTGCGAAACACTCAAAGGGTCGGTGTGAGAAACGTGTGGATCTCGCGCGTGTGCGCCGAGAAAGGGGAACATTCGTGTATTCCTCGGGAAAGAGCACAGCGGCGGCGCGTGCGTTAATTTCACCGAGTGTTGGCACATATAGTCACTGTGCTCGCGCACGTGAGTATCATGGCCACCAACAAAGCTGTCCGCGAGAAGCTCGCGCGACAAAAAGGGGAAGGCGTCGGCACTCTCGTCGAAACTCTGCGCAAGTGCGAGGAAGACAGAGAGGTCGCGCCGAGCGCAAGACGAACGACGGTCACCGCGGATGCAGTCGACGTGCCTGCGGAGAGCGACGGCAGGTCTGCTCTCACATCTGATAGCGCTCCTGCTATAAGCAGTGAGTTGCGATTCGGAGACCTCCCTTCCGTGAGGCCGCTGTTCGCGCGTGCTTTGGAAGAGGAGGAAGTGACTGAGGAATTCCTCGTCGTTGACAATGACGGGAGCTCGCTTGAAGACGAGGGAGCGCTCACCATGAAGCTCGGCTCCATCGACGAGTGGGTCAAGTACGAGGAGTTGCAAAGCGAGCGACACGCCGCTTATCTCCACGAGCTCGAGCGAGATCCATCCGCTGACGTCTCGATGTATCGGACGAAGGAGGAAAATGACGCCGTTGAGGCTGTCAACAATTGTAAGAGGAAGCACGAAGTCCTCATTACAAACGAAGAGGCAGGAGTGCGAGCCATCGTTCACGATGAGCTCAAGTACTCACTGCCCGAAATGCCGCCGCCAGAACTATGGCCGGCTGGCAAGACCGCATCGAATCTGCTCGCGAGAGCTAGACTTTGTGCGCGGGACTATGACGCTCAATTTAAAAATTGGCGTGAAAAGCGATTGCGGGGTGAAAATGGGGAATTGCGTATTCACCCGATCCCAGTCGTCCTCTTTGTTGGAGAGACTGAAGAAGAGTACGATGCCGACTTCATGTCGTGCATCAATAAAATTAAGGGAGGTAGCACTCGCACAGTGTCTACCGATCCGACAGCGCAACGCAGTCAACGCATGCAATTTGTAGTTGACCGTGTTCGTCTGTTTCGCTCCAAGCAGGGCGGTGGCACGCCTCTGCGAGCGGGTGGTCGCGCTGGTAACAGGCGACAAATTACTCGCGCGAATGGCAGTCCCTCAGTTGCGCCTCAAAGGCGTCAACAAGATCCGGGACGTCTTCGCGAAGACGCTCAGCAGGCTCCCACGAGCTCTGCGACACATCGTACCCACGCCACTTCACAAGGTAGTGGGTGTTCCCCTTACGCCGCTGCACACGCAGCAGGCGCTCAACATGGTAGTGGCGCTGTCCCTGCTTGTCAATCAGCGGGATAGGTGGCGCCCTACTTCGCTTCAGCATCGGTGGTTGCACCAGATGCGATGGTTCAGATGGTTCACGCTAACGCATCGTCTTTGGGGGCGCTACAGCAAGCCGTCCGTACCCTTCGCCAGCAATATCTGGACGAAACCTCGCTGTTGAAGCAGAGGGTGACAGCGCTTGAGACGGAGCTGAAGGAAGTTCGTCAGATGCTGGAGGAGTACCATGTCCGCGGGAAGCACTTCCACGCGAGGTACGCTCCGCGAGTGAAGACGCTTTGGGAGAGGCACAACGCGCTCGTGTCTCGGTGGGCGGCGTCTGAGCCCCCTGATGAGACCGACGTTCTCCCGGACTGGGATAAAAATCCACAGTAGCGTCATGGTAGCGCTTAAGCAAACCCACGTAGAGCATGGGGTGCGTTGCCATTCGCGTTGGGAGATCGAGCTTGTAATTCAAGTCTCCAATCTTCTCCACAACAGTGTATGGCCCGATAAATCGTGGCAACAACTTACTCCCGCTGGGGAGCGTTGTGACTGCATCGTTTGGTAGGTTTTTAATGCTCAAAAGTACTTTATCACCCACACAAAACGTTTGTTTGTTCTTTCTACCCGATTTATCGGCGTAGAGCTTTTGCTTGTCTTGCGCAGCAGCTAGTTGGTTGCGTACGCGATGCAACAATGCTGCGCGCTCATCGACAAATTGCCGCGCTGCCGCGACGGCTTTGTCTTGCTTTTTCGTTGCTCTCGCAACGCGTGCTGCAGAGAGATCTATTTCTGCGCCGGTGTGTGACACCGCGCGTCCTTCCTTTCGTGGCTGACGCTCACACGAGCAGTCGCCTGATTCCGTCTGAGACTGGCTATTTTTAGCACGAGTACCGTAACTCGGTACCGTGGGAGAGCCATCTATAGGGACACGAGTACCGTAACTCAGTACCGTGGGTGATCCATCTTTAGGGACACGAGTACCGTCACTCAGTACCGTGCCCGAGATGTCAATACTCTGCGTGCTGTCCGGTAAGACCGTGACAGATTCGGAACGCGATCGCACAGGCGGCGCATCGCGCGCGTCCACATGAGCGGCTAACGCTACGTCTGGTGACGGAGATCGCGTGCTTGCATCGAGCGCAGCGAGTTGCCCTCCCACCGCAGAACGTTCGACGCCCTCAAACAGAGTGACAGGTACGCGCGGGTGCCGCAGCGAGTTAAAATAGAACGGAGTCACGGCCGTAGAGGCGTGCTCGCTGCTATTTATAGCAAACTCGGCGTACGGCAGCCAGCGGCTCCAGTCGCGGGGATGATCGACAGCGGTGCTGCGAAGAATATCCTCGACGACACGGTTCACGCGCTCGGTTTGCCCGTCTGTCTCGGGGTGATCGGCAGAGGACAATGCCAGATCTGTGCCGAGCAGGCGAAAGAGTTCGCGCCAAAAGGCAGCGGTAAAACGCGGGTCCCGGTCTGATACAATAGACTCGGGCAAGCCGTGATAGCGGAACATGTGGTCTAAAAATAGGCACGCCGTCTCTTGCGCAGTGACATGCTTGCGCACGGGTGCAACGTGCACCATTTTGCTCAGTCGGTCGACGAACACGACGACGCCTGTGTTGCGCGCCTTGTCTTCCGGGAAGCCGAAGACGAAATCCATGCTGACTGACTTCCAGCAGTCTTGCGGAATCGGCAGCGGATGCAGCGGCGCTTTGTTCTTGCCCGCAGGCTTCACGCGCTGGCACTACTCGCATGAGCGTACATAATTGGCCACCCATTTGTATTGGTGTGGCCACCAAAACACATTAGACACTTGCAAGAAGGTCTTTTCACGTCCGAGATGCCCACTCGCTGGTGCATCGTGAAACTCATGCAGGATCGAAAGTTTCAGATCCTGGTCATGCGGTACATACACGCGCGGGTAATCAAAGTTGGACAGTCGATGCCACAACAACCCGTCGTGGTAACTAAACCGAGCAAGCTTTGACTCGAGTTTGGCAGGCAATGACTCTTTCGACGAGCCGTCAAAGTGAGCAAGCAACAAGCGACATTCATCGTCCTTTGGATAAAGCGACTGAATATTGTCCTTGAGCTTTGTTTGCACTCGACTGATGCTCAGATGCATGAGATCAGGAGTGCGCTCCAAGCACAGGGCGTCAGAGCTGTCGTCAGCGCTCGACTCGTAATCTGGACGGCGCGAGAGCGCGTCCGCCAGAACATTTTCCTTTCCCGGCTTGTATTCTACCCGAAAGTTGAACTCGGAGAAGAATGCAAGCCATCGCGCCATTCGCTGCGATAAATGGGGGGAATTAATCGCGGTCCGCAAGGACGCGTGATCCGTGTACACAACGAACGGTGTCGCACCCAAAAGGTGGACCCTGAACTTCAAGAGAGCGTACTTGATCGCAAGCAGCTCCTTGCCGTGCACAGGATAATTCTTTTCAGCTGCCTTAAGCAGTCTGCTTTGGTATGATACGACGCGCTCATGGCCGTCATCATCCTTCTGCATCAGTGCACAGCCGATTGCAAAATCGCTGGCATCGCACACGACACTGAAGGCTTTCGTGTGGTCCGGCAACGCCAGGACAGGAGCGCGAACGAGCGACTCCTTCACGTCAATGAATGCACTCCCACTCGACATCCTTTTTCAAGAGATGCGTGAGCGGACGGACTCTTGCCGCATAGTTGTGGCTGTACTTGTGCAAGTAATTTGCCAAGCCAAGCCACTTGCGCAAGTCCTTGACGTTCTTTAGGATCGGCCAGTCGGCGATCGCCTTGATCTTCTCTGGGTCCGCGCGGACGCCAGCTTTGCCAACATAGCAGCCCAGGATCGGTATCTCTGAGGCGCCAAAGATGCACTTCTTCAGGTTGCAATACAGACTGTTGTCTCGTAAGCACTGCAACACTGAGCGCAAATGTCTCTTGTGCACGTCAACGGCACTGAGACCTCCTTCGGCACGACTGTGCACGAAGATGTCATCGAAATAGCTCGGTGCATACGCACGATGAGGACGCAGAAGATGCGTTACCAGACGATTGAACGTCGCTGGTGCATTCTTCAAACCTTGTGGCATAACGAGCCACTCCCACAGCATCCCGCTGGGTGTGCTTACTGCCGTCAAGGGAACGTCACTCTCTCGCATGAGGATCTGATAGAACCCATCCATCAGATCCAGTGCGGAGAAAACTGTTGAGCCGCCCATGGAGTCGATCAAGACATCCTTCCTTGGGATCGGCGTTTGTGCCGGAATGGTGGCGGCGTTCAGCTTGTTGAAAGCGTGAACAATGCGCCATCCACCAGTCGCTTTCCGCACACAAAACGTGGGTGAGCTGTGTGGAGACTTGCTTTCTCTCACATGACCGGCGAGGGCTCGTTTCGCGAAGAACTCGTCGATAGCCTCAACCTGCTCGCGGGGCAGCGGCCATTGTCTGGTCACGCAATATTTGCTCCCGGGCTCGAGGTCAATCTCGTGCCGTACGCCACGATCAACGGGCAGGGCACTTGGCGCTTTGTCGGGAAACACATCTTTGAACTCCCACAATAAGTCAAAGTATGGACTGCCTTTCACGGCGTCCCAATCCTGAGCAGCAAACCGTTTCTGTTTGTCTGGCTCCAAAACACTCTCATCCGCAGTGGGCGAGGTGCATAGTTCGCTACGCGTGAACGCAGTCGGAACGACGATCTCGCGGATCTGATCACGCTCTAGATCCGTAAGAAAGAGCTCATAGCTCATTTCTTCGAGGGATAGAATCGCCTCAGCGGTACTCGGCAGCTCATGGAGCGCCGCAAATTCAGCGAAGAACACTTCGTCTGATGCGTTTGCTTCCGGACTGCGTGTCGCGCGTCTGAGCGCCACATCAACGTGAGCGCGATCTATCGACGGATCCGAGGTCCTGTCGAAGGCGCGCAGCGAAGTTGCAGCTGCATTGAGAGATGGGGCAATCGTGTGCGAGGCGGCCGTTTCCTCAGCAACAGATGCCAATGCACTGTCTCTCTTGCGAGCTGACAACTTGCGTCGCCCTCGTCGGTTGATGCGAACACGCGACCTCGCGGTTCTGAGCTCCAGTACTGCACCGTCAGGGTGATACGAGCTGGTTGACGCGTGTACACCTGTACTGTCGCTGTCACTTGCGGGGGCTGGCTCGGGTGCTCTGGAGCCGCATACTTGCGCACCAGTGTCCACGTCTGGACTTTCTGGCGCTTCCGCACAAACTGGGCTACCTGCCGCAGTTGATCTCTTTGCTGGGCTCCCTGCCTCAGCGCATCTTCTAGCTGGGCTCCCTGCCACAGCGTGAGTGTTTGAAGCGGGGCTCGCTGCCGCCGCATGTCTTCCTGCTGGGCTCCCTGCCACAGCGTATTCAAAGCTCGCATCCATTGCGTGGAAATTTTCCCGCAACCTTCGCTCTTCATCAGAGGAAGGGGTGGAGCTTCCGATTGTGCGTGCTCGCCAATCGATCCAAGGCTGATGTTTCGCCAGCCAAGGCATCCCTAGGATGAGGTCGTACCTCGATCCCATCGCTAGCACCACGAACGTTTCTTTGCAGACAAAGTCGCAAAAACTGAAAGAGAGTTCGACTTGAACCCCTTCAGTGTGTACTGTCGACCCATCGGCCAGACGTACGATCATCTTCTCGCGCTTGCCACTGTGGACAAGTCGCTCATACGCTTGCAGACTCTGTTCCAGAGCTGCCTTAGAGACGAAGTTCTGTGACGCACCGCAGTCAACAAGAACCGTCATTTTCTTCTCATAGCCCTTCACATCGGCGCTATATACCAACATCTCACTCGGAGCCTTGTTGCCAAGAGCTCCTGGGACTAAGCTTCCCATCTGCACGACTCTAGTAGTCGGCGACGCCGAAGCTATAGAGTCTGTCTCAGTAGAGCGTCCCGCTTCTACTGAGACATTCCGTTTCCTTTTCTTGCCGCAGCAGATCTGCCACCTCGATGAGCGTGGTTGCTGCGCGGCGTTTGGTAGTCTCTCGCCTGATTTCCAGTGCGAGGAGCGGGCTACCTTGGAGCGGGACACTTCGACTGATAGTGTCCCCGCTTGCCACAATTAAAGCAGGTCACTTCGGCGCTGCTGAGATCCATTGGTGTGGGACCATGGAAGCGCCGCTCATTCGTGACTGCTCGGTGGCTGTGATGCGCACCGTTGTGGCGGCCAGCGTTCCAATCAGGTCGACTGACTCTGAACGATTGCTGCTCAACGAGCGCAATGCGGATCGCATCTTCCATCGTGGCCGGCAAGCGTTGGTACAACTCCTGACGCGCTGGTCCACTGTTGAGGCCGTTGAGAAACGCAGGCACTTTCACAGACTCAGGCAAAGGGCTGGTCGTGATCGCCGCGCACAGGCTTCTCATCTCCTGGATGTATCGTTCCAGTGAGAGCTTCCCTTGTCTCAAGGAGAAGAAACGACCTTGCAACAGCACTTCGTTGTTCGGAGGCTGATACGTGGCGGTGATTTTCGCACGGAAAATATCCCACGTGTCGAATGCACACTCATCGGCGAGCAACGTCGAGAATGCCCATTCCGACGCTCGACCGCGCAGGTTCGAGATGGCGTAAGACACCATCTGCTCGTTGCTGTCGATGAGCTGAGCCTTGGCGCAACGCTCCACGGCGAGCAGCCAGTGGATGAGCTTGTCGCCATCCGCACCATCGAATTTCGGAGCGTCGATCTTGACAGCTCTTGGGCGGGGAGTTTGGGACGCGGGTGTCTGAGGCGCAGAAGCCGCACTCGACAAAGACGTGGCTGCACCAGCAACCACAGAAACCACTCGCTCGAGCGCTTCGCGCGACTCAGCAGCTGAGCGCAGCATCTCTGCGGTCAAGCTTGCGGTGGCTTGCATTTGTGCTTGCGCACTTCGTTCTCCTTCGAGGCGCTGAGCGTTCGAGAAGTTCTCGAACTGCTCGAGTCGAAAGATTTGCTGTTCCGGCGACGCCGAGAGCACGTCTAGAGCGACTTGGTCGCCTAGCGCTTGTGCCATTCGGGTCAGCACACTCCGGTGTTCAGCCGAGAGGTGCGGGAACTGCGCAGGGTCAATTGACGCCATGATGAATCCTTGAGGAAGCGATTCAGGCAGTCACCTCTGCCGGGTCGTAGATTGATTACTAGTGCTACCAGTTGTAACCGGACACTTCCGAGTTACGCAGCACGGTACGTGTGTGAGGAAGCGCATTCAACGCTTCTCTCAAGGACTCTGTTCCGAGAGCGGTTGCCTGCTTCCTGCAGTGCAACAATCGGTTACCTATAGGCCTCTATAGAGTAACCGTCGATAACCAAAGACTTTAGTTGACGGTAAAAATGGGACTGTTTATTTGTTGGAGGTTGCCCTCTGTAGGACAACCTGGATTATCTTTATGTAACTATGAACAATAGCAATCTCAAGTGTAATTACTCCCCATGGGGCAATGAGTTGCTATGAAAGACTAACGCTAGTTGTCTTATGTGATTGGGTGAAATGCATGTTCAATTATATCCAATCGGAGGCGCCGTCACTCAGACTGGCTGCCGACTCCACCGTGAAGGTTCGAGCAAGTACGACGAACCTCATGGTTCGGTCTTAAACTTGTTGCGCGTACTCTACGTACCGCAAGGTTCGGTTTGGTTGTGTGGTACAACACAAGTGCGTAACCATGTTACAG